>CM061095.1:17622500-18115609 GCA_030770545.1 Macropodus opercularis
GGGCGGCCGCCTGCCTCCTCCGGGTGAGACGGGGTGAGTCGGTCCAGGCCGACGGCAGGACCCAGGCTTACTAACCATCAGATGAATGGGAGTCCGACTAGAGCAGCGGGTCCAACCCTCCTGCTGAACCACTGTGTTGACCGCGAGGTTCTACGGGCCCCACCCTGACCTGCACTCGATCCACTTTAAGCAGTGGAGCGTTTAGTCCAGGTCAGACACCTGCTGCTGTTCATTTTCATTCAGCGTTTCCATGGCAGTGATTTACTACTAAACACCTTCTGTTGTAGACAGACTCCAGTTTAACCACTTCAGCACCTTCACGTTATTTATTCACACTCACAAAAGAAAACAAACAAACTGCTTCGGTTTTAAGCTCCGCTGATACTGACAAACACGCACGCGCTCTGACGTCACGCTACAGGTACCGACTCACCGGTTTCGGGCTGAACTTCTCTCCTGAATGCAATGAATCCATGGTGTCGGCTCCGAAGTCCAGTCTGTCCTCTTCTGTTCCGCCTCACTTTATCTCCCGGTTCGCTCCGAGGCCATGAGGCCGCTGCTGGACGACAGGTGACTGGCGACAGGTGCGTCGAACGTGTAGCGACAACAAGCGGCTCTGAAACGTCTGGAAGTCAATGGGTGGTTCGTAAGTGCGCGCTGGTACCGTCACCGGTTCACTGCGTGGTTCTGACGAGAACCGAGCGACTTGGCTACAAGAGGAAACGGACGCCACAGGTACACACCTGAGTTCCCATGAGCCACCGCGCGACTGAAACCGCCGCACCTCAGAAGGAACCGATGCCGAATAATGAACATATGTAACATACGCAACACAAGTAAACCCTGAGACTTTCCACAACAGCCTCACTCAGCAGTAGTTAAACGGTCTGTTATGGTTGTTTGCCTAAAACGAGCGTCTGGACGTCAGCATCCTTCGCCCACGTGTCATCCAGGCGCCGGCCACTAGATGTCGCTGTTCGCCCGTGTTTGTCTCCGTCTCAGCTGTTAGTTACACAAACTGGCAAACAACTAAACACGGAGCGAAATGTGTGATCGACTGGTTCAGCAGCTGCGTTTGAACCAGAGAATGTGACGTCTGCGTTTTCTTTTCTTCACCTCATCAGAAGAACTTTCACTTTTGGTTTCAACAGAATGAACCAAACCCTGGGACGACGTTGTTACCTGCTGATAATGAGAACGAGGAACATTCAAATGGAATCTGCTCATTTCGCAGTTTGCTTGTGTTACTGGTTCAGTTTTAAACATACGCTGCTTTTTCTTAATGGCCTGCGTCCGTGTTCAAAAACAGGAAAGGTCTGTTACAAGCTTCGGTTCTGAGCGGACCAGAGCTTTGACCAAACTGCTGCTACTGCGTCATTAAGAGGACAGAGAAGAAGAAGTTAACGAGGTGAAAGACGAGTCAGTGGTGAGTGATGCTTAGGTCAACTCAATTCAATTCAGTTTTATTTCTATGGCGCCAATTCACAACAGCAGTGACCTCAAGGCTCTTTACAGTGAGGTTAACGACCTGACACAACTAAACCCAACACATCCACATAGAGCAACTTTGAACTGGAGCCAGTCAATAAATGGTACATTTTAATGGCAACAGCAGAAAAACTCTAACGAGGAAGAAACCTCCAGCAAACCAGAGGAGCTCGGTGAATGAAGGAGGTTCCAGCATCTAAGCCTGTAGCAGCTGAACTAAGAGATGGATCAGAGGAACCAGAACCATCTGGAACCATCAGCTTTGTCAGAAAGGAAGGTTTCAGCCTAGTTTTAAAGCAGAGAGGGCGTCTGCTGCTAGAACCTGAACTGGAAGCTGGTTCCACATAGAGGAGCTTGGAGCTAAAGGCTCTGCCTCCCGTTCTACAGGTAGAAACTCTAGAACCACCAGTAGACCAGCTCTGAGAAGCAAGGTTCTGTTGGAGCAGAAGGAGTTCAACAGAGTAAATCTGTGTTAAACTAAGTTAAACTACGTTAATCTGCGAGTTCATCTGTGTTCAGATGATCTTTCTCATGCCGCTGTGAGTCTCTTCTTTCACCATCTACGTTACGCTTGCACCAGCTTCATCTCCTGCAGGTTCTTCTTAAGCTTGTCTCAGCGTGAAACCTAATAAACTGTGTGTTCGATGGGGACACAAGATCGATGCAGCAGCTCCACGTAACGACGACTGCAGAGCTTTTCAAACAGTAGCTAAAGTTTAGGTGTTGAGTGAAACCTGCAGCAGATGTGGACGCGGTTATTGTTGTTATGTGGACATGTTCTAGCAGACACAAAAGCTTGAACCAGCGTTCGCTAACGTGACACCTGCTTGGTTTGCGCGTGAGGAGGATCCAGCTCTTTACCAGTGGCGACACTGAGCTCGACCTGTAGGTTCCTCTGCCTCGCTCAGCATCATGAACCGATGCTGCTCTGCCTCTTAATCATTTGAGTTTGTGTCTAACTCCAAACGTGGTTGTTTAATTGATTCGACTGAGATTAGCGTTCATACAGAGAAGCATAGAAATGTATTAGCCTAGCGCCTGTATCACTAACTTCTAGTTAAGCTGTAATGGTGCTTCAAGGAATGAGATGTATGAGATGTGAGTCCAGAGTAACTTTTTGTTATACATACTTTCTGTATTTTTAACACTTTTATTACTGTTCCTCAATTTAATGAGCTGTAATTAAGTAAAATAAAGTCGAGGTGGTCTGTCGCTGGTTGTTCTATGTTGCACTCAGTCATAACATATCATTTGTGGTTGATCTGGAGATCGTGGGGTCGAAGGTCGTCAGCTGTTCCCTCCGTCCGTCCAGCACAAAGACACAAAATGGCGTTAAAGTGAAAGTGAAGCGCTGGATGTGGGTCATTTAACCTAAACCACTGAACAGCTGAGAGAAGGAGTCAGGTCCTACTGGACACAGCTCATGATGATGGAGCAGCTGTTCATTCATCACGGAGCCACTGACCTGGTTCAACCTGCATTTCTATGGAGTCCCGTTATGTGATGCGCTGCTCCGGACGCTGCCGGCGACTCTCGGCAGGACGGCGATGACCCGAGGCCCGTAAGAAACACACGGCTGCAGGTTCTGCTTCTGTTGTCTTTATTAGTGGATGGAATATACACCTGTGTGCTTTAAAGCTGTTTTCTCATCACTCAGGCGTCGCTCTGAGTTCACTGGATGAGGAGCGGGATTGCACCTGAACGCATCATCGTGTTGTTGCAGTAACCTACGAGCAACTGACACTTACTGCATCATCACGACTGGCCGTCGTCCGTCCTCCTGCTACGTTACAGAGCGAATCAACGGCTTCATGCATCTACTGTGTCTGCTGCTCCTCAGAGGAGGCAGCATCCAGTGAACGGACGCCTCGTCTCCTCTTCAGGCGTCGCTTCAGGAGAAAACAGATAAAATACCTATAACGGTATCCATGCATATGTGACGGCTCGTCATACAAACACACACATTCACACACTTCAGAACATGCCTGAAAGACTGAGATCAGTTCATGTCTAATGTACAGGTGCAGACTCGCCTGGGAAAGAAACACGATGAGGAAAAACAGAAGAAAACGAACTGAAGTCTTCATGCAAACGACCAGATGAGCTTTTCCCCCATTGTGTGTTGTTTGGGGTTTTTCTCAGCTGTGGTTGATGCTGGCAGCATCAGCTACGTCTACGGAGGCTCATGCACAGAGGGACGCCCTCAGCTCGCTCGTCTTTTTTGGTTTGAGCAGTTGTTTAGATGCAGGTGAAACGTATGATACAAAGTATGTTACAGTGTGAGCGAAGGCCTGATGCTGTGCACTCTGAGGACTGGCAACGGATTTGTGCTATTTTCAGATTTCACATGGTTTGAAAAGGTCTCGCTTCATTTTGAAGCTTCTGCTCAAGTTGAGGAGACTCTGTGATAAATAAAACTTTTTTTCCCAGAGTGCACTTCATCAGGACACACAACCTGATGCTGAGGAGCTTTCAATTCCATTTAAATACGTATCTGTGAAGATCCCAGAACTAAAGAGCATCTTAGTTACTTTACACTTTGTTCCCTGCAATAGCGACCATAGATCTAAACACATATATGATTATTGAAGTTAATATTCTGTTCATTCCTTGATGCTAGTTTCCTGCTCGTTGTATTGTTGCATATTTTGATAAGTGAAAGGCTTCATTTCAGTTCAAACGCTGAGCTACAGCCAGACCAGACCCGTTACGTCGCACCAGACCAGGAGCCAAGTCCAGCTAAGCCGCGTTCAGCTTGGTGAAGGTTTGTGAACAGTGTTCAGGTTCAGCATAGATCAGTTTGCGTCATCGTTTCATATCAGCAACTGTCTGAAGAGAAGAATAAAGTTCGTCCACCCCTGACAGGAGACATACGATCTCCACGTAATCATCAGCCTGGGTTTAAGCTAATCAGTCAGTGGCCAAACCTCCACCTACAGCTACGATCCTCCAGGCGGATGGGAACCGACCCAGTTTGTGCTGAGGTTCTGAATGTCTGGAATCTGTTGCTGCAGGATGAACTCTTGTGCAGTGAGAGGGGGTCACAGAGCCGTTACCAACCGTTAAGAACCAACCCACAGGATCCACAAACGCAGACCGACCCCAGCGCTCAGCCTGCAGCGCCGGGTCCAAAGGAAGTTCAGGATTCATTGGGAGGGAGACGGGTGGGGCGGCAGGGAGGGGCGAGCGTGCTCAGAGGTTACAAAGAGGAAATCTTGACGGTCTCGTGGGTGAAGGCGGTCGCCCGGGTGTTGCGCAGGATGCCAGGGATGGCGGCAGGCGACGGAGGGAGGCTTTCGTCGGGCGTGTTCGCCGGCGGAGTGGGGATGCTGATGATGGCGGCAGTGAAATCCTGTTCCCCACAGTTGAGCTTCAGGTCTGAGGTCCGGGCGTTGAGACTGGAGCGACTGAGGAGAAAGCACACACAGAGACGCTGACACAGCAGCCACAGCAGCACAGCCGATGAATCCCGAGACACGTGTTGCCTGTTACTTTTGAGGAGGTATGGACGTGGTCTTCACATGCAGGGTGTCCAGCTCCTGGACGCTGCCCCGGCTCACGGACACCGTGGAGTTGGCCAGTCGCATGGCGGCTCTCCTCCTGGCCCGGCGGGGGCAGCAGCCCGTGGAGTTGTTCTGGACCCCCTGCTGGCTGGACAGGGAGGTGCTGCGACTGGTCCTGAAGCCCACGGACTCTGTCATACACAACTCGCTGTAGGTCATCTCGTCCGTAAACTCGTGGTTCTGAAAGGAGGAGAAGGAAGCTCAGTCACAAGCTGTGCGCTGACCCTGGGTCAGTACCAGCGGCTCAGCGCTACCTCACACTAAAAGGCGGCAGGTGTGTGTCGTTCTCACCGTCGTCTTCTCCAGGCAGTGCAGCAGGTGGTTGTGCTGGTGCTCGAACGCTGACCGGTTCTTCACACACAGAGCCGTGCTGTCGCTGTCCCGGTCCTGCACACACGACACACAAACGTCAGCCCACGCTCACTCGTGGGTCCACGCTCGACACCGGTATGAACCAGGACCGGATGGCCTGGAAACGCATTCGCAGTCAAAGGACAGCTGAACGATCTCGGAAACGTCCAAAATGTGTTTTTGTAAGATATCAAATCTTTTCTCTGCTTCACATTCAAACTTTTCCTTCTGATAATTAGTCCTGTTCCTGATTTGACGTCTCTCGTCTCTGCTCTTTTCGTCTCCATCTTTGAATCGGTTTAACTTCATATCTTTATTACAGACTGAGCTTCCTGTGCTTTCAACCCTGTCTGCTCCTCATCCCCCTCATTAAGATCAGGCCTCCACCTGCAGCTTAAAGAGTTTTACTGATAAAACATTTAAACCCAGCAACTGTTTCATCCTCTGGTTGAGAACGAACCCAGAGATAAAACCTAAAGTTCCTCAGGTCTTAGTTCCAGGTCCTGCCTTCAAACCATCAACAGCATCAGCAGCACAACAAACCGATCTCATTCAGACACACAACAGATGGAATCACTTCCTGTTCAGCTGCTGTGTGGTTCTGCTCAGGGTTCTGTCAGCAGCTAATAAATGTGAGGCAGATGGATCTCAGGGGACTGAGTCCAGTCCAACAGAACCAGGCTACAGACTCTGTCGTTGTGCCAATGGAGCCGACGCGCTGGGTCTCTGAAAAAGAGTCTCTGGTGGATTTATTGCGGGTGAAGCGCTGGAGCAGCTCCTCAACCCTCTGCTGCTGTTTCATTCCTGCTTCTCTCAGTGGGTCCAAACCCGAACACAGCGAGTCGAGCTGTACACAGTTCTGTTCAGAGCAACCGACCTGCAGTCAGTCCAGTCAACTCAGTGATGGGTCAAACCAGATCAGTGAGCTGCGTGTGAACTGATGAGCTAGTAATCAGAGTCCTCGTCTGAGCGTTGGGCCAGTGTGTGTCTCACCCCGAGAGCTCGGTCCTCTTTGTACTGGAGGAAGGCGTTGGCTGTTCCTTTCTTCGCCATGCGGATCCGAGCCAAACGCACTTTCTGTTGGACAGGAACACAAGAACAGCATCGTCAGCTCACCACACACACCACACACACACACGCACGCACACACCACACACGCACACACACACACACCACACACACACTCACCACACACACCACACACACACAGACACACACACACACACGCACGCACGCACACACACACGCACGCACACACACACACACACACACACACACACACACACACACACACACACACACCACACACACACACACTGCCTGTCACACTTTGGGCCCAGCAAGTCTCAGCTGATCCTTTTCCTCCTACAGGATAAACTGACTTCAGCTCCTCACGCGGACGCTGACTCCAGGTCTGCTGGTTGCTGTCGTCTTCTCCGTGTGTAACTCGTTTCAGTAAAATCACAGAATTACAAAAAGCTCCCAAGGAGAGAATTTAATAAGAGTGAAGCTCTGGCCGTTAACTCTGTGGGGAAATTACACGACAGTGGCAGCAGGATGTAATAATATGGAGCTCAGCTTTTAATAAATGCAGTAAAACAGGATGTTTGGAAGATCAGCTGACGTTTACAGTTACGATCTGACGCTTTTGGGTCCGTGGCACTGACGAGTGTGTTTGTGAGAACCTGTCATCAGAACCCAACCTGCTGCGCTCGCATCTTGTCCGCTCTCTGGTTCTGGTGGTAGATTCGGCTGAAGTTGGACACGATGACGGGGACGGGCAGCGCGATGACCAGAACGCCGCTGAGCGAGCAGATGGAACCGAAGATCTTCCCTGCGATGGTGTTTGGAACCATGTCACCGTACCTGCAGACACACACGGACCGAACCAGTCGCCAACCAGAACACACACACACACACAGACACACACACACACACGGTGAAGACGAGCGTCGCGGCATCAGTCCCTGAGTTCGTGCTGGACGTTAAACAACTGATGGAAAAGAAGCAACTGTAACCTCTGATGGTGACGACCTGACCTCAGCGAGCACCTGCTGTGACTCGTGACCGTCTCTGCCACAACTCACAGGGGATCAGATGGAGGCCAGCTGGGTTCCAGCCGGGTTCTGGGCTCCAGCACTGGTCCATTACCTTCTGGGTTTTAGGTTTGAATGTGGTTCTGCTGTTTTCACATTCAGCTCATTGTTAAATAAGGAGCAGGCATAGATTTAGTGTCAGTACCAGGAAATGTTTCCCTCCACTTACTTGCTCAGCTGCAGCTCACTGATCAATACAGACTATTTACAGCGTCTGAACCTGAGCTCGGCACCGTCTGTATGCGGAGCCAAGTACAGTAACTCGAGCGTTATGTTGGCGCAGCGCCTGGACCGGGGAACTCTGAGAGCCGGAGAGGTTAAAGGTCACGGCAACAACCGTACCGACCAGGATGTGAGGCTCGTTCAGACACCTGCTTGTTCCATCTATCATCCATCCATCCGTTCATCCATCCGTTCATCCATCCAACCATCCATCCATCATCCATCATCCATCATCCATCCATCCATCCATCCATCCATCCATCATCCATCCATCCGTTCATCCATCCAACCATCCATCCATCATCCATCATCCATCCATCCATCCATCCATCCATCCAATCATCCATCCGTCCATCCATTGTCCATCCATCATCCATCCATCCATCCATCCATCCATCCATCCATCCATCCATCCATTGTCCATCCATCATCCATCCATCCATCCATCCATCCATCCATCATCCATCCAACCATCCATCCATCATCCATCCATCCATCCATTATCCATCTATCATCCATCTATCATCCATCCATCCATCCATCCATCCGTTCATCCATCCATCATTCATCCATTCATCTATCCACCCATCATCCATCCATTATCCATCATCCATCCATCATCCATCATCCATCCATCATCCATCATCCATCCACCGTGAGATCAGGTCAGTGACCTGAAGGGAATCAAACCTCCTGCAGTCAGAGGAAAATCCCCACAGTCTGAGCAGTGACGAGCTTTATGCTGAACCTCCAGAGAGTTTAATGGAAGGAGTTGATTCCCAGCGTGAAAGCAGTCGTAACACAAATCACACAGGCTTCACACACGCATCAGCATCACCTTGCAGTTAGTCTGTGTGATGACACACCTCAGCCTCCTCTGCAAGGAGCAAAACTGGGAGCGATCGATGGGAAAACCGAGACAACCAGACTCATCGACTCGGCCAAACACGATTTCACTCGTTTCAGTTCTTCATACAAAATGTGGAGACACTTCCTGTGAATCACCTCAGCACCTGCGTTCGTCAGGTGTCATCGTCATCGATTATTCTAGAGACTCTGTGAACCTACATCCTACAGACACACAGCAAACTGAGATCAGAGCAGACAGGACCTACTGGTGTCGTAGCGTAGCTTAGAACAAAGACTGCGAGCAAAAATGAAACTGCCACAACAAAAGAAGACGCCCAGGAACAAAAGAGCTTTGAGTTGTTTTATGTCAAATAAAACTGACTAGAGACGAGAGCAGTAAAGAGCACGAGGCCTCCAGGAAGCAGCACACGCACTAGATTAACGCTGCTGCTGTTCATGCAGGAAGCGGGTCCTTGTAAAGTGAAGGAACGGAAGCTACCAAGCCCCGACTGATCCTGGATCAGATGTTTAACCAGCAGAGGTCAGCGGAGCCTTTCTGCTCTTCAAGTGAGAGGTCGCGACTGCAGAGAGGTGATTAACGGGCTAACGTTAAATAATGGAGGCAGCTGATAACAGGAAGTCCTCCCTCACCGTCTCCTTCCTCCCTCTCTGTTCTCTCCTCTGTCTCTCGTTTCATCTCCCGTTTCCTCCTCCTCCTCCTCTCGGGTCATTATCTGCAGCTGCGGGAGTCAAGTCTCATCCTGCAGCAGGACAACACATCGAGTGGTAGCTTGACACGAAGCCAGAGAGGAGAGAGGAGAGCAAAAGCTTGGAAAGGAGGAGAAAAAACAGAGGGAGGAAGGAGAGATGGAGAAAGGAGAGAGGTAGGAAGGACAGAGGAAGGAAGGAGAGGGAGGAAGGAGAGGGAGGAAGGACAGAGGAAGGAAGGAGAGGGAGGAAGGACAGAGGAAGGAAGGAGAGGGAGGAAGGACAGAGGGAGGACGGAGAGGGAGGAAGGACAGAGGAAGGAAGGAGAGATGGAGAAAGGAGAGAGTTAGGAAGGACAGAGGAAGGAATGAGAAGGAGGAAGGACAGAGGAAGGAAGGAGAGGGAGGAAGGACAGAGGAAGGAAGGAGAGGGAGGAAGGAGAGGGAGGAAGGACAGAGGAAGGAAGGAGAGAGGTAGGAAGCACAGAGGAAGGAAGGAGAGATGGAGAAAGGAGAGAGGTAGGAAGGACAGAGGAAGGAAGAAGAGATGGAGAAAGGAGAGAGTTAGGAAGGACAGAGGAAGGAAGGAGAGGGAGGAAGGAGAGGGAGGAAGGACAGAGGAAGGAAGGAGAGGGAGGAAGGAGAGGTAGGAAGCACAGAGGAAGGAAGGACAGAGGGAGGGAGGAGAGGGAGGAAGGAGAGGGAGGAAGGACAGAGGGAGGAAGGACAGAGGGAGGGGGGACAGAGGGGGGACAGAGGGGGGAGGAGGTCTTTGTCAGCCTCAGTGTCAGCTTCCGTCCTGGCGTCTCCAGAAACCAGGACCAGCGCTTCCACCGCAGACGGAGGAACAGAAAGACGTGAAATGGCTGAATGGCGTGAATAATTCATCAAGCCTCTGAGCAAGGCACCTGACCATCCGACCGCCCCCCGCAAAGCCGGAGTCAACCGTCGTAATAAATAAATGTTTTACAAAAGGGGGAGCTCTCAGGAGGCCTGGGTCGGCCCGGTTATTCTGAGCCGCTCTCTCTGTACCTTCAATATTTGATGGGCCGCATTATGTCATCCTGCACCGAGCCACAACGGCAAACACAGGCCGGGAGAAACCGACGGAATCAGAGAGGAACTCTCCCAGAAAAACACGCTGCCGCCTTCTGATTGGAGCAGATAGGAATTAGTGCTGAGTCAGCCAGTCGAACCCTTATCTCCCGCCTCTGACGGGGAGCCGGCCAATCGCAATCTAATAGAGGGACAGACAGCCAATGGTAATTGGTTTAGAGAGGACAACAGGAAGGACAAAGGGAAATCTGCTGCAGGATCAGGATCCAGGACGTGAAGGTGAACCTCCAGGTCAGGACCAGGCGCCATCAGCTGCCCTGCACCAAGTGAGGCCACTTTATTCGGTTCTAAGCTCTCAGCTCAGAAGCCTGTGACCAACACAGAGCAGGGAGCTCTGAAAGTAGCTGGACTTAAAAAGCCAAAGTCGTGGACGTGGAATATCTGAAAGGTAAGTCTCCCCTCAGACTTCAGGCAGTTTGACGTGGGCTCGCTCTTCTCAAGGACACCGGCATCGACCGGAGTTTGATCCCCGGCTCAGTTGGTTTCTCCTCTTTGAAAACGTCTATTCTGGGTTACAGCCGCCTGCTAAAAGCCTGGCTGCTCTGCTCCTCTTTCCCTCCTCCTTCTCATCTTGCCTCTCACCTTTTCTGGCTCTCCTCCCTTTCCTAAATCTTCCCTCCTCCTCCCGTTTCCTTTCTCCTCGTCTCCTGCTGCGATGTAATCCTCTGCCATGTTTAATTGATGGGGTGATGATGAAAGTTGCAAGAGGACGGATGGTTGTTCCGTGTTTTCTCCTCCTGTGTCGAAGCAGATCCGAAATCCGGCCTCTTTGTCTCCTTTCTCCATTTTGTTTTCGTACAGAGACGTGTGACAGTAGGGAGACGCTGCCACAGCCGTGAGCACTACGGCAGCGGTCCGCTCATCGATCAGAGCAGGAAACGACTCCGTTCTACTCGACACCTGTTTCATCTCAAACTGACACGTTGCTGCGTCCTCTGTTACTCCGTTGTACTGGTCACCTGTTCTACTTCCTGGAGCACAGACCGACCGTCAGACTCTACCTACACCATGGATGTGGCCTTTTTAAAGCTCTGTCCTAAAACCAGGCCAACAGACAGACAAACGTGTGACACTATTACCCAGAATGCACCGCAGTGGTCGTAACAGTGATGACATCAAGAGACAATTTATAGTAACAAGTAAGACAGATTTAGTGAAGATGAGCAGATTGAGATGCAATAAAAGATGATGGTTGGATAAAAGGATGTGATGATGAAGATGAAGATGATGCTAAAGCTGGGAAAATGAGTGAAGGCATAAAGAAAGTGGACGCGGAATAAAAAGAGTTAAAAATAGATGCAGACAGACTGGGTTTATTTCCAGCATCACTCAGGTTCTGCTGTTATTTAGAGGTTCAGTCAAACTCTGACAGAGCGTGACGTCCCACGGAAGCAGCGAGGCTCCAGGAGAATGACGTGACTGCTGTTCCAGTCTAACCCCCAAACAAGGTCCGATGTTACGCCGACGACACTGCCTGAAACTTGGCTTCAGCAAATGGCGAGTCAGCACACAGACAGGAGCTGAGGGGCAGCTTCAACAGCTGGATGTTAATAAAACATTAGAGATGATAATGGACCTGAGGAAGTCCAGAGCAGCTTCCTGCACGTCAGCATCACCCCGTTCTCGGTTTGCACGTGACCCATTTGACAGCCAGCAACTGTCTGCATGACACAGAGCGCACGTCGTGAGCGACTGCACCGATTCAAAGGACCTGGAATAGAAATAAACTCTGAGCAGAAATCAGCGTGGGGCTAAAAACAGACTCAAACGGTCTGAAAATAACACTCAAACCAGCCGATTGTTCCGAAAACAGAACACACAGTATTCACGGCGCGTGGAAGACACTTTAAACCGCTGCTCATTCATCTGCAACACATAAATAAAAGATCTGTAAAACCCAACGACGCCGAAACCTCAGGACCCGGACACAGAACGTGAAGCCGTGTCTGTGGTCCTTCCTTCGGACCGACTCGCTTCCTGTGCAGCTTCTTATAGTTCATGATCTCCTCAGCAGAACCGGACCCGTCCAAACCCCGCACTAATGACTTCATCGGTGCATCACGTGGGCCGGTGAGGCTGCAGTAATGGCAGGTTAGCTGATCAGCTGGTCTGTGCCAGGCTCAGTGGAACGTGGGCAGGAACAGCCCCGGGTTCGGCTGCACAGCGAGCAGTTCATCCACAGATCGGTGATCGTTGCGGCGATTGGAAGGTCCAGTCCAGAAGACGCCTCGTCATCCGCTTGTAATTAGAGGAGCTAAGTGTCTGATGAAGTGACAACAGTTTAACGACGGTCCAGACCTGATGAACGGGATCCATCGCACCTCAGGGAGTTTCACACTCGTCAGCTCCTCCCTCCCTCCTGTATTTACATCTCCGTCTCTTTGTCGCTCGGAGGAAGCTCACGTTGTTTCACGACGTCTCTGATGCATTTTATTTGTTCATTTTGCATAATCCACATTTCAGTGTTTATTTTTACTTCACACACACGTGACAGAAACGATGCATGTGTGTGTTTAAATATCACATGACTGTTGTAAATGTTTCAGAGGAGAGACAGGAGGATACTGACGGAGCCAAGGAAAGGAAAAAGCTAAAGGGAGAAAAGAAAAGCAAGGATGGAAAGGAAAGAGGAGGAAGAGAAGGAGAAAGGCAAAGAGTTGACAGGAGAGGAGGAGGTGCACAAAATAGAGAAGGAAGAGGGAGATGAACACCATAAGAAAAGATAAGAAAAGAGGAGAGGAACAGACACTGAGAGGAGAGACGTTAACCACAAAGCAAGAGGAGAAATAAAGGAAAAGATGACGAGAAAAAGGAGAGGCGAAGAGAAACGACAGAGCAGAGGAGGAGGAGGGAGCACTCAGACGCTGAGAGGAAATAATTGATGAGAGAAAAGTTTCTCTTCCTTCACTTTGTGCTCGCTCTCTTTCTATCTGCTTATCTGAGGCTCGGTCAGACAGAGCAGCTGCAGCAATTAGGGTCAGGAAAGGAGGAAAAGAAGGAAAGAGGGAACGAAGCAAGGAAAGAAAAGAGGACAAAACAAGAACCGAGCAGACACAAGAAACAGGAGAAGATCTGAACCTCAAACATAAGACAAGAGAAGAGGCAGAGAGGAGGGTGGAGAAGGAAGAGAGCTGAGGAGGACTGGGCACTGGGTGGAGAGAAGGAGGGATGAAAGGTAGCAAGGGAGGAAAGAAGGAGGTCAACTCAGCGACTCCGTCAAGCCTCTTAGAGCCTAATGAGGAAGAGCGAACAGAGCCCAGCGACCCCAGAGTCCAAACCCTTCGGACTCCAGAGCAGATTTATGATTCAAAGCTCAGTTCTGGTTAATGGTTCACCCAAATGAATCTGTGGGCCGGGTCGGGTCTGTGTCCCTCACCTCTGACCTTTGCTTTGGAGGCTGGAGGCTCCGAGTCATAATGTCTCATTAGCATGTTGCGTAACGACGGTAAATGTCGCCTTATACAACTGCGACCTGTTATACAAGTCACCTCTGGACTCACATCCCCACCAGGCCTCAGGACCTTTACAACATGAGATCTGATGGTACAGGTGATGAAGAGTGAGGAAAGGTCAAAGGTCACCTTACGGTGCTTCACTATCAGAGAGTGAGGCTCAACACGCGGCAGAGCAGCTAAACCGGGTCCGTCCCCGAAGGCTCACTTCTGCAGGTCAGATCGCTGCCTTCACGGCAAACGCTGAGCGTCGGCCGAAGGCTGTGGAGAATCGCCCACAGACGTCGCTAAAGTTCTTCCCTGTCTTGTTTTGCAGGGACATACACAGTCACTGAACCGACCCGAGCTGCAGCTTGTTCAGTGGAAACCAGCGACCGTCACAGCAGCCGAGCCAAGACGGCGGCCTGATCCGTGGACAGCGAGCAGAGAGGAGCCGACAGGCTGCGTTTCTAGAGGCAACCTGCTCGTTTGTGGTGATGGATGCAGGTGTCGCTGGCACTAAGCGAGCGTTTGTACAGCAGGAGACTCGTAACATCTGCGAGCTCACACTCCAGGAGTCGGCCACTGCAGAGGAAGCGTCTCACTGAGGCACCACTGGCCATAAAACATTATTATCCCACTGCCCCCAGTTCGTCATGAGCAGCGTTTAAGGGCCCGTGAGGACCCGGAGGGAGAAAGTGTGGAACTTTACAGCATCAGATCTCACCCGCTCTGCTTCCTCTTCTGCCGTTTGCTCATCCACGTCTGTCTCGTATCAAAGCATTAGTTGCGAAGGGCAGAGACTCCATCCAGGTTGTTTTACAGGCTCCTCAGAGCAAATGGCTGCTTCCCCTCCTGTTCCTATAAACAACGTTGGTTCTCCGGCAGGATTCTCCCAGACTCTGCTGTAGTAGGGAACCTGACTGCACTGTCCGGACTGTGGGAGGAAGCTGTGGCACCTGGATGCCCAACGTACGACCCTGACCACGCAGGTTGGCCCGTTATCCGTTGACTTAGCTTCAATACTTCCAGGAACTTTGAACGTGTTGTGGTTTTCTTTGTGTATTTTTGTCCTGCTGTGGTTTATCTGCAGCCAAACAGAAAATCCTCGTCGTTTATCTTAATTAGCTAAAGGTTGACAGGGTTTTTGAACGAACTCTCTGAAAAGAAGAGTCGAGGTGTTTTCCTCTGACCGAGCTCCAG
The DNA here is from genome assembly GCA_030770545.1 of Macropodus opercularis. Lineage (NCBI taxonomy): Eukaryota > Metazoa > Chordata > Actinopteri > Anabantiformes > Osphronemidae > Macropodus > Macropodus opercularis. Next base: position 17,637,527 of record CM061095.1, read on the forward strand.
CAGATTCATTCTCTCGCATATATTGCCTGTGAAGGAGGTTTGTGATTTCACTTGCAGTTTATTTGCACAGTGATAAAACACAGGAGCAAAGCAATAAATGCAGCTTGATGAAAAAGCAGATCACACACGGAACAAAAAAACAAATGAGCAGGTTAAACCACGAAGACGAAGGTGGAGAAAGTGAACAAAACGCAGCTCAGCGAAGGACTCGAACGCATCTGCCTGGACCTGAAACATGTTTCACAGAGAAAACTAAAGGCCTGGAACACTTTCCTCAGACATTAGTGAGCGTTGGACTAGTCGTCATGTCTCGCTGTGCCGCTTTGTTTCAAGCGTGTTACGCTCGTTTCTCCTGCTGTTATTCAGAAACTGAATGTTCGAACCGGCCACAAGCTCCGCCCCCAAGCCCCGCCCCCGATGCTCTGAATAGAGCTGGACCCCGTGTGGGCTGCAAACTGAACAGATGATGAGATGGTTGGTGTCCTGACGATAGTCGGCGAATACTGAGATGACTGACGCAGAAACAGGAGCAGGACTGATGACGTTCACTCAGGAATCAGTTGGTGCCTGGAGGAAAAGCTGAAGCCCAGTAGAAGACGCTGTTTCTCAGCTGAAGTGAACAATGCGACGTTGCTGGACCGGGTCCTGAAGTCACCACATCACAACTCCTGCTTTAACCTCGAACGGCCTAGACCAAGTGTGAAGAGGACGGTGACGTTCAAACACGCTTCTGTTCTGCAGTCAACACCTGGCGTCCTTCAATAATTCATAGTTTAAAACAGCCGCCGCTCAGAGCTGCATTATCACAGGATGCTCCACTGAACTCAGCCAAGTTCGATAGCTGCAGACAGGACAAACCCATCAAATCCGCCCACAATAAACACACACGTGAGTCTGTGTGGTGGAAACGGATCAGTATTTGACCGTTTCTGGAGATCTGATCAGCAGCTTCTGAGAAGCCACAAGGTTCAGATTCCCTGAAAAGTCAAACGTGTGATGTGGCGACTTCAGGCCAGGACCAACAGAGGGACACTCCCACACAGAAGCCGAGGAGCTGAGAGCAGAGAGAGGAGGCGGTAAAAGCCTGGGCTGGGCTGAGAATCCACTTAGAGCCCGGCCTCTCCTTCCTGACAACTAATGGACCAGTAGACAGGACGGCAGCAGCAGCACAGAGGAGGATGTGGTCAAATCACTGGAAGGTCCGACGGCTGAACACACCTGATTCTGATTTTGTCTAATCCTTGGTACCAAACGGCCCAGATCGGCGCAGAAGCAACGTAGCGTGGCCTCGTGCCGGTCAGACTGAAGATAAGCACGACCAGAACCAAAGTCCAGACGGTGCTGTTCCTTCGCTTGGGTCCAACTGAAGAGAACAAATGTTACAACCGAGCTAAAGCTGCTGCTCATCAGTGGCCTGTGAGCTGCAGCGTCGCTGTACTACACTCACTGACGAAGAGTCCCACGAAGAAGCAGCAGCAACCTCACACAGACGTGAACACACACACACACAGACACACACGCACACAGACACACACACACACCCACTCACACACACACACACACAGACACACAGACACACACTCACACTCACACACACACACACACACAGAGACACACAGACACACACACACAGAGACACACAGACACACACACACACACACAGAGACACACACACACACAGAGACACAGACATACACACCACACACACACACACACAGATACACACACACACACACACACACACACATAGACACACAGACACACACTCACACTCACACTCACACTCACACACACTCACACTCACACTCACACACACACACACACACACACACACACACACACACACACAGACACACACACACAGAGACACACAGACACACACACACAGAGACACACAGACACACACACACACACAGAGACACACACACACAGACACACACACACACACACACTCACACACACACACACACACACACACAGACACACACACTCACACTCACACACAGACACACACACACACACACAGACACACACACTCACACTCACACACAGACACACACACACACACAGAGACACACACACTCACACTCACACACAGAGACACACACACACAGACACACACACACACACACACACGCTCACACACACACACACACACAGACACACACACTCACACTCACACACAGACACACACACACACACACAGACACACACACACACACACAGACACACACACACACAGATGCAGGGTGAACACACTCGCTGCTGTTTGTTCATTCTGCAATCACTGCTTCACAATAACAATAACAACGTCCTGACACGCGCAGCGATTACTACAACCAACACACGCTTGTGTTGCCGTGGTGATGAATCTGTTCAGTGTCAGATATCACAGCATGAAACCGCTGCCCACTCACCCGAGCGTTGTCATGGTGACGATGGTGTACCAGAAGGAGGCCGGGATGGAGGTGAAGGTGGAGCCCTTGGTGCCCTTCTCGGCGTAGAACATGACTGTGGCGAAGATGATGATGGCCATGGTGAGGGAGAAGAGCAGGAAGCCGAGCTCGGAGGCGCAGCTCTTCAGCGTGTAGCCCAAAATCCTCAAACCCTGCGAGTGACGCGAGAACTTGAAGATACGGAAGACGCGGAAAACCCGGAGGGTGACGAAGGCCCCGCTCACGTCCTCGTTCTCCGGCATCACCAGGCCGATGTAGTACGGCATGATGGCCACCACGTCGATCACCGACATCACCGAGCGCATGAACTTGCAGCGGCTGGGCGCAGCGAACAGACGCATCAGATACTCGAAGGTGAAGATGAGCACGCAGGCTGTGTCCATGCAGAAGAAGGCCAGCTGGTACTTCTCCCCGCAGGGAAGGTCTTTGACGCTGCCTTTGGGGGGGCGGCAGGGCACCGTCTCCACCACGTTGGCGATAACGGAGACAGCGATGAAGAAGCCGGTGACATAGTAGAAGACCAGCGCCATGGTGGAGGTGTGGGGGTTCTCGAAGGCTCGCCACAGACGCTCCCTGGAGGTGCTGTGCGGAGGGAGGGGGGCGTCCGTCGCCTCGTTGGCCTCCGTGTCCTCCGCCAGGCGCTCCTGGTTCTCCTTTTTCCGGTCTCGATATTCCTTCACAGAGGGAGGACGATACGTTAATATAGGTTGGAGCAACGTTTGTCATCCGCTACGAGAGCCGCTAGCGTTCAACGATCGCTTCCGTTAAAACCCGTCATCTAGCGCAACGGCTGCGGCCCAGAGGCCAACTCATGGGGTGACGCTAAGCGTTTTTCAGTCTGGAACATTACAGCTGCTGTCGGTTTGTGCTTCTCTCCAAACCATCGGCATATCGTCAGTGAATTACCAGAACATCGAGTATAATAAATCCTGCATATATTTGTGACAGTCTTGGACACAACTTGGTCACAAAGCAAAGACAAGATGGTGAAAACGATCTGTGAAATTACTAGAGGACTAAGAATAAAATTCCCGTGGAGCGTTTGTGGTGGGAAACTGTGGGGGACGCGTCGAATGAGCCAAACGAGAACAGAAATCCAAAAATGTTTCACAGTTGAAACAACATTTGTGAACGAAAACTGAGGAAATAAAGAACAAACACTCAAGATGTGAACATATAATGGAAGACTAGCGCAGCACAAACACAGCGATTCTAAAGAGCCATGAAGCTAATGATTTGTTTATGACTCACAGGGGCCTGAGCTGCCAAAATCAGCAGCAACAAGGAGCCAAGTCATGTTGCGTTGGAGCTGGAGTCATTGCTTCTGTCCTGATGACACCCAGAGACAGCACGACACCAGCGAGCATCAGGAAGAAACCGGGGGGGTCAAAGGTCAAAGCGTCCATGTGCCGTATCAGAGCAGCACGGGCGCTACGGGACCTGCTAGCACTTATTCTGAACCAGCTGCAGGCACACAGCTGGTTCTTAAGGTGTCCACACATTTACTGGGGTTGAGTTGATAGATGACGGGTTTACCTCCATGCAGCAGTCTCCGATGATCTCTGGCACGATGCCATAGAAGGCCAGCTCCTCGTCGAAGGCCTGGACGCACTCGTGTCTGGGGTAGTGGAGCTTCCCGGTCCGATAAAAGTTCAGAATGTGCCGGAACATTTCAGGGTCTCTGTCGAAGAAATATTCCTGTGTGTCTTCATTGTAGAAAAACTCCTTCTCTGAAGAGCCGAGCAGCGTGTCGGGATAACGGTCCAGCGTGTTCTTCCACGTCTACGAGGAAAAGGTTCAGAGTGAAACACATTCCTACGCTGTCACACAGACAACCTGCTGACTCCAAACCATGTTGATCTTTCCTAACCTCCAACACACAGATCTAACTCTTCGCCAAAGCCTCCAGATTAAAGGATAATCCAGGACACTGCACAAAGCTACATTTTAATCAGCTTTTTAGGGAGAACAACTTATGAGAATCAGGGTCAGGGGCAGGTTATTGGTTTGACTGGAGCCAGAGCAGAACTACAGGAGGAAAATAGAAGGAACAGGAAGAGAAACGGGAAGAGAAGCGAGAAGAGAAGCGAGAAGAGAAACGAGAAGAGAAACGGGAAGAGAAACGGGAAGAGAAGCGAGAAGAGAAGCGAGAAGAGAAGCGAGAAGAGAAGCGAGAAGAGAAACGAGAAGAGAAACGGGAAGAGAAGCGAGAAGAGAAACGAGAAGAGAAACGGGAAGAGAAGCGAGAAGAGAAACGGGAAGAGAAGCGAGAAGAGAAACGAGAAGAGAAACGGGAAGAGAAACGGGAAGAGAAACGGGAAGAGAAGCGAGAAGAGAAACGAGAAGAGAAACGGGAAGAGAAACGGGAAGAGAAACGGGAAGAGAAGCGAGAAGAGAAACGAGAAGAGAAACGGGAAGAGAAACGGGAAGAGAAGCGAGAAGAGAAACGAGAAGAGAAACGGGAAGAGAAACGGGAAGAGAAACGGGAAGAGAAGCGAGAAGAGAAACGAGAAGAGAAACGGGAAGAGAAGCGAGAAGAGAAACGGGAAGAGAAGCGAGAAGAGAAACGAGAAGAGAAACGGGAAGAGAAACGGGAAGAGAAACGGGAAGAGAAGCGAGAAGAGAAACGAGAAGAGAAACGGGAAGAGAAACGGGAAGAGAAACGGGAAGAGAAGCGAGAAGAGAAACGAGAAGAGAAACGGGAAGAGAAGCGAGAAGAGAAACGGGAAGAGAAACGAGAAGAGAAACGGGAAGAGAAACGGGAAGAGAAACGAGAAGAGAAGCGAGAAGAGAAACGGGAAGAGAAACGGGAAGAGAAGCGAGAAGAGAAGCGAGAAGAGAAACGGGAAGAGAAACGGGAAGAGAAACGAGAAGAGAAGCGAGAAGAGAAACGGGAAGAGAAACGGGAAGAGAAGCGAGAAGAGAAGCGAGAAGAGAAACGGGAAGAGAAACGGGAAGAGAAGCGAGAAGAGAAACGGGAAGAGAAACGAGAAGAGAAACGAGAAGAGAAACGGGAAGAGAAGCGAGAAGAGAAACGGGAAGAGAAACGAGAAGAGAAACGGGAAGAGAAACGGGAAGAGAAGCGAGAAGAGAAGCGAGAAGAGAAACGGGAAGAGAAACGGGAAGAGAAACGAGAAGAGAAACGGGAAGAGAAACGAGAAGAGAAACGGGAAGAGAAACGGGAAGAGAAACGGGAAGAGAAACGAGAAGAGAAACGAGAAGAGAAGCGAGAAGAGAAACGGGAAGAGAAGCGAGAAGAGAAGCGAGAAGAGAAACGGGAAGAGAAACGGGAAGAGAAACGAGAAGAGAAACGAGAAGAGAAGCGAGAAGAGAAACGGGAAGAGAAACGGGAAGAGAAGCGAGAAGAGAAGCGAGAAGAGAAACGGGAAGAGAAACGGGAAGAGAAACGGGAAGAGAAGCGAGAAGAGAAACGGGAAGAGAAACGAGAAGAGAAACGGGAAGAGAAACGAGAAGAGAAACGGGAAGAGAAACGGGAAGAGAAGCGAGAAGAGAAACGGGAAGAGAAACGAGAAGAGAAACGGGAAGAGAAACGAGAAGAGAAACGGGAAGAGAAACGGGAAGAGAAGCGAGAAGAGAAACGGGAAGAGAAGCGAGAAGAGAAACGAGAAGAGAAACGGGAAGAGAAGCGAGAAGAGAAACGGGAAGAGAAGCGAGAAGAGAAACGAGAAGAGAAACGGGAAGAGAAACGGGAAGAGAAACGGGAAGAGAAGCGAGAAGAGAAACGAGAAGAGAAACGGGAAGAGAAACGGGAAGAGAAACGGGAAGAGAAGCGAGAAGAGAAACGAGAAGAGAAACGGGAAGAGAAGCGAGAAGAGAAACGGGAAGAGAAACGAGAAGAGAAACGGGAAGAGAAACGGGAAGAGAAACGAGAAGAGAAGCGAGAAGAGAAACGGGAAGAGAAACGGGAAGAGAAGCGAGAAGAGAAGCGAGAAGAGAAACGGGAAGAGAAACGGGAAGAGAAACGAGAAGAGAAGCGAGAAGAGAAACGGGAAGAGAAACGGGAAGAGAAGCGAGAAGAGAAGCGAGAAGAGAAACGGGAAGAGAAACGGGAAGAGAAGCGAGAAGAGAAACGGGAAGAGAAACGAGAAGAGAAACGAGAAGAGAAACGGGAAGAGAAGCGAGAAGAGAAACGGGAAGAGAAACGAGAAGAGAAACGGGAAGAGAAACGGGAAGAGAAGCGAGAAGAGAAGCGAGAAGAGAAACGGGAAGAGAAACGGGAAGAGAAACGAGAAGAGAAACGGGAAGAGAAACGAGAAGAGAAACGGGAAGAGAAACGGGAAGAGAAACGGGAAGAGAAACGAGAAGAGAAACGAGAAGAGAAGCGAGAAGAGAAACGGGAAGAGAAGCGAGAAGAGAAGCGAGAAGAGAAACGGGAAGAGAAACGGGAAGAGAAACGAGAAGAGAAACGAGAAGAGAAGCGAGAAGAGAAACGGGAAGAGAAACGGGAAGAGAAGCGAGAAGAGAAGCGAGAAGAGAAACGGGAAGAGAAACGGGAAGAGAAACGGGAAGAGAAGCGAGAAGAGAAACGGGAAGAGAAACGAGAAGAGAAACGGGAAGAGAAACGAGAAGAGAAACGGGAAGAGAAACGGGAAGAGAAGCGAGAAGAGAAACGGGAAGAGAAACGAGAAGAGAAACGGGAAGAGAAACGAGAAGAGAAACGGGAAGAGGAACAACAACAAACAAACAACAGAGAAAAGTAAAGTAAATTCATACAGGCTTAGTTTGAAACAGTTGAAGCGTTTGTAGCATGAACACAATGAAATGCAGTTTCAGCTCTAGTGGATCAAGTCTCCGTACGTCCACTCATCATTTTAACCCTGTAATTTTAGCTTCATCATATTAAACATAGGAAACGTTAAAAAGCAACACGAATCAGCGACTTGTTTTAGAGACGCGAGTGCTGGACCGTCACTAACTCGCAGTAACAGCAAAGCAAAGCTTCTGCTCTATTGTTTATTGTTTCAGCATCACTGTAGGTCTCTGCATTTAGTTTAATAAATCAGGACAAACACACAAACTTCAGTTTAGCAAAGATCAGCACAAAGTCTCCAAACCTATTTTTATTTATCCATTTTGTTGTTATTTCAGCCGAGGTGCACGGAAGCTTGATTAAATGCACGTTTACAGCGATGCCGAGCTGGAGCAACGTAAATTATACAACACAGTGTTTTCGCTTCACGGATGCTGTCGCTTTATTATTGCGCTGAGAAGAACCACGACAACGTTGGCGCAAAGAAGCAGCGAAGCGTCAAACCACGTACGGGTCCAGTCTCTGCTGCTGGAGCACGACCAGCATCTGAAGCTGCTTCCTGCAGCAGCTCTTGTTTATGATCTGGACCTAAGTGCTTGCTAATGTGCTGCGTGTTTGGCCTAATGGCTGCAAATAGCTCCATTTGTAAATGCTGCCAGCAGCGTCTATGGTTCAGCAGAAGTGTTCCAGGAGGAGGGAAACCTCCAGCACGGGCATGAATGTGAATGCTTCCCCTGATGGAGCATGCTCAGTAGGAGGCCCCGCTCACCTGAAACCTGACGCCGCTGACGTTGACGTACAGGATCTCATCTGATCTGGACGAGTTGTCCACCGGAGGTTTGGGCATCGTCTTCTTTGCCAGCGGCAGCCAACCCACCGCTGCTGCCCGAGCGAAGGGCAGCCACGTCGCCACGCCGGCCGCCATCTTGCGTCAGCGAGTGGAGGTCTGAACCCGAAGAAGAGCACAACAAACGGGCCGGAGGTCAGCGCCTACGCCAAGTCCTGGGGCCGTGCAGTCAGTGAGAGAGGAGGCGGACGGACATGTCGGTGGGGGAGGACGGGGGAGGACGGGGGAGGCGGGGCAGAGGCAGTTAGGTGTCAAGCCATGAAAAGAACACTGCAACAGATCTGACAGGTGTGTGTCCTGCCTGCTAGGCTTCCGTCGGCTCGGTCTTGCCTGCGGGGCGCTGATGGAAAACCCGCCTGGCTTCCCCTAAAGATCCAGATGCTGGAGTTCAACACCCGCCCTGCTCATGGAAGGCATCCCTACAGGCAGGAGAGAGTTAAAGCTAGCTCTCTCCCTCTGAAGACAGATTTGTTGCAGCGCCGCAGCCTTTCAAATTCTTATTAAATTGTGATGATGGTCCCTGAAGTTGCCACATAGACAGAATCGCCAGCGTCGCCTTCCCGGCTGTGGAGATGATGGATCTGCAGACTCTCTCCCTCTTTCTGCCGTTGGTGGCTTGTTTGCTTTATCTGTCTCTGTTTCTGGTGAGTTGCTGAGGCATCAGGGCAGCAGCAGTTGTAGTAGTGGTGGAGGCGTCAGGTTCTTACTCCATGTCCATGTATGGCCGTCCTGCCAGAACACAAGCAGAGAGAGAGTGAGCCACAAACCAGGAGGACACGAGGAGAGGAAAGGAGGAAAGGAAAGGAGGAGAGGGGAAGGACAAATCAAATTACGAAAGGAGAGATGGAAAAGTGTTGCAGCAGATGAGAAGCCAGGGAGCGACTGAGGGAGGGGGCAAATAAAAGAAGAGATGAAGATGCTGGCTCAGTAAAACGGAGAGAGAGGAGAACCACGTGAGAATAAAGACTAAAGGAGGAAGAGGATATGATGAAGGGCAGCGAAACGAGAAGAGACCACTCGAACAAGGACGCGATGGACAGCGTGCGTTCTGAACGTACGGTGGATGGAGACGAAGCAACATTAAACGTTTCCGCAATAAAAACTTTAGCGACTCTCACACTCGACTGGATTCTCAGGTTCATCTGCATTTTATAAAAGTCAGCTGCTTACATCATCGTCATGGTAACTGGACATGTTACTGGTCCAACTGGTTGCTGAACCAGAAAAGAAAATTATTTTTCTTATCTGGTGTAAAGTTGTTGCTGTGGCGACGCAGAGTTTTGCAGGTGTGAAGGCATCACTGAGAAGCAGAGCTACGGTGGTGGAGCGTTGGCTTCACCGCTCGTCGTCTCTGCACACGACGGATGGAGCCACAGCTCTGAGCATCTTCGGATGCGGAGGATGAGTCGTTCGAGTTCCGGCTGCTCAGTAAACTCAGTTCATGTCTTATTCATTTCACCTTCGGTCGGAGAAAAGCTTCCAACCAGCTAATGGCGCGTGTTCCCTCATCGGAGCAGCGAAGCTGAACGCAGTGTGAACTGGAAGCTGGCGTCTACTTCCTGCGGCAGCAGAGATGAACGAGCCACAACAGCGTGGTTCTGTTACTGAAACACCGACAGAACCTTACTACACCCAGTTCTGAAACGCTTCCTGACCCGTTCTCCCTCTGACATGGGTCAGCATCCACCACAACATCTGCACCTGAGCCCTGAAGGTATGATGTTGTTCAGCAGGAAGACGCATGAAAACTAGCCAGGACATAACTGATAAAACACGTTGACCGGTGGATGAATATTGAATAAGGAAAGAAGAGTTTGGCTGAGATGGGACAGGAGCTGTGTGATTATTAATGAGCAGCATGTGTCTGTATTAACAAACACACAACTTCATCACTAATTCATACAACTGGATGATGTCAACCTCAGCACACACACATTCATCGTTGTTTCCTCTGCATCTTCTGTCGTGTTTAGTTTCTCTCTGTGCTTTTCTGTTCTTCTCTGCTCTACTCTCTCCATTTCTATCGGGACTTTCTTCTTGGTCCCGCTGTGACTCTCTCTCCTCCTCCTCCCTCCACCGTCCCGTCCTGCTCGACTTCTTCTCCTTCTCATTCTATTCTCAGCCGTAGCCGTGAATCTGGAGCAGTTTTCATCCTACTTACCACAGCTGCTGCTGCCGAGGATGATGATGACGAAGGCGAGGAAGAGGTGGAGGATGAGGAAGGCAGAAGCCGACTTTTCCAGGAGCTAAAGCAGACGACCGAGCGCGGGAGGATGCAGGACCAACACTAAAAAGGAAGGAGGAGGAGGCACAGGAGTGTTTTACTGTCTTAGATCTGTCCTGCTCTGCTGCCGCGGCAACAGCCTCATCTCCTGTCATCCCTCCGCTCACGCTCTCTCTCACTTGTGTAGCTCCACCTTCTACCATTTGCTTGCTCGACCCTCCCTCCTGTTTTCCTCTCTCTCACTGTTCGCTGTCATTCCTCACCCTCCTCTCGTCTCTCCCTTCACTTTAAACACACTGAGAGATGAGAGAGAAGAAAGTATCATATTCTCCTAATGCAGCAGAGAGAGTGAGACAAGAAAGAGAAAGAAGCAGCTGGTAAATTAACGTAAGACCAACAAAGCAAGAAAAAACATTGAATTCAGCTGAACTTCACAGTAAAACGATAAAAACCTTTGGCAATAAGATGGTGGAAACAGAAGAAGGTTGATTTCTGTTTGCCTGTCTTTTATTTTGATAGGCTTCTTCCTGTCTGGGGTAAGTTGACTCATATGTTCCCATGGTTCCTTTGCCTGCTCTGAAGGGAGAAACGGATGGAGGAGGGCTCTTTGGTCCGATGACGCTAAAACGCCTTGGAGCAGCGGAGAGGTTCTACAGCCTGTCGGCATTTAGCCTCTGACTTCCAGTAACTCGAGCCCCAGTTAACTCATTTCGCTTTTGATGCAGTGTGTCAGGAAGCAGGTTGGGTCAGCAGTCGCTCCGTGTGGATGCTGAACTTCTAGTTTTAGTCATGAGGTGGACTCCACTAGAACCTGAATCTGTGCTGTGGTGTCTGGTACCAGATGTCAGCAGCTGATCCTTCAAGACCTGTGAGGTGTGAGGTGGCGCCTCCATGGTCCAGCTCATCCTCAGATGCTGGATTAGACTGAAATCTGGAGCGAGTCCACACACAGTGGTTGATGTGCTGCTCAAAGCAGAACCAGGGAGCATCGTCCTGTTGGAAGAGGCCACGACCATCAGAGAGTCAGAACCAAGAGGTGGCGCTACGGGACACAGGACCAACCCAAGGTTTCCCAGCAGAACCTTGTCCACAGCATCACACTGCCTCCACCAGGTCGTCCGTCCTGCACATGTTGAGTCTCATAAACATAAACATAACACAAAATCTGGACGTCTTGGAAGAATCTGGACCCAAACCAACATTTAAGCTCTTCTGGAACCACAAAGGTACCTCATCACCTTGACAATGACGACAGGGCGGCTTCACTGGCTTCACTGCATCAACTCATGTTCACGAAGTAAAGACATTATTTTAGTATTTGCCCTTTTTCCTTCTGCACAGAATGAGACTGATCAGGGTGAGTAGAATGACCACTAGTCACAGGGTTAATGGTTCAATTCCCACGAGCAAGAACCTCCAGTTGCCGATGGTTAAAATCTGAATCTGAATTTCCAGTAATGCTCAGAGGTTTGTATGGAGGGAGGGTCGTTGTTGGTTTGTTGTGGTATCGATTGCTAGAGGAGACGCTGCCTCCGTGTGTGACCTCATTAATAATTCACTCTGGCCTGGTCCAGTGTGGGACAAGGCAGCAGGAGTGTGAAGGTTAGAAGACGACAGAAGGAAACACATGCGTGATGATATTCGTCCTGTGTTTTCTATCTCCAGACAAACTCTGGGTTTGTCTTTAAGAACCAATAAGCAGCAGAACAGAGTTTAAAATCGGAGGCGTTCTTCCAAAGCCACTTGGACACAGATGCAGCTTCCTGGAGTTTGTAGCAGAACCACATGGTCGAGCTCAACGTCGCCTCAAACTCATCTCGTCAGCAAACACTGCTCAGCTCCCTGTTGAATCACCGGCTCCAATATCGTGGTTCTGTCTAACAGTCTGCTCTGAAGCCTCCAGAGAGGAAATCTCATAAACTCTCTGACTGGTGATGCTCATAATGTAATGAAGCGCGTTTCGCTCCGCACGTTGTGAAGTGAAAACATCACCACTTAAACACACGTGAATTATTTCTCTGTGATTGACTGATCAACCTGAGCCGTGTCGTTCTCCCTGAGGGTTCTAAAAGATTGTGAGTGGGTTTGGATCTGAATCTGCAGCAGCTTTAGTCCATCTACAGCTGTGTCCTGCAGACAAGACGGACGTTTTAAGACGGACGTAAAGCTGCAGGACGATCGACATCCACGTGAAGTGTGTGAAGTGACCCGGAGTTTATCGCATTAATGCCTCATAGACGCGTTACACACACAAAAAACATGACGCTAATTCAGAAACAAAGCTCTGCATTTAAAACCTGAACGGTAACGATGCGGCGCCGAGTGAAGCTCGTGTTTAAAGCAGGACAGAGGCAGCGACGGACACGAGAAGAACAGCGTTTGAAGTGGGAATCAAGAAAATGGGTGAAGATAGAGGAAGGTTCGGATCAATAAACAGAATAAAGGAAGGACAGAACGAAGGAGAGGAGTCAGAGGACGTCTACAGCAAACATCTACGAACGGAGGCAGATCTGCAGAGAACCGAGCCTTCGTCATGAAAATACTGAACCATGCAGCAAAGCTGAAAGTAGCGCGAAGTGTCACCCACTCATCACTTCAACGAGCTTCAATGTTCTGGTGTTTGAAGCTTCAGGCCCCAGAGGAAGGAGGAGCCACTACTGGTCAGCGGATCAGCCCGTTCAGGGTCCGGTCATAAGGTCCAACCGGTGCTGCTCTCCGTCCGTGGAAACTCTGGAAACCTGATCCAGTCTTTGTCCGGCTGCAGCGTCTGTGTCCATCAGTAAGAAGAAAAGACGTGTCAGCTTCATTTTCCCTCTGCGGGTCAGAGCTGAGTCCGAGCTGGACTGGGTCTGGTACAGTATCAGTAGATCGTTTGTTCTGTCAGCGACATCCATCTGTGGTTGGGTCGGCCGAAGGGGGGGGGGCACGTGTTTGGACGGTGTCGGCCCAGAGTCTCCTGTCTGACTGGACATAGTTCTGAGTACTGGTTCCGGGCGCACATGCACGTTATGATGTGGTTTGAAAGACGATCAGTGTCAGAATCATTTGGTTCTGACCCGGAATAAAACACATAATCCTCCTCCTCCGTGTCCTGCTGGATGTGATCCCCTGACGTAAACCGACCCAGGAGGATCTATTGTGGTGAACAGTGACCCGATATGTTCCAGTCCGTGTGAGCGAAACCAGACACTGAGCACGTTTAGGTTAAAGTAAAACAGCTTTAATGAAGCAGGGTTACGACCCCATGTCTGGACCCAGCGGGTCTGGTTCTGTGGACCGCACAGACACAGTAAATTATGGGTGAACCTTCATGCTTAATTAACTGAAGCAGACTGTCTGGCTTTAAAACTTTGTGACTTTTAGGCAGAACTGTGCAGCTGTGCTCTGAACCAGAACCGACTGTGGACGGCACAAGACCAGAACACGTGGCAGCGTAGTCACACAAATACAGGAAGAGTCACTTCCTATAAACTCAGATCAGCTGTGGCATCAGGTGGTTTTCCCACTTTCAGGCATGAATCCAAATGTTTCCCATTTAAGTGTAAACAGTGAAGTTGAGCTTGATTTTATTGATCTACAGAATTTTTATTTGAACGATTCCCACTAATCTGGAATTTAAAGTTTGTGTAGAAGCTACGATGGTTCTGTGTCTGAGTCTCTTTCTGTCCCCAAGCTTTGGTTCCAATGTTCACTGAACATCTGGGCGAAGGGGGCGGAGCCTCTGGAGCTGAGCAGAGTCAGAACCACAGTCAACACCAGCTCAGCTTCCACATGCAGGCACATCTTCATAACCAGGAATCTGCAGCACGACGACAGCCCGGACGAGCGTCCTCCTACAGGAAGAGAAGAGTCGGAGCGTCCGCAGGCGGAACAGGCGGAGAACACGCGACCTGAAGAGCAGCGTCACACCCGCGGCTGTTCCTTCTCAATTACAGCGTCCTCCTCTGCTCTGCGCGCACGGACACGTGCACACTACGCACTTTGCCGCAGTGCCTCCCACTCGGAAGCTAAAAACAAACAGCGGCTCTCATTACGCAGAGTCCAGTCGATGCCGAGGCCTCTGGGGCCCTGCTCTCAGCTATACTTTACGTTTGTTATGTGAAATTAAAGCAAACCAAAACAAAACAACATGCAGTGATGCCTTCACTGCCCTCTCTCCTCATAGCGAGCCTCATGGTGCATTCACTGTCTTCTCTGGGAGGATGTTCCATGTTTTTATTGTAACTTTTCTGTGTTTATGTTCATTGCATGGCGATGAGTAATAAGTGACGCGTTCAGAGGCCTGTTTCTCTTTGTATGTCTATTATTAAACACAGTTTTTGGTTTACTGATGCCGCTGTGATGCGCTGAGTGTCCAGCTCAGCACCGTTTCCTGTCCGCGTGGCTGCGAGGAGACGCCGGTGGAGTGTTTTGTTTCAGTGAAGACAGACTGACACGTTCTCTCGTCACACACTCAGCTGATCTATATTTAGCGACTGCTGCAGGAGAAGAGTCGTGAATTTTTAACTCTGTAACTCAACTTCCACCTTCAGTCCCTCGCCTCTTCTGTCAGACGTGTTGGGATCGCCGTGGTAACCCTCTGGTTCCTGGGGCGACCAGAGAACCGTTACATCATCACCATCGTCGTCGGCCACAACTCGCATACATGTGGACTCGGACTGTGAGCAGATCACGAGACCTTGTCAGCTGAAGACAAACACCAGCCAGACCCTGAACCTCAGCTGCCGCAGCCTCTCAGTGTCTGAGCACCGCCCCCGTCTGATGATGACCATGGGAACTTCTCAGCTGTGACACAGGAAGTGAAGGAAACCTACAAAACACAGACGTAGCGAAACGACAGCCGATGAGTTTGTCTCCTGTCATCTCCTCCCCCATCGAGGCCTCCCTCCTCGCGTCCCAAAACTCCTTTGGTTCCGTGCTTCTCCTCTTTCTCTCCTCAAGCCTTTTCGTCGTCTCTCATTTCCTTCTTCTCCCGCCCATCCAGGCCCAAATCTGCCGAGGGGCCATCAAGCAAACACGAAAAAAAAACAGCTGAGCTACGCTCCAGGCACGTTCAGCAGGACCAAACCTGAATCCACCTTTCTCACTGGATCTTTGTCATACGAGCTCGTTTGGAAACAGTTCAAGTGCGAGCGACAGCCAGGAGGACGTTCACTGTCCGTTTCCCTCTGAGCTTCCCTTTCTAATTAAGCACACTCATTATTTCCTCCTCTCCAATTAACCCTTGGCTCGGCCAATCAGACGCTATCTCGTTAAGGCGCGTGGGGTGGCCGCTCTAATCTGTCCGTCTCTGTGGGACAGGACGGAGCAGACAGCTAATTAGTGCTGGGTGACGGGCTCGTCTGCGCTGAGGGCCCCAAACTTAAACTTATTCTGCAAAACAAACAGTGACAGAGAGGATTATGGGAAATATGGTTGGTGCTAAATCTGTGCAGTGTGAGAGATTCTACCTTTGATAAATGTGCTGAGGCGTCTTCAGCTTCCTCTGGGTCACTGGGTTTTTGGGTTTTTTTTAGGACCAAAAAACTGAAAACCTCAAACGCATTGTCTTCAGACAAGATCTTGTATTTTTCAGTTACAATTATTAGCGTCATCAGACTCATAAATAAATCAGTTGATTCTTCGCACAGTAAGAAGTCGCAGCACAGCGTATTTACAGTTTAAACAGAAGCAGAGGCGCTGCCCAGCACATAGCCGGAGCCAATCTGATCCTGAAGCAGCGTCACTCGACCAGTTTCTGTGAAGCTCAGCTGGTTGTTAAACGTCTGTGCAGTGATTTTAAAATAATGTTGGAGAAGGAAACTCTGACGTCGGGTTTAGACGTTGGTTGGTTTTCACATTTCATCTTGTACAGGTTGAGGTCAGGGCACAAACCATTCCATTAAAATTGGGTCCCACAACAAGCGGAGCTTCACTGAAACGCCACAAACAAAACTGAAGCAGATTTACAGGCATTTAATCCATGATGTAGTCAGGGGCCATGTAGTAGAACTGTCATATAGAGTTGAGATTTAAGAGACGTGTGAAGCAGGAAGTAGATGTGGCCTAGTAACAGGGATCTGATGCAAAGCTTTTTCACAATGTTCTGCCCATTTGGTGTCTGAGAGAAGAACCAAAAACAAAATATATAACGCTTAACATAGACACATCCCGGGAAAAATCTGCTGTTTAAGATGAACCTAACTATGCAGTTTTTTCTTAAACGTTAAAAAAAATTACTTTTCCTGCAAGAGAGTTGTTCCTTCAGCAATAAGAAAGAAAACGAAGTCTGTTTAAATCCAGTCATTAGTCTTGGACATAGACTACGGAGACAGAACACGTTCACCCACATTTGTAAGGTAAACTGGTAATAATTTCAAAGACACTCACTGCTTAGTCTGAAGTAGCTGAACTTGCATGTATTCAGATTTTAAAGGGCTGTTTTAGGAAATAAAACGTTAAACCACATTATAGTATGTTATTATTCACATCAACAGCGCAAATGTGAATTCACACTATGATGCTTCTGATGAAGGTCACAGGTTAAAAGCTCAAGTTAGCTGCATGACAGTTGTTTTCTCAATGTCTCAGAATGAATATCCAGGATTTCACCAAGAAGAAAGTCACTATTTTGCAGTTACAAAGCTCAGGAAATAGCCAGAACACAACAGAGTTACTTCACAAAGAAAGGCAGGCTGTTCAGAGATGAGCCTGACGTGTTCCAGAGCATAGTCAGAGAACGACAGAATGTTAAGACACAAACTGTGAAAGCAAACATTTCCAGTCACTTACAGTGTGTGCGTGTGTCCAGGTGATAGCCAGACTCAGAGTGGTGCAGTGTAAATATAGTACATTCATAGCAACACAGATGAGTTAGTTTAGTTTCTCTGTTCCCTTTGCCCTCAGATGTTTGGCCAGGTGGACAGATTCCAGCATTTAGTCAGAGCCCATCATGGAGACTAAAGTAGTGTCATTTTAACAGCTCCAGACAGTAGTCAGAACCCACAGCAGGTCTCGTGTCATGAATGCAGCAAATGAAAATGGAAGAGTTGGTTCCAGGTGTTAGTCTGAGCCCAGCCCATACCTTCCAGTTGAGGTGAACAACAGAAGTGAGAAGGAAGGGAGTGGACAGGTGGATTCAGGCGATAGTCTCACCCCGACCCGGGTTTACTGAGACGGACTAATTCCTGGGACAACACCTCCAGGTCCTACGGAGGCAGAAGTTCAGTGGAGGTAAAAATAAACATCACGTTGCTACATTACTTCTAATAAACAGGTTTAAACGTGCAGCGACTGTAAGAGATGAGTACAGAACTGAGTCGTGGACCCAGTTGGACCCAGTTCTCGAACGTCCTAAGTGTTGGTTTGTAGCCTGTGGCTGCTGATGTTGTCGTTGCTTTCCAAACCTGGACGAGCAACGTTGCTGGGACCTGCAGCTGAAGGGAGTCTTACCTTCTGGAGGTGCATGTTCTTCGTCAGCTGCTCTTCCAACATGTTCTGCAGCTTCTTGTTCATCTCTCGAAGATTCTCGTCTCCTGGTTTGACCAAATCTCTGAGGACTGAACCCAGACCTCCTCTCTCTCCCTGAGATCCTGCCGCTGCAGCAGCCGACACATCTGAGGACACAGAGGAGACAGTGGTTGACCAGGCAGCAGGGAAAAGGTGTGCGTGTGTTTGTGTGTGCGTTTGTGTTTGTGCGCGTTTGTGTGCGTGTATGTTTGTGTGCGTGTATGTTTGTGTGCGTGTATGTTTGTGTGCGCGTATGTTTGTGTGCGCGTTTGTGTGCGTGTATGTTTGTGTGTGCGTATGTTTGTGTGTGTGTGTATGTTTGTGTGCGCGTTTGTGTGCGTGTATGTTTGTGTGCGCGTTTGTGTGCGTGTATGTGTGCGTGTGTGTATGTTTGTGTGTGCGTTTGTGTGCGTGTATGTTTGTGTGTGTATGTGTGCGCGTTTGTGTGCGCGTTTGTGTGCGTGTATGTTTGTGTGCGTGTATGTTTGTGTGCGTGTGCGACCTCTGCGGCTGTCCATCACGTATGTCTCTATGATGGCGCTCTTCCTGCAGATGTCTTCAGCCATGGACGAACAGCTCACTTCCAGATGCTTCACCTGGAGGAGAAGCAGCATGTTCAGCCTGCTGTCAATCAAACGCCTCAGCTCAACTGAACGACCTGAAACGTTACAACTGCAGAAACTAAGCTTTTGCATTTTCTTTGCATCAGCAAGCAAATGAATTATTTCAGGCTCCACCGTGAAGCTTATTGCTGACGCTGCTGCGGACTCCAGGGATCCTCACCTTCTCCTCCAGCATCCACTTCTCCTGCTGAACCTCGGCCAGCCGCTGGAACAGCTCTCCGACCTCGTCGTCCGACAGCTCAGCTGGACGCTGGGACTGAGGACTTCCTCCTCCAGACTGGCGGAGACAGAGGAAACAAACAAAGGCTCAGAACCACAGACTGAACATGCCATGAAAGCGAGTCCTGGATAACGACGACTGAAGCCTGACGACGCTTTCTCGCTTTCTCCTCTCGCGACAAACAAGCCCAGTAAACTGATCCCGAGCTTCGTGTTCTGACAGAAATGCGGTGACATGCGCTGGACGGGTCGGTTCTATCAACAGAGCTTCTATCAGTAGAAACACTGGGAGGTAAGAAAAGCAACTCTGTTGCTTCAAAGACTCCTGATAGGCAGAGAAGAGCATGATGGGAAACTACAGCTGGTATCAGCACCGTCATGGTGAGAGAGGGGGCCAGGTTTTAGAACCATCCCACTGAAGCGATGTTTCCACAGACCCTTTCTCTGCCTGTTCAACCAGTCCCAGCGGTACCGACTCTGTTGACCGCGCTGGAGAGGAGATCTCCGGACGGAGCGAGGTTCACTGAGGTCAGTCTGCGTTTGCACCCACCTTGCTCTGATTGGCCGGTGCAGCCTCCTTCATCATGTCTCTATAGGAGAAGGAGGAGACGGACGACGAGTCTCCCGTCTGCTGAGTCCGACTGGGACTGTTGATCTCCGACAGAACCAGCTCCTCCAGACCTGAGACAGAAGACGAAGCTCATTAAGGAGACACAAACGTCCAACAAGCTAATGATGCTTTTAGGTGCGGTCCTCAACAAGGAACAGGCCTCCAGGCTGTCGTCCGTCGATTCTGACCCACTGCCGAGGTTTAACCTTCTGTGTTTGATCTAATCATGTGCAGCGGCAGAAACTAACGGATCAACGCCTACGCATTACAACGTACAGACAGAACCATCGTTGGAATCGTTTATGAGGACACACACGGTTTAATACTGTAAACCCTGATCAATACGTTTCAGAGCTACTACTGTACTTCTACTTTTTACGCATCCCTTTCAGGCAGGTGCTGGGCAGAGATAAGCAGGCTACTTAAAAATGTCTGATTCTCAGGTTTGAGCAGAAGCCTTTAAACATTCATAGCTACTCATAGATTATACATGCTGCCGAGCCCGGCCCGGCTGCGAGCGGCTAAAAACAGGAAAACGCACGAAAGGCGAATGAAGCCAGAAGCCACGTCCACGGAACCCATGACCGTGGGCATGTGTTGCGGTGCAGGACTGTGAGGTTGACCTGTGTGTCGTCGGTCTGTGTGTGCGGCTGCAGACGCCGGCGTGTCCACCTGGGCTCTGGGAATCGGAGCGAAGCATTAAATATTCAGCAGAAGGTTCCGAGCCGAGCCAAAATTTCCTGACGCAGGACTAGCGCAGCGCCGATTATCGGACCCATCGGTCACGTTACAATCACATCTCAGCCACTTAGGACACACACACTCTGGCCGAGTGCTGTTTCTCCTTACAGCAGCATTTAAAGAGAACACTGTCCATTTAGGATATTTAAACACGTCAGTCCGGGTTCTGCTCCATCTACAGCGGGTGAAGCTCAGAGTCTGCCGACACCAATAAGCTGCAGAACGACACAGCTTTGAAGGTTTGAAGACCACAGACCCTCAGACAGAAGAGGACAAACATCAGTCTGTGCTTGCAGCTCAGGCCGACCTGAGAAGGAGCCGCCTGTATGCATGTACCTGTCCTTGTTTTGCTGTTGGTCAGAATCTCCTGGAGTCTCTCCTGCAGTTTGTCTGCTCGCTTCCTCTCCAGATGCAGTTGCCTTTTCAAATCCTTGAGCTGCACACACACAGGGATTTACTTAATTAGGATTTTCCACACACGGTTGCTCTTCAATTACAGTCTCTTCCTCTCAGCTCCATTTAAACCCATCTGCTGTCCCTCCCTTCAGACAGACATCTCATCCAGTAGCGTCCCACTCACCGCTGCACTGCCCTTCTTCTCCAGGATCCTCTGACCGTCCACCGTGTCCTTTATCTCCTGCGGAGACAGAGCAGCCACGATGACACAGTCACACTCGTAGAAAAGGGCTCGGGTAGCGTTTAAAGGATCACTCTCTGTGGTAGGACATACGGGACAGACTCAACTTCTTGACTGGATCGGTTTTAAGAACGGGAAACTACTTTTAATCAGTTGGTGTCTGAAGGTTGGACAAACCAAAACACCTTCATTATCCCAGCTTGGTGTGGCATTAGACCATTTGCACATCTGTTAGTCTCTTCCTTTCCCTCTAACCAGTTGGAGGAGCAACTGCAGCATTGATCTGGTTTGACCTCCGAGTGTTAACCTGTTTGAGTTTTCCGATGGTGGCGCCATTTTCGTCCCTCTGCTTCTCCACCTCCACCAGCTGCTGCTTCAGCTCCTCCATCTCCGCCTGCTTCTCCTGAACAAAGTCAAAGAGGACGTGAGCAGCTCTGATGGAGACACAACAAAGGCAGAAAAACTTCCTCTGCTGGAGAACAAAACTTCAGAGAAATATTAAAAACGTCACCTCCTGCCCAGCCGATGCCCCTGCTCCCTTAATCCAACTGACGAGGATTAATTTAGAAAAAACCTGCATTTAATTCTCAGTTAATCTTTGGCTGCTAATTAATTTCACTGAAATGTACATTAAAATGCCGACAGGCTGCAGACGCCCACTGCAGAGACAGGACCACACCAGGACCTTGGCTGTGTGTCGTGTCCTATCTGCTAAACTAGACTCAGGTCGTTACTATGCTGAACAAGTTATCCAACGCTGAGATCAGGCTCCGGCTCCTGACTGCATCTGGTCACCGTGCTTCATTACCGTCACGCAGCCTACACTGAAGAACACGAAGTGAAACTCATGCCATAATTAGGCTTCTCCCATCATTAATTAACTTTTCCTGCTCGTGCTGCCAGGCTGTTGTCCAGCAGATAACACTCACCAGTTATCAGTGGAGTCAGCCTCTGAGGAAACCGTTTGTCCCTGAAGATTTTCAGGACCACAACATTAGGCTGTAATCTGATTGGCTGAAAAGACTCATTACTTCCTCAAAACTAAGCAGAGACCCGTCTGAACTGTGACCCGTCTAATTAGCACCAAACAAATCATCACCCTGACCTGCAGGACCAAGCTCAGATTAGATGAGCAGTGACTGGCCCACAAACGTAGGACCAGCAGAGCTGCCACAGCGAGTCTGTAGCACAAGAAGCTCCTACACCCTGATCCGCTGGTAGCGCGGTTTAACCTTGCTGCGTTACCATGGAGACAACTACACTTTAATTAGAAACACACATTCAATTAGAGCTGGACCAGATTCAACACGCACAACACACCTACACAGACTGCATGTACAAACAAACATCCTGTTCTGTGTGTGTACCTCCAGCTGAAGCGTGTGTTTTCTCCGCAGCTGCTCGACGTTCTCCTCGTGTTCCAGGGATTTCTTCTCTATGTTCTCCTGCTCACACACAAACAAGACCACATGTGGAATTCACTACCATACGACTACACGAGGAAGGAACAAAGCTCAAAATACAATCAAAGGAGCACGTCAACAACAATCAGATTCAGGGCCAGAGTAGAACATGACCTGAGAACACTTTCGTAATATTTGGATGCAGTAAATCACGCTTTGGTTGAGGGAGAGACCTTCACTAGTAGAAATTACACCGTTCACAGCTCATGACTTGGATCCTGAACGTCCTGCCGCAACAAAAATTTGGAAACACAAGGCAGCTGGTGCCACAGAACCAGAACAGACCTCTGCCTCTTTGAGTCGTCTCTCAAACCAGCCTTTGGTTCCCTCCATGGACTGAACCTGAGCCTGCAGCTCCTCCACCTTCTGCTGAAGACCCTCCAACTCCTTCGTACGAGCCTGAAGCACAGATGCAAATGACTGAAATGATTAAGAGACCGGGAGCAGAAGCTCTCAGATGTTTTTGAGAAACATCCTCTAGCTTTCACCTACTCTCCATTCCTCCTTGTTGCCAGTCTTTACCTTTTCATCTCTAAGCTGCTGGCGAATCTCCTCCTCAGAGCGATTCTTATCTTCATGGAGTCCTCTGAGCTCCTTCTCATATCGAGCCCTCACCCCCAGAACCTGAGAGACAGGAAAGGAAACATGAGGACATAAAGTGGACAGAGAACAAGAAGAGAGGAAAGGCTCCGTTTTCATTCACATCAAAATATAAAAAACAAATAGTGGAACCTTACAGGAAGGAAAGAGCCAAACTCAAATCAAAACCATCAGGGGCTCAGGATGGACAGACAGAAGAACGTGTGTCTCACCTCCTTCTCGTGCTGCAGTTTGAGGTCTGACAGCGCCTCCTTGTGGTCAGACTTCTCCTGGGTCAACTGCATCGCCATGTCGTCCAACATGGCCTTTCTCTTCTCTGCCGTCTGCACAGACACACAAGTAAACGTCCTGCAAACCTTACTCTGACCTCCACTTGAACCCAGATGGTGACGGCGGTGGGGGCGCGTGTTCATCCGACCCACCGTACGTAAACTGTACCTTCTTGGCCTCGTCCAGTTCTCTCAGTACTTTCTCCTTCTCTTGTTGTTCTTCTGTCAACTGTTCCAACAACTTCCTGTTAGAAAAGCTTGACTCCTGAATTAGAGAAAAGATGGAAAGAGACAGAACAGGAAATAAGGACGAATGAATGGGATGAATTCACTGCATCCAGACCGCGTCCGTGTTGAACAGCAGCAGGACTGGCCTGACGCATCCTCATGTCACGCGTTCGCTACCTGTAGCTGGGAGTTGAGGTCGTCTCTCTGCGCCAACAGACTCTCCTGGTCGGCTCGTCTCTGCTGCAGCTCGGCCGCCAGCGCCTCCTGCTGCTCACGCAACAGATTCATCTCCTGTGTCTTCACCGTCTGGATCTAAACATCGTTCGGTAATTAATCTTTGTGCACCAGTGACTGTGAGAGCGATGCAGATGACCAACAGGTCTCAGAGTACGTCCGTAGCGTAGAGACAAATTACAGGACAGAACAAGTGGAATTCACAGATCGATGGCAGAGAAACACTAACGTTACTGTACAGTGGCGCAAAACAGCAGCGAACCGGGTCAGGGCCGCAGTGAAACAGAACCTTATCTGGGTCCTACCCAGTTAAATTAATCAGACGTTTGACTGATTGCTCTAACTCACATGTTCTGTCAGTAGAACTGGTTTATGGTTTTAGCTCAGTTGTTAGATGTAAACAAATTTTGTTTATTGTGTTCGAGGAAACCTACAGTATATTAGTTTTAGTCTGTGGTCAAGTCAGACATTAGTCCTGATGGAACCGTTCTGTAGGATGAGTTACACATTTCTACAGGAGTGCTATGCTGTGGATTACTGCTCATCCAACTAATTAAGGACAGCGTCAGTGATCTGAAACGTTCTTCAGCGGTGTTCCGTGAGGACGCGTGGAGGTAGGGTTCCACGCCACTGAACGCTCTCTGGGTTTACCTGTTCTAGAGCAGCTAGGTTTGTCCTCAGAGCATCGTTCTCCTGCAGGATGTTGTCCACCTGCTCCTGACTGACTGCGCTCTGACTGGCTACCTGCGGTACCAGCCCAACACAGGTGCAGGCCATCGGAGAGAACCAGAAAGAATAGAAGAGAGTAAAGGAACTGGAAAATAGTACAGGTAGAAGTATGTAAAAAACCAACCAGCAGACTGTAAAGGTCAAAGAAATGAAACCGAAGCGCTGCCAAAGAGATACTGGAACACGTATCCTTATTTTTTCCATCACATGAAATACTTGAGTAGAAAAGAAAAGCGGCTCTTTGTTATGGAACATGTCCGCCTGTTGTCAGTGGTGACGAATCCCCTTGGATCAGTGTGATCCCACCAGCGTTCTTCAGTCCCTTCAGCTGTTCCAACCGTATCTGTACTTCAGTTATATGCCACATCGCTCCTTCCTGTCTGGCCCTTTGTGATCATTCTTTGTCTCTCTGCCTGTTCCAGTTTGATTTTGGTTCAACAACCTTTAATCCCGGTTTCCCCTTCTGTGTGTTACCTGCTCTTTCAGAGTTTGCAGGGCCACTTCATGCTCCTTCTCTTTGCTTTGCAGCTGTTCCGTCAGCTCTGCTGTCGTCTGAACCAAAACACAAACACCGGTAAATGTCTTCAGTTATTCAATGTTAAAGACACAGAGTGAAAATGGAGACACAGAGGAAAGCTCCAGGTTCTCCTGTGTCCGTGAGATCGGACCTGATTGGCTGCCAGCACGTCTGACTGCAGCTTCTGGATGCGGGTGTTCATGGCCTTCAGCTCCTCATCTTTCCTCTGGTTGAGCTCATCGATCTTTGTTCTACAGAGAACAGAAACGCAACCTTCAATGCTTCTGTAATGATACGAGAAGTAGTCCAGCAGTGCAGCTCTCACCTGCTGTCGTTGTACAGAACCTCCTTTTCTCCCTGCAGACGCTGAAAACTGCACAGGACAAAAACATGTGACGCGTCCATCACTACCAGTTCTCATGTGTGATCCGCTGCACCAACAACATCCTGAGGAAAGTGAAAGTGCCTCACCTCTCCTGCTTCTTCTTTAACTTGTCAGACAGCTGCAGGAGACACAGACAGGAAATCACACTTAAAGGTGTTTCTGGTGGACACCAACAGGACCAAACGTATCTGAGATGAAGTTTACCTTTGTTAACTCCTCCTGCAATTTGGCGATTTCAGCCTGTTTGGACGCCTGCACACAGACAGAACACATGAAACTCGATGCCGTGTCACAGACACGGTCCAACAGAACCACCCACTTCCAGTACTTCTCCAGTAATCTGTACTGAGGTCTACTTTGGACACGGTCATATGAACGCGCTACTGAGCATACGTATGCCCAAACAACATGAAACTTCAGACTTTAACGTTAGAGCAACCAATGGTGCAGAGGTCACTGTTCCAGGAAGCCCCTGGACGCTACGACCTCACACAGGACGACCTGACAGCAGAGCTGCATCCCTCTGCTGGTCTGGTGCTTCAGAAGCGTCACCACAGCTGACATTTGTGTTCTCGTCATGAATTAATTCGTTTCTTCCCTCAGAGACAACATGTGGCCGTTTCATCTGAAGCCGATTACATTTGTGTTCTCTGGTTGCTTGTCAAAACACAGACTTCATCTACTCTACAGGTCGAAGCAGCTGCCACGAATTCACGAGTTTCAATTTAGTGTGCTTTATTGTTCTTTTACGCTCAGAGGTTGCGATCATGTGAAGGAATGACAACGTTGTGTGCACAATGTGTGTAATTTAACCTGCAGGATGTTCACTGTGTGCTTTTACCTCCAGGTTGTGGATCTGCTCCCTCAGCAGCCTCTTCTCCTCCTGCTCGGTGGTCAGTGCCATCTCCAGCTCTGGTCCAAAGCAGTGAGTTATTGGACAGAGAGCAGCCGACCAGCCTAGCGCTGCCTGCTTAGCTACAATCTTCTCTACGCTCTCCTCTGACAGGCCTAAAGGGGGCGCCGCACACAGCAGGGCAGTCCGTTAGGCCAGACACACACTACAGCCCCTCACTCAACCTGACGTCTGAAAGGATTCCTGTGACCGTCTGCCAATCGGCTGCAGTCTGGTAAGTTACTGGTTGAGCTGCAAAGTCTGTGAAAGAGTTCGCTGATGCGTTCACTGACATGTTGATCTGAGCTTCCACATTAAGGTCAGTTTGTTGGTCACTGTGTTATTGAACATTTAGCTCAGCAGATGTTTTTTTCCATTTAACAAAGTAGCTTTTCTAAAATTAATTTCAAGAGTAATTATTAACGGAGTAGAAATCCATTTGCAGCAGTTTTGTCCTGCAATGAAGTAAATGTGTCCATCTACAGCTAAACATTAAATAAGTCAAGGGAAGCCGTGTTTTGTGTTGTGACCTGCAGGTAAGTCCAGCTGGAACCAATCATTTGTAAAATCTGCTTTGCAGCTTTGCCAGAACACCTGACGCCGGAGCCTCAGTCTGTTCAACGAGTTTCCCTCAAGCTTCCTCGTGTGTTCGGCTCGTAGTGTGTGTCTGCCCTGAGCCGTCTAGCTGCTCTACGCTGAAATGGAGGCGAGCTGCGGGTTCGTTATAGATTCTCAAACAAAACCCAAATGATGCCAGAAAACTTTTACTAGAACTATTTAAGACTACAGCAGATAAAAGCCTTCAGCATAAAGGCCAGTGCTTGAGAATCTATGGTAACGAGCATCAAAGGCGCCAAACTGGAGGTTAAAGCTGTTTTTGGCAAATCAAGCATCAGGTTCAAATTTGATTCAAATTTCCTTCTTTCCAGGAAACTGTCAGAGTTTAAGCAACTTCCAGAGACGTTCAGTCTGATGCTTTTAGTTAGTTATTCAGATGGAGACAACCATTTAAATAAATAAGACTACAGACTATTCAGGCTATGTCTTAATCTATAACAATGTAATTAATCGTTTCTCTACATTAGGATAAAATAATAAATATTGGTTCTATTAATTTTACCATTTAATAAAGAAATAAGCAAACAATAAACCAGTAAGATGGAACACAGACACCAGAGGTGACTGATGAATCCGTCTCTGCAGACTGAGGCCATTTGACTTCTTAGTGAGAGGGTGACGTAAATTATTAATGAATAACTGGTGATATTCCATATTTAGTTACACGCTGACATTATGAGGTTGTAAGGTTTTCATTGTCTTTTAAAATACAGAATAGAACCAGATGCATCCTTTAGGTTTATATCTGTAAAAATTTGAAAAAATAAAAATCTTCTAATTACGCCAATCTGCTTACAGCAAAGAATCAGAAGCTTTAGTGAATCATTAAACAGAATGAAAAGCACGTCAGCAGAAAGCAAAGCCGCTGTCACCAGCTCATAACTCAGATCTGTTGCGTTTACGGCACCACACCCATGGTTTGCTGTGAACTGCTGACCTCTAATGATGAAAGTTGATAAGTCAGAAACAGAAACTCACCGTGTGTCTGATTTTCTGTCTGTTCCAGCCAAGCGTCCGTCTGGAAAAACAAAACAACAACTTATTAATACAACAGATTTCAGTTACAGCCACATTCATATTAAGGATGACGGTTTGGTGGAGCACCACACAACCACCACATGAAGGTGATTGGGAACTGGGCTGTCTGTTTGCTCTCCAGCTACGACTACTGAGGGAACTCGCTGGGCTCATGCTAAGCATGTGTCATTGAGCAGGGACCAGCTCACTCCTCATCCAAACCACTTTACGCTCATAAGGGTTACGCAGAGAGAACATTCCGCTCATTCCTGTCAGTCACCTGGTCTGTGCCCTCATTGGTTCCCTGGGCTGCTTGCTCCCGCCCTCTTCCTGTGACACCACAAACTTCATTGGCATTGGCTGGTCCGTCCGTCTCCGTGGTAGCGCTCCGGTTGCCCTGGGCCACCGCCTGTCTCTGGAGCTCTTTGTCGAAGCGCTCCTGGAGGGCTGCAGGAGAATCACACCTCAGATCAGTCCTCACCTATATGGTACGTGCACCCGTTATCACCCAAAACGATATCGCTTGGACATGAAGATATTAGAGCAGACACACATACGGATTCACCCGTACGTCAGAGCTCTGCTATTTAAAAACAAAGCAGCTTAGACATTTCCACGCACCACAAAATACAACATGGCTATATTCTAGATTTCCTTCTGTAACACAGATGTTTGTCATGATGTTCATCAGCTTCTTGATCCAGCAGCAGCCTGCACCAACACACCCTTCATTTTCTTCTGGAGGGTGGAGTTTTCAGCCTGGAGGCGGAGCAGCTCCCCATCGATAGGGCAGGAGGCTTGGTTGGGTGCTGGACTGGAGGCAGAGCCTTCTCCTCCCTCTTTCAGGCCCCTGTTCTCCTGTTCCAGCTGCTCAATCTGAGTACACAGCTGGAAACAAAACAATGGTCTTAACACACTTGCAGTAAGAACCAGTAGCCTGGAAGTTTGTGGACAGAGTAATGAACTATTACTGATGGACCCTTTCCAAGTAGCAGTTACCTTGGAGAGTTCAGTCATCAGGGTGCTGTTCTGTAGCCGGAAGTCTTCCTCCTGACTGTGCAGTTTTCCCTGAAGCATCTCATTCTCACTCAGCAAAGCATCCACCTCCTGCACAAAACCACTCACTTCTTTAATTACAATGAATGTAACAAGATTCTGTTTCATGATTCCACAAACACAGAATCTTCAACAAACATCAGGGTACTTGGGTTTCAGGAACTATTCTGACCAGCTAAAGCAAAGGGTTTTAGTTTTTCATCCGTTTCCATGGTTTCACTTTGTCGTTATTGGCTATGGAGAGTAAAATAAGGAGCAACGCTATGGGAACTGTTGATTCACGAAGAGAAAACTCACCTGAGCTTTTTTACTTTTATTTAGAGCCTGAGAAGGAAAAAGAGAAACAAACATTTAAAGTACAAAAGCCTGATTTCAACACAACGTCACACGTCAAATAAAACAATGTTGAATATCAAACGACTCTGTAATGCTCTGGTCCTATCCATCCATTCAACAGCCAGTCACCAACTGCTAACAACTTTACCTTCTGTGCTTTGACAAACTCTCTTTCCAAAGCAACATTCTTCTGCCGGACAGCGTTCAGCTCTGAAACACACATCATCATTAGAAATGTTGGCAGTAAAAACACAAAATATTTCCTCGTGCTAAGAAAAAGAAAACCTTTAGTCCCACTGGGGACGACTTCGTACAGGTCAGATGTCTAAAGCAAAGAGCATTATGCTACATTAGAAAATGAAGGAACTACGCCAAGCTGGCACCGCAGACTATGGACAGTTCTGCTGTTACTGAGGGACGGACATGGGGGTGGTCAGCAGTGCAAAATACTTCATTTCTGTCTTTGTTAGACCAGATTGTATGAGCTGTTGGTTCTAAACAAGAGGAGTCTGAATCAAACCAGTTACTTTATTGAGAGATTAAATGAATAGTACTTGCACGTGACATCGTTGAAGTGTAAATAACGAGTTGTTACTGCAGCATGACAGGACTCACTTCTGTTACAAATGTACTCGTACGTGTCCAACTCTAACGCTTGGTTCTGTGTGTATCGGTGACTACTAGTCCTTTCCCTAGACGCTAATGTCTGTCTATGCATGAATGCGTAAAGGTTCTGTTGGACTGGCGCAATCACTAAAACCCATCAGTTATCACTGTGAAGCAGGTTTACGCAACAGGGTCTTTACCCAACTCTGTGTTTTACTACTGTTTTCACAGAGCAGAACATCCTGCCGCTGTCCTTATGCAGACACTAATCAACCACATCTGACTGTCCTTTACGACACAACAGCACAGATGCAACACACATGGTTTCACCCACACAGCACAAAGCTCCAATATTCACTGCAACTTGTGATTTAAGATCATTTTATAGAGACCGTTGTTAAAACAGTTTGGACTTTACTCTGGTAAAGACCACGCATCATCTCAGCTCACTTTACAGTTTTTCTCCAGGCCAAAACCCACCTAAACAGCTGGTCTCAATCTGAATCATTTAGTGAACCCTGGAGCCGTGTACCGAACCAAAACAAAACCAGAAGCTGTGAATGGATTCTATGCAGGGTGTAGTTTGTCTGCTGACAGATGTGGAACAGTGAGGAGGAGCAGAGTCTTACAGAAGTTTGGCGGATGACGGTGACAGTGTTGGAAAATAATAAACGATGTCGATTTTTGGACGTTTTGTAGCTCGTCTTCACAGACTCTGTTACTACTTTGTCATTTGTGTTACTGTACTTTCCTGAACCCAAATAGTCAAAGCTCACAGCACCATCATCAAGTAGAAAGACAGAGGTGTTTTACCAGCCGAGTGCTTCCTGAGATCATCAGACAGCTGGTAGTTCTGCGTCCGCAGCTCCAACAGCTGAGCCTGAAACACACAAACAATAACACAGAAAATAACAAAAAATAAATAAATATAATAATAACTGAGTAACACAGATGATATGATGCCTGCGACTATCTACGCACTGATCACAGGTCGCAGCACTGCCACTCAGACTCTCAGCAGATCTACTGAACCCTCTGTCAGAGACGGTCCCGCTTTGGTTTGTTGAGAACAAATGAAGAGCGAACACTGCGTGACCTGCTCCAACCATCTGCAGGCATCAGGCTGCATCCAGCAGACACAGTTTGTTCGCACAGGAGACGTTTGGGTCCGATAGGTCAGAGTTGGACCACCCTGGTTCTTGGTGCTGATCGCCTGGACCAGGTGTGTTCAGCCAATCAGGAGCCCCAGGTCTAGGCCTGCTGCATTTCACATGTCTAATACGCGACACTGAGTGAGTGGCCTTAGCAGACGCAGCCAAATAAACGGGTGCAGGCGATGTAAAAGATTAATTAGCACCACAGACACTTGACCTGCAAACTGATCTCAGTGCTGCGCCAGATTTTTAACCATTAAATTGCCAAACACGCCCATGGGTCCATACTGACCCAGAGATGAATTACTTCCTCTTCAGAATAGTCTGAAGTCAACATTAAAGGGTTTTGGTGACAGCGCCAGTCAGCTGTTCCTGAGAGCTCCTGTATAAACAGCAGCACCGTTAGCAGGTCGCTTGCTAACAGGTGTCATCTGAGCTAACTGGCGCTTCGTTATTCACACTGACCGCTGGGTGTTGGCCTGACTCACACCCCGTGACTCTCATCAGGGCGAGTGTCCCGTGGATGCTAACGTGTTAGCTAGAGGCTACATGACAGTAAGTAAATAAGGGGTAGCAGGAAGACAGCTAAGCTAACTCGAATCGCCCTGGGTAGCGACGGGTCAATGGCAGACGGTCCTCGTTCGGTTTCTCATCTGTGAGAAGCGGGTTGAGTCGGACGCCGCCCCTGCAGCATTAAGTCAGTGGCCGTCCAACGTTACGCTAAACACCAGTAAGTGCTCCCTCCCTTTCACGGCTAACGGTTAGCATCGATGCGCTACCGTCTTCGGCAGTGACCAATGTCACCCCCCAGCTCTGACAGCCACATGCGGGAGAGCCCAGCGACCTGAAGCAACAACCCAAACGTCGTCTTACCTGCATCCGATGGAACTCCTCCTCTGACAGAGCCTGAGACATGGCCATTACCTGGGCTGCCAGCTAGCAAGCTAAGCTAGCGGAGGAGACAGAGCTGCTGCAAGAGTGAGCAGACAAACAGAGCTCTCACTCTGATCCTTCTTCCGAGAACGAACCGCGACCTTTCAGCTGCTGGCAGAGAAGATGTGGATAAACAGACCTCTCACTCTGATTCTGCTTCCGGGAACGAATAGTGATCTTTTCATCCGTTTAGTCTGAACATTTGTCTGTTGTGAAGGTTCCTCTGTAGAAAGATGATTATTTAGCAACTGTCTGACCTGTGAGAAAACTTGGCTTTGAGTGAATCTACAGTAACAAACTCAGTGGGAGCATTAACAACCGCTCAGTCTCATTACTGGTCATTTCTTTGTCTCTTCTTGTTGAGTCAGTGTTTGAGCAGCCATTTAACGGCGGCTCTGTGAGCGGGAGCTGTGTCTGTCCATCGTCTCGTGGAGCCACGCTCCTGTTCGTCCTGACAGTTACGCCTCCGTCCCAGACTGGGCTCCGTCCTGGAACCTGACCTCTGTTCCAGGCTGTTTGGCTGCAGCGGTTTTAGACTTATTGTAGACTTCATGTATGTGTTGTAATGTCTGAGTTTTTGTGAACCGTCCCAAAGTAGCATGCAGTGAAATAACAGAGTTTTTATCTTGAGCTATCTTGTCGTTCAGCATTTCTTCATACTGCTTCCTTGTTCTGTAACCAACTGTGAACCAGTAATTATCTGCTGGCGAATGATTAACTACAGGCATAACTGAAGCGCAGATACAGAGGTGAAGACAGAAGTAAGACTGAGCTGAAGGGAGACAACCCAGAGAGAGGAGGCGGTTCATTTCAGTTTCAGTGTGGTCAGAGGCAGCACAGCTCAGTCAGTCAGGCGAAGGGTTGGACGTCCTCTGATGCGACATGGAGCTGCTGTCCTCTCTGCTGTCCACCCTGCAGAGCCAGGACCCAGGGAAACTGGAGCAGGAGTACAACGTGAGTGCCTGCGTACGTAGACCCGGTCTCGAGTCGTGGCCCGGCGGGTTTGAGCCTAGGCTTCGATTAAGTTTACAACATGCTCAACACAGTTGGTTCCATTTTACAGTCATCGCAGTGACAGTAGACGAAGAGTTCAGGAGCTACACCGAGTTATTGAAGTTATAATCCTGGGGTCAGAGTCAACTCGCTGATGCCAAACCTCACCCTCAGGTCGTCCGTGTTTCTGGATTATTTCCTCCACTTTCCAGGATAAAGGCTCAGGTGAGCCGTTGTGTGGTTTGAGGTCTGCTCGCTATTCAAACGAGCTGCAGCCAGCAGGCAAATGGAGCCCAGTCTGAAAAACTGCTGTTACACTTGAATCAATGAGTCTTCACAAAGACACAATGTGACGAACCGTGTGGTCTGTAGCAGCTGCAGTGAACGTTGTGAGTGTGTAGGCGAAGGAACATCAGCAGAGTTTCTGTCAAGGCTGAAGAGCGGAAACTTTTCTTTTTATTAAGCAGCACATACTGTGGAGGTTTGACCACAGCAAACAAATATGTGCTATTAAAACATAAATTCAGGGTGAGATGTGCTACTGAAACGTCACGTCACAAACGTCACATGAAGCAGATTCGCTGTTAACGAGTCTCAGCGTGACCGCGAGACGAGCGGGTCGCAGCAGAACCAGATCAGCCAACGCGCCGCAGCTGCTTCTAATGAAACGTGAACACGACAGTGATCCAATGAGCCACAGGCCAAAACACAAGAATTGAGGATGTTAAAATGTTTCACACATAACAGTGGGTGTGAAACCACAAGCAGAAAACAAGCTCAGTGCAGGCTGCGCGTGTGACCTCACGTGATCTTTAGGTAAAGTCTGCAGGTCGGTCTCTCACCCTGCTTCCTGCTTCGGTATCAGCCTACAGAGCAGCTTCCCTGTTGCTGTTCCTAAAACAACTCATCCAGTAAGAAGGCTGAAACTGAAACCACGACGGGATCACATGGTTCCGCTTTGTCCCCTCAGCACAGACCAGCTGACAAAAGTCCAGACGAAGGTTTTGATCCTCATCTGATCCATAAAGGTCATCAGAGCAGAGAAGCAGAACACGGCTCCTTCAGGTCCAGACTGCTTCCAGTCTGGCAGCACCTTTACTGTCCGTAAACCGAACCGTGTGCCTTCTAATTTGACAGGTGGTGCGTTCACAGACGGCGGCGTTAAAGAAGGATCTGAGTCTGACGACTGAGGCCGGAGCTCTGAAGGAAAACATCAAGAAGAACAGATACAAAGACATCCTGCCATGTAGGAATCCGTCCTGTCTACAGAGAGATGAGGCGTTATTATCAGTGTTTAGCCTGGCTTTGGCTCCCGGGTTAATTATTTGCGACCCGGCTGTGTTTGTAGATGACCAGTCGCGGGTGCTGCTGTCTCTGCCGACCGCGGACTCTGACTCGGACTACATCAACGCCAGCTTCATCGAGGTGACCCCTGCAGTTTATGTTGGATCAGATATGCTCTCTCACGTTCGTTTCTCATCCGGCGTGAGACCGAGGACAGACCCGACCACATTTATAAACTACCATGACATCGGACCTTTATGGACCTTAACACTGCTGTTTGTCCTGCAGGGGGCGTCAGCAGACAACAGGTACATCGCGTCTCAGGGGCCCCTCAGCTCCACCGTCATCGACTTCTGGAGGATGATCTGGCAGCATGACGTCAAGGTCAACACACGGGAATTAGTCTGCACATGCGTGGTCGTTAGTTTAGTATGAGAGGACGCTGGTCTAACGCCGGACTCTCTCCTCAGGTGATAGTCATGGCCTGCAGGGAGGTGGAGATGGGAAAGGTAAACGTTATCTGCTGCTCTGCTCTCATTCTGTCCTACTGCCTCATAGCTTCAGTCCGTTTCATTACGAGCAGCTAATCACGTGGTCGATGCAGTAGGACACGTGTGACGCTGACGTTTTAAACCGCTGTGCGGATGTTTTGTGCTCTGCAGAGGAAGTGCGAGTGTTACTGGGCTCCGCCGGACGGCTCGGCTGCATTTGGACCCTTCAGTGTCCAGAACGTAGGAGTCAACACCCACAGACCTAAACCTATAGTTAAAACAGAACCGAGCCAGTTCCTCCTGTAGCGGTTCTGTTAAAGCGGCTGCTGGTAGTTGTCATATCTGACTTGTTGTTACTGTGTGTTGACAGCAAGAGGAGACACAACCTAACAATCACATAGTGGTCAGACGTATAACTGCCACGTTCCAGCAGGTGAGAGCTTCACAGGAGAGGAGTGAAAGGAGGAGTAGATGGTTAGAGTAGAGTGAAAGGAGGAGTAGAGTGAAAGGAGGAGTAGAGTGAAAGGAGGAGTAGTGGGTTAGAGTAGAGTGAAAGGAGGAGTAGAAGGTTAGAGTAGAGTGAAAGGAGGAGTAGATGGTTAGAGTAGAGTGAAAGGAGGAGTAGAGTGAAAGGAGGAGTAGATGGTTAGAGTAGAGTGAAAGGAGGAGTAGAGTGAAAGGAGGAGTAGAGTGAAAGGAGGAGTAGAGGGTTAGAGTAGAGTGAAAGGAGGAGTAGAGGGTTAGAGTAGAGTGAAAGGAGGAGTAGAGGGTTAGAGTAGAGTGAAAGATGGAGTAGAGTGAAAGGAGGAGTAGAGGGTTAGAGTAGAGTGAAAGATGGAGTAGAGTGAAAGGAGGAGTAGTGGGTTAGAGTAGAGTGAAAGGAGGAGTAGAGTGAAAGGAGGAGTAGAGTGAAAGGAGGAGTAGAGGGTTAGAGTAGAGTGAAAGGAGGAGTAGAGTGAAAGGAGGAGTAGAGTGAAAGGAGGAGTAGATGGTTAGAGTAGAGTGAAAGGAGGAGTAGAGGGTTAGAGTAGAGTGAAAGATGGAGTAGAGTGAAAGGAGGAGTAGTGGGTTAGAGTAGAGTGAAAGGAGGAGTAGAGTGAAAGGAGGAGTAGAGGGTTAGAGTAGAGTGAAAGGAGGAGTAGAGTGAAAGGAGGAGTAGAGTGAAAGCAGGAGTAGAGCGTTAGAGTAGAGTGAAAGGAGGAGAGGAGTGAAAGGAGGAGTAGAGGGTTAGAGTAGAGTGAAAGGAGGAGTAGAGTGAAAGGAGGAGAGGAGTGAAAGATGGAGTAGAGGGTTAGAGTAGAGTGAAAGGAGGAGTAGAGGGTTAGAGTAGAGTGAAAGAAGGAGTAGAGTGAAAGGAGGAGTAGAGTGAAAGGAGGAGTAGAGGGTTAGAGTAGAGTGAAAGGAGGAGTAGAGGGTTAGAGTAGAGTGAAAGGAGGAGTAGAGGGTTAGAGTAGAGTGAAAGAAGGAGTAGAGTGAAAGGAGGAGTAGAGTGAAAGGAGGAGTAGAGGGTTAGAGTAGAGTGAAAGGAGGAGTAGAGGGTTAGAGTAGAGTGAAAGGAGGAGTAGAGGGTTAGAGTAGAGTGAAAGATGGAGTAGAGTGAAAGGAGGAGTAGAGGGTTAGAGTAGAGTGAAAGATGGAGTAGAGTGAAAGGAGGAG
The DNA here is from genome assembly GCA_030770545.1 of Macropodus opercularis. Classification (NCBI taxonomy): domain Eukaryota; kingdom Metazoa; phylum Chordata; class Actinopteri; order Anabantiformes; family Osphronemidae; genus Macropodus; species Macropodus opercularis. The sequence goes on from CM061095.1 coordinate 17,673,604, forward strand.
TAGTGGGTTAGAGTAGAGTGAAAGGAGGAGTAGAGTGAAAGGAGGAGTAGAGTGAAAGGAGGAGTAGAGTGAAAGGAGGAGTAGAGTGAAAGGAGGAGTAGATGGTTAGAGTAGAGTGAAAGATGGAGTAGAGTGAAAGGAGGAGTAGTGGGTTAGAGTAGAGTGAAAGGAGGAGTAGAGTGAAAGGAGGAGTAGAGGGTTAGAGTAGAGTGAAAGGAGGAGTAGAGTGAAAGGAGGAGTAGAGTGAAAGCAGGAGTAGAGCGTTAGAGTAGAGTGAAAGGAGGAGAGGAGTGAAAGGAGGAGTAGAGGGTTAGAGTAGAGTGAAAGGAGGAGTAGAGTGAAAGGAGGAGAGGAGTGAAAGATGGAGTAGAGGGTTAGAGTAGAGTGAAAGGAGGAGTAGAGGGTTAGAGTAGAGTGAAAGGAGGAGTAGAGTGAAAGGAGGAGAGGAGTGAAAGATGGAGTAGAGGGTTAGAGTAGAGTGAAAGGAGGAGTAGAGGGTTAGAGTAGAGTGAAAGAAGGAGTAGAGTGAAAGGAGGAGTAGAGTGAAAGGAGGAGTAGAGGGTTAGAGTAGAGTGAAAGGAGGAGTAGAGGGTTAGAGTAGAGTGAAAGATGGAGTAGAGTGAAAGGAGGAGTAGTGGGTTAGAGTAGAGTGAAAGGAGGAGTAGAGTGAAAGGAGGAGTAGAGGGTTAGAGTAGAGTGAAAGGAGGAGTAGAGTGAAAGGAGGAGTAGAGTGAAAGCAGGAGTAGAGCGTTAGAGTAGAGTGAAAGGAGGAGAGGAGTGAAAGGAGGAGTAGAGGGTTAGAGTAGAGTGAAAGGAGGAGTAGAGTGAAAGGAGGAGAGGAGTGAAAGATGGAGTAGAGGGTTAGAGTAGAGTGAAAGGAGGAGTAGAGGGTTAGAGTAGAGTGAAAGGAGGAGTAGAGTGAAAGGAGGAGAGGAGTGAAAGATGGAGTAGAGGGTTAGAGTAGAGTGAAAGGAGGAGTAGAGTGAAAGGAGGAGTAGAGGGTTAGAGTAGAGTGAAAGGAGGAGTAGAGGGTTAGAGTAGAGTGAAAGAAGGAGTAGAGTGAAAGGAGGAGTAGAGTGAAAGGAGGAGTAGAGGGTTAGAGTAGAGTGAAAGGAGGAGTAGAGGGTTAGAGTAGAGTGAAAGGAGGAGTAGAGGGTTAGAGTAGAGTGAAAGGAGGAGTAGAGTGAAAGGAGGAGTAGAGGGTTAGAGTAGAGTGAAAGGAGGAGTAGAGTGAAAGGAGGAGTAGAGTGAAAGCAGGAGTAGAGCGTTAGAGTAGAGTGAAAGGAGGAGAGGAGTGAAAGGAGGAGTAGAGGGTTAGAGTAGAGTGAAAGGAGGAGTAGAGTGAAAGGAGGAGAGGAGTGAAAGATGGAGTAGAGGGTTAGAGTAGAGTGAAAGGAGGAGTAGAGGGTTAGAGTAGAGTGAAAGGAGGAGTAGAGTGAAAGGAGGAGAGGAGTGAAAGATGGAGTAGAGGGTTAGAGTAGAGTGAAAGGAGGAGTAGAGTGAAAGGAGGAGTAGAGGGTTAGAGTAGAGTGAAAGGAGGAGTAGAGGGTTAGAGTAGAGTGAAAGAAGGAGTAGAGTGAAAGGAGGAGTAGAGTGAAAGGAGGAGTAGAGGGTTAGAGTAGAGTGAAAGGAGGAGTAGAGGGTTAGAGTAGAGTGAAAGGAGGAGTAGAGTGTGGATGAAATCAGATTATGTTGCATATATAAATTGAAACTAATGGAAAAGCAGGTGCAGAACCTTGGTTCCAGGTAACGCTCCTCCTCCTACTCCTCCTCCTACTCCTCCTTCTCCTCCTCGTCCAGGCCAGCCGTACTGTGATCCAGTACCAGTTCCTGTCGTGGCCGGATCACGATGTTCCCTACGAGGCCACGGGGGTCCTGGACCTGCTGGACAGAGCCAGAACCAGCCAGGGACCACACAGCTCACCTATGCTGATACACTGCAGGTAGACACACACTGGAGCAGATCTCAGGTCAGCCGGCCGTTAACACGCAACAGGCTGCGACACACATATGACGGCGCGTCCTTCACACGCCCACGGGAAGCAGGAGGCCGTGAATATGCAGCAGGTAACGCCAGCTAACGACGCATCTGCTCTGTGTTGCAGCGCGGGCTGTGGGAGGACCGGAGTCATCTGCGCCCTGGACTACATCCATGACCTGCTGGTTACCAAGGTAACGCCTCACACACAGGACGCTGCGGCCGTGCTAACTTGCTGAATCGCCAACTGGTCATTGAGCAAAACTTCAAAACGTGTGTGTGTGTGTGTGTGTGTGTGTCTGTCCTGCAGCGAATCACATCAGACTTCAGCGTCATGAGGATCGTCCTGGAGCTCAGGAGACAGAGGCCGTCTGCGGTCCAGACTAAAGTGGGTGAAGGACAGCGGTACGTGAACGCGTCACCGGTCTCCTGGTGACAGTTTGCTCTTCTGCGCAGGACCAGTACCAGTTCATCTTCACGGCCGTCGCCTGCATGTTGGAGCGAGCCCTGCAGCGAACCGAACCGAACCTCTACTGCAACGTGTCTGAGGTAAAACATTAGATGTGACGCGAAGCCACTGAACGCAGCGGAGGAAGCAGCTGCAGGAAGAGGAAGCGCTCGGCTTCCTGCATGTAACACACACAACCGCTGAACGCATCACAGGCAGGTCCGCTCCACCGCAGAACCGCCAGAACCTCACGGTCTGCTCTACGGTCCAGGTTCGTGATGAGTCCTTGGGTCTGGGAAACTCCGACGTTTGGTACCACGGTTGCGTTTTAGTTTTTCCTGTGAGAACCGCTGAAAACCACCGTTTTACTCCACAGTGAAGTAGAGACGCGCACGGCTCGGGTAAAGTTCTGGTCCATTTGATGTGCTCCACTACAGAAGACGTTTATATAACTTCCGCTGTGAGTACAGACTAGTTTGTGACCACGGTATGACGTCATTGTCACTGGGCTGTCAAGTAACACGTACTGGTTCCGCTGGTATCAGACGTTCTTACCTGGTTTTTACTGTACTGAACTGATGATACCGGGTAGTTACCGAAGATCGTTTGTTGGGTGTGGTCGGATTTCTTGGTTAGGTTCTGTTCTGACGTCTCTTAGCTCAGCCGTGCACGTGCGATCAGACTCTGACAAGAAGCGGTTTCACTTCTGTCTTTTGGCTGTTGCACTGGAAACCTCCAGAACCGTGGTTCTGCTCAGTGATCACGGATCTACCCACTTGTTTCACGCCCACTCACTGACCACGCCCCCTGCTCGCAGGTGCCGGTTGCCAGGTAGCCGATGGACGACGTCCCTGCAGCCGCGTCGGTTTTGACTTAGATTTTTGCTTTAATTTGATGCCTGCTCAGTTCATCAGATGAATTTTTTTGATTTCTCTCTGCTTTTCATCTGGGTCTGAGTTCACTACCGCAACCTGTCAAACGTATGATCAACTACTCAGCTCGCACATTTGAAGGGATGTTTATGTCTCTGAATTAAAGGATCTGGAACAAAAATTAACTCAACATTAGTTTATGTTACGTTTTCCTTTCTGTTGTTTCTATTTCTATGCTTTTTAAGTAAAGTGAATTAATGATTCAAACAAACGGTTTTTCACCAGCTAAAGAAACAAGAGAAGAAAACAAACACACTTGCTTCCTCTGCCAAAAGGTCCGTCCACCGTCTGTCTGTATCTGTCTGTCCACCGTCTCTGTCCACCATCTGTCTGTATCTGTCCACCGTCTATGTCCACCGTCTGTCTGTATCTGTTTGTCCACCGTCTCTGTATCTGTCCGTCCGTCCATCTTTCTGTCTGTCTGTCTCCCTCTCTCACCCCAAACTGTGAAATTAACACTTTCTCACCCTTGTGTCTTGTTCCTCCGACCCTCCATCCCCATATGTTAACATGTTACCATGGAAACAGCAGAACAAGGGCAAAGGAGAGAAAGAGAAGGTGAAGAAATTGAGAAAAAAAGTAGGAAAAGGCATAAATAAATATTAAACAAATAACAGTAAAGAAGGAGACAAGTGAGGAAGGAAGTGTAGGAGGTGAGAAGAGGAGATGAGGTGATGAAGCCATGGAGGGTATTTATAAGCAGAAAGAAGACAGGCATGAGAAGAGATGAGTGTAAATAAAACAGGGATGACGGGACGAGAGGAGCGAGGGAACAAGGACATAGGAAGCAGGGAATAGTAGACGAGACAGGTATTAGAAACGTAGGAGATGAGAAAATAAAATGTTGAGCAAGGAGAGGATAGGAAATGAAACAGGAACTTAGGGAAGGAGAATGGAACCATTTGTTGTGTTCTTCCTGAACCGGCCCGTGTTGTCGGTTCTGTGAATGACTGTCTGCCTGTGATCAGATCCTTTGAGCCGACTGACATGAACGACACGTACGCTGTGGTCAACAAGCCCAAACTCCCCCAGCCTCCTCCAGCGGGCCCGGCCCAGAGCAGGTACAGAACTAGGCAGCGCCACAGCATCGCCTCTGGACACGAGCTTCTGTCAGAACGTTCAGGTTCCAGTCTATTTGTTCGGACGTTGCTTTGTGTCCTCCTCAGGTCTCTGCCCTCGACACACCATTATGATAATGACTGTGTGGGACCATCTGCGGCTCCGGTCTACAGCACCGTCAAACCCAGAACCAAACCACCCACAAGCATCTACGACAATGCTGCCCCGTCCGGTCGCAGCCTCGGTCCAGACCACAGAGACTATGAGCTGGTGTCAGGTAAGAGACGGGTGGAGGGGAGGAAGCTGAGGGGCAGGAACGGTTCTGAACAAACGGACTCTGTTCTGTTGTAGCTGAACGTCGCTCATCGGCAGATGACGATTATGAAGACGTGTCGCCCGGCAGCGCGTGTTCCGCTGGCATAGGTCGGTACCTGCAGACCCGCTGCTCTGCCCTCGTGTTACTGGGACTGATTCCTCCTCGTGTTGTTTTCCAGGGTTTAACTGTCGTATCCAGAAGCCCAGAGGACCCAGAGCTCCTCCTGCCGACTGGAGCCGACTGGAGCGATGAACTGGTTCAGCTGGGCTCTACTGGTTTACGTTGGACTGTTAGTGTGTGTGATTTGAGTTTTTTTTTCTTGTGACCATCACTGTGATCTGATCAGAACTCAGATCTGTCAGGACGTGTGTGTGTGCAATAAATGTTTATATTCACACATGTGCATGTTTAATCACGTAGTTTCTGGATGAGTGACGTAGTGACCAGCAGGAGGCAGCAGAGGAACATGAACCAGCACCAGTGGTGGCGGTGATGGTGATGCTGAGGCGGGACGCACTCAGGCCTCGTCCATATGTTGCTTCTCCGATCTTTTAGTGATCTAGTTAATGATCCGTCTTACTTTTGGTATGTCACTACAACATTGTGAACTGGACTCAAACATTCTGTCTCATTCATTCTTAGCCCTTGTACCGTAACCTGGACCGAAGTATCTTTTTGCCTGTAGTTGCTCCAGTCGCTGACCTCCTGGTCCCTAAAGCGGGTCTGAACCACACTCAGCACATCTGGCAGTCAGAGAGCTCCACTTAGTGGTGTCTGATCATTAGGGCGAGTCTGTGATTACAGCAAAGCATCATGGGTACTCACACCAATTAAAACACCCATGCACTGTGAAGCAGCAGAGCAGGACCCAAAGTACCAACAGAGTTTCCCTGTTACCACGGTAACAACATGAAATAAACTTCACTGTCCTACGTAGTGAAACTAGCAGATGTCGGGACTACATTACCCATCATCCTTCAGCCTCAGCCGTCTGCACTCCCACCGGGCGAGCTTTGCCACCGTTCCCAGATTTCACCTATGTGTCAGTCACAGAGTCGCCACCGGGTGAGGAGTTTGGTGTCGGCCGTGTTTCTGGGTCCTGACGACCCAGAAATGACGGGTCGATCCGACGCTTCTCTCTTTATCGCTGATCCAGGGCTCGAGGCCTTAAACCTGCAGCACATCGCTGGTCTCACAACGCTGGCTCCACTCAACTTACACGTATCAAAGTGTTTCATCATCATGTATGTGTGATGTAAGGGTTCTACAGGAAACCGAGCACTGACCAGCACCAGGACACAGTAGAACCCCTGTTGGTTCTGACAAAACAACACTGCTCAGCAGCACCGTGGCACAATGACCAGGGTGAGCCCTGAATCAGCTGTTGATGTTGGAGGCAGGGAGCAGGACCCAGACCATCACAAAGTTCGCCTGCCGGGTTCAAGACCACAACGATTATTATCAATCATTATCATATCATCATTGTGTCTATGTGTGTGGCCGTGCGACAGACTGGCGATCTGTCCAGGGTGAACCTGCCTCTCACTCCAGCTGAGACACCCTACAGGGATGAATGAATTATATCAGAGTCAGAGCCACAGTCAGGCTCAATACACCACGTCAAATACCTAAGCTAAGCTAAACTCAACTAAACTAAGTGATGATTTGTCTAAGATGCACTGGCCATCACGTTGTTTTCATGCTTTTCACATCTCACATTGAACATCTTTACCAGATGTTTCCCTTCATCTGTAAATGTTTCTATAATAAAACAAAATGAAACTTCTAAGCTGACAGATGGAAAGAGACAGAGGAGCGATGTGAGATAAGTGAGATGGTGAGGAAAGAATAGATAGAGAGAAAAGTGGAAACACAATGACAGAGATATAGAAAGAGAGCGATGTCAGCTGGAAAACAGGGAGAGGGAGGGAAGGTGATGAAGAGAGAGATGGGGACTGATAGAGTAACGAGAAAAGAGAGAAAAAGAGAGAGAGAGGGAAAAGCGAGAGAGCAGTCCTGACACGGAGCCTTGTTGCCAGGCAACTGCTCAGCTCCTCTTTGAAGTTTTCACTCATTGTTTTTTTTTACAATCAGGTCATAGCGAGGCTCAGCAGTAACTATGGCAACCACCTCAGCACCACGCCTGGCGGCCGTCCCGTCCCCAGGTCTGCCCGACCCGGTCCGGTCCCTCACCATGGAAACACGCGCTTCACTTGGCTGAAGGACTTTTTAGCCAGTGGAGGCAGACAAACACTGTCACAGCCAGACTGGAAGCACATCAACCAGAACCGGTTCTGTGGCGAATCACAGGAGACGCAGGAGCCGCAGGAGCCGCAGGAGCCGCAGGAGCCGGTCCGACGCTGCCAGATTCTCTCTAATATACTCTTGTGTTGTGCTTCTTCTTACTGTTCAGCGCTGGCTGCCTGTGATCGAGCAGGGACCAGAACATTCGGACCTTTTACTGGTGTAAAGCGTTGAGAGCAGCCAGTGAAACTGTGACTAGCTGTGGTTCTGCTTTACTGTGTTTGGGTTCTGGCTAATGAAACTCATACACTGACATGTGGTTGACATCAGAGAAACCAATAAATGAAGACGGGACAGAGAATTTGTTCTGCTCATAAGCTCCACTCAGCTGCACACACACGGTCCAGATGTGTTGTGTAATAGTAGCATGGATGTAAGGAACACACACACACGAGAGCCCATCGTCATGCATGCTGCTGCTGTTTCACGGCAACTTAAAGAGACTGACGGGCCATCGGCATCACTTTACCGGGGGGGCAGAGAGAGCAGAGAAAAGCAGCGGATGCGTTTGAGGCTCCAGCATCCGGCTCAGTCAAGGAGAAGGAAGCGCAGGAGATGGAGGAGCAGGAAGACGAGAGAAGAAGACTGTGGTGTGTTCAAGAGGAGAAACCTCATCAGAGCCAAGGATCAGTAAACGACTCATCAGAGCTGCTCTCGCTTCATCTGATCCGACTCGTTGCTGTACGAGCACTTTAAAGGAAGGAAAGTTGAAAGAAAGGAGAGAGGAGGAGGGCGAAGATGAAAGAGGGGAGGGCCGACCCTCGAGTGGCTTCAATTAAGAAAATTACAGAGAGAAGCAGAGAAAGAAAGAGAGAGCGAGAAACCAGAACCGTCCAACCCAGAGCTGATTACAGGGCCTGAACCTGGACCAGCCCTGAGACTGTTGGCGGCTATTTCAGGCTCCGTCCGCTGCTTTGGAGTCAGTCGTGTAAAAAACAGCTGAAACCTGGTAAAGTGCTGGCGCTGAACATTGGGCTCAGGTCATAAACGTGCATCACACACCACGAGGAATTACAGCTCCTGATTAATATGAGGCGTCACAACTGCACCTCAAAATAAATACAGGTCAATGGTGGCTGTTCAGGTCGTCATGGTAACAACTTGACAAACACCTTGTTTACTTGTTTTCCTGACTCCTTGTCTCATTTCCTCACACCCACTTACTTCCTGTCCTCTTCTTCTTCTTCTTCTCCAGTGATGATGGATCTGTCTCCGGTTCTCTGTTGTGGGCTGAAACTGTCTTCGTTTCCGTCCTCTCGACTCGTTTGATTGTGGCTCCACCAGATCCAGAGAGCTTTGACTCGAGTATGTGTGTGAGTAGAAAGTAGAGGGTCTCCATGAAGCTATGCAAGTTCTGTGTGGTTCACTCAGAAGAGAACAGCTTCAAAAAAGATCTCTATTAATTATACTTATTCTTATGTTACTCGTTGCTGTTGTGGAATCAATCTTCGTCCTCTTCATTTGTTGAAAAGCCATATTTAATATTTTATTTAGTGTATTTACAAACAAACCTGTAACCGTCTTCTCGCTGCTCCGCCTCCTTCAGCCTGCACTTGAACGCGTCTCCTCTCTCTCCTCTCGTCCGCTGTGTGTTAACGTCTCTCTCCCAGCGTCTCTCTCCACATCTGGCTCTGGGGGGAGACAAGCCGCGGACTGAGGACTGGACCGAACCACAGGAGCCTGACTGGGGCCGGAGCAGCTGCTCGTCTCGTGGAGCAGTCGTGTCGTTCGTCCCACCGCAGCGTCACACTTTCCTGTTGGGCAGCACAAGCGGTTTCATTGCGGACTCAGCCGATAACGAGCCGATCAACCGAGCAGCAGCCGGTTACGCGGAGCTTCTCCCTCCGCCCCCACCCGGAGAGGAGTGGTACGGCCCGGCCGGGGGCTGGCTGTGGCGGAGCAGGGGCAGACCGAGCCGAGCCGAGCCAGGCTGTGTGTGAATGGGGGAGACGCGCTGCGTCGCGTCGCTCTGAGCCGTTTGGATTAATGCTCAGCTTTTAACGCGTGGTTCTTTACCCGTCCGGACGGTTCTGCTGCCACGGCTGAGTCCGGCTCCCCGAGGTTCTATGCGACCACACACTGAAGGAGAAGAAGAAGAAAACAGCGGCGGCGCGTGGGACCGTGGATTTAATTAACCGACCGGACTTTTCTGCGCGGACCGTCCAGGTAGGTCCGGGCGGCCCCGCCGGGGTTGGGCTGGGGGGGAGGCTCCGGGGAGCGGGCGGCGTATGTGGATGTTTGGGGGAAAACGCCTCGACTCCGCTGCATCATCGGTCAGCTGCGTTTTTCTGCGTGTTTTCCTGAAGGTGCGGGGCAGAGCAGCGGGCCCGGGGCTCGCACCCCACCCATGGCCGCTCAAACCCGCGGGTGTGTTGCACCGGTTCTCTCCTTGAAACGGTTTCGTTCGGTGCGTAAAAGGTGCGTTTGAGTCCGCGAGCGTGTTTTCCACTGTGTGGCGGTGGCGGTGGGGGTGGAGGAGGGGCGGTGGGGCTCAGGAGGCAGCGGGCTCCAGACGCCGATCCATTAAGAAGAACAAAGAGAGGGAGGCAGCAGCAAAACCACGAAAAGCGCCGAGTCGCTGCTCCGGCAGCCGCCAGCACCGGCCTCAGACGAACGGTTCCCCGAACCCGTCCGTCCGGGCGCCGGAGAGGAGCCTCCATCCTTCTATTAGATGCTGGTTCTGCGCCGAACGAACTGATCCATTTCGAAGACACGATGGTGTTAAAACCACAGTGATCGTGCCCCGAGCTGAAGGTTATCACTGTGTCCGATTGACTGATAATCGATCAGGACGATCAGTGATGTCATCACGATGAACGCTCACAGCTGATCAACTGATGCACAGTCTCTGTAATCGATCAAATGTGAAGGGACACTGACAGATGTTCGGCTGATCAGGAACCTTATGGATCACGTGGATCAGACTCAGGCGGATGTGCACGGACACAGGAGCTTCATGTGATCAATGGTCTATTGATTAGTGATGATCTGCAGAGAAAAATACACAGAAGCAGGTTCAGATCAGACAGACACGATGGATCATGAGCTTTGATGATTGATCATTCTCAGCTGCTCCGGCTCCTGTGAAAACCTGACATTTGGAGGCTTCAAACTGAGCCGGTTCTGTTTGATTAACTGGAGAACAGATCAATGCTGAAAGCGATGCTTCGTTTCGGGCCAGGTTCTCATTAGGTCTTATTTACCGCCCGTTCTGAAATAAGGTCCAATAAAGGATCATTTTACACAGATTAGCAAGGAAAAGATTCCAAATATAAAGATGGAACCGGCCTGTAAGAATAAACCCGTCCAGCACTAATACGATCCTGACGCCGGCGATGGCCGACAGCTTCTTCTCATCAACGCTGATTGAGTCAGAAACGAATCGTTTTGTCTCTAAACCCTCAGAAAACAGTCAAACATTTGTCCAGAACCCTACTGGAACCAGAACATGGCACATTAGCACTTTGAGGCTGGGTGTCCATCCTCTAGCTTCGGGTCCTGGCCTTGGTGGGAGTGATGCTCTGCCTTCAGCTGTCAGATCTAAATGAACTTTTGAATCTGTTTGGAGTTTTACAGGTCGGCATGATTACATCAGGATCCAACGGACCTGTGGTTCCATCCTTATTGGGTCCAGAGGCACCGGTGCCCCTCCTGGCTTATAAATGATCTGAAAACGGGATGTTCTGCTACATGTCTCAGCTTTGTGACTCAGTTTCTGGTCCAACAGAACCATGACTCGACCCAGTCATGGTTCGGAGTCGTGTGACCTACCAGTTAACACTCGCTGGTGTTTGCCCTTTACGCGGGTCCAGAGCCTCACATGTGGACTCATATGAAACCTCCTGCTGAGCGGGTGGCTTTGGATCAGCGTTGCCACAGGTCGTCTCCTCTTCATCGCGTTTAGATTTGCTGGAGATCACAATCTCTCTGTCACCATCAGCTTTGCTTCCTGTTGTCAACATGTAACTGAAGTTTTATTTTGAAGTTCCAAATTGTTTCCACTCTGAGCTTCACTTCCTGCCTGAAAATGTGTGTTTTCCCGAGAGCCACTGTGGTGTCTGCTGAAGCCCCAGAGGGAATCGAACCTTTGACCCTGCAGCATGCGAGCCACATGCATCACCTTCTGAGGCTGTGTGGTTTTTACCGTGTTACTGTGGTTGATAGTGAGTGGTTGGTTAAACCTCCCACCACTAGGCGGCAGTGTTGTAACCAAGCTTCAGTTCAGTAGCGGAGCTAATAGTAGCATTGAACAAACGGTTCGTGGCAGAATAGCAACGGTGGAGCAGCAGGAAGTTCAAAAGTCTGAGAACGTGAAAAATCACGAGGCTCCGTTCAGACGGCGGCTACTGCTAAACAAACGGGTCTTTGCAAGTTACTGCTTCATTATACCCTGAATCATGTGCGACCTCTCATCTCTGAGTGGTTTTAGACTATGGCGAACACACCAGACACCGGTCCAAACCCACCTCACCTTGTGGTTCTGTTTGATTTGATTCATTTTCAATATGCGCGTTGGGTTTTAAATGCGTAGAGCAGCCAGTGGGCCCCTGGTCCCTGCAGCCACCTGCTCCAGTTGCCGTTTCCTTTCAGAACCATCGTGTGTGTTTATCTGAAGCCACAACTGTATCAGAACTTGCCAGTTACCCTGGAAACCATCACTGCTGCTTATTATGGATTATCGATCGGTCTTCAGTGTGTGTTTCATCTGTAATTTGATCAAACGCTTTGCTTCTCCCTCACACACTCGTCGTTGTTTATCAGAATATAATTTAATACAAATGTAAACACTCGCGCTGAGTCAGTAGTCAGGATCGCTGAGTCAGCAGAAGGAGCTGGGCCTGCAGCCTCCACAAACACACAAAGGAGCGATGTCATCAGCTTGGTTCTGTCTGGTTCTGCTGTCGGCTGTACGCGGTGAACGGAACCAGCCACTGCTATAGTGCATTCAACACCAGCGAACGCCCCAGAATCAGAGTTCAGCCCGGCTCAGCTGGGCCCAGTTGTCAGTTCCAACTCGAGCTCGTACCTGCAAAGGGATGTTTAATGATAATAATAATCGATCGGGTTAAGCCTGATTTATGTTGTGACTTAATTCATTGTTGGTGAGGTGGAGGCTAACAGACACACACACGACCTGGCAGGAAACAATCAGCGCACACTCGCTTCCTGTCTGGACACCTCCTGACCTCCAGCAGCTGGACGTGTGTGTGTCTGCTCCTCGGAGGCTGAGGTCAAGCACATACGTGTGTGTGTTGCATTCAGGAACATGTTCATCTCATTCGTGCCTGTCTGGTCTCCTCGTATCACTCTTGCTTTGCTCACTGGTTACAAATCACACAGTGTTTACAGCAGAGCCTCAGTTTTCAGTCTGACTGACGCACGTGCTTCTAGAGAATAGGAAGGTAAAGTGAAAGCGTTGTAGCCTCTTAAGTTCCTCTTACCGTCGGCTCAGGCCTTTTAACCCCGTTCGCCGTGGGCTGAAGTGGGCTCTGCGTAACGTAACGCCCAGAGATCTTATCCTGACGTGTTTGGCTTTAATAATCATAACAAGTTCGGATAAGCGGCGCCGTGTTGGAGACTGTGAAGCCGATGGAACAGATGATATGGACGCTTCTCTGTAGTAAAGACTGAAGAGTTTCACGTTGGTCACGTTCACTTCGTAGATAAGTTCTGTCCCGGACTTGCTGGACCGATGTTGCAGCGTCGTGTCCGTCTGTGTTCGGGCCAGCGCTGCCTTCCTGTTTGCTTAAAGCAGCGTTTCCACCTTCACCACAATGTGTAAAGAAATGAGCGGTGGCGCCGCTGTTCTGAACATTAACACAAAACCAAACAGATAACATCACATTAATTCACCTTTGGGTCGGGCTGACTGTCTGATCTGCAGATTTATCTCCAAGGGTTGGTTCTGATCCAACATGGCGGTGTCTGCCTCGGAGCAGCTGCCGTCCAGCTTCAGCTGCTATTTTTACTGTGTTTCCACGCTGTGGTTTAAAGACGGAGGCTTCAGCAGCTAAAAGCATTTTTCTTCTCTCTGTTAAGGGGACACTTAAAGCGCGGACTGCTCTCGTGGAAACTGCATTAGTTGCTAAGTTACGGTCGTTAATTGAGGACATTTTCAAATCAGAAAATCTGCGAGTGAAGCTGCCAAATCCCAAGAGGCTGCAGAGAACCTGAGGCTGGGCCCTGTGGTGCCGGCAGCCTCCTTCGTTCGGTCCGGAGGTGGAAGCAAAGCGACGTCTGCAGAGAATGTGATGAACTTCTACAGTGGCTGCACCTCATCCCTCTGCGACTCGCAGTGACCTGCTCATGGACCATTTGAATCTCCAGAACTCGGATACGAAGGAGCGCGTACGACTCAGCTGGGCTCCGATGGGACGCGGCTGCTGTAACGTTGGTGGTTGGCTTCTCTCTCTGAGGCTTCAGACGTCACACCCAGTTTACCTTGGCTGTGTTGTGACCTGTTGCCAGTTCTTCTGTACTTTTACTTCACTGCTAATAAGACGTTCACTTATTAAAGAACCTGAGAAGTTGTTGCCAGGTTCCTAAACAGAACCCGTTGGACAAACCATTGAGTAAAGGGCTTCATCAACTCGAGCGACGCTGTTGCGTTGCCTGGTCCTGATCAGAACCGTTTAACCATTAAGTTCCACTGTGTGTCTGGGAGCAGGATCACAGGCTGGTCATCACTGACTGGGTGGACTGGTTGAGGGAAGGCAGCCAGACAGAGGAGATGGTTCTTCAGTCTAGGCGGAGCCTCCACCACACACAGGAACGTCCTCAGCGCGGGATCATTCTGTGAATCTCGTCTCATCTCATCGTTCATTACGGCGAATCCCAACAAGCAGTGTTGAGACAGCAAACACCAGGAGCTGTACAGGACGGGTTGTCTGCTCTGTGTCCCATCAATACTTGTTCCTGGAAATAAAGTTTGTTTGGACCTTCTACAGCAGTGCTGTATAACGAGGTCGGAGGTCACCAGAGGCAGCTGATAAATGGACTCTCTGTTGCTACTGTACGTGCACAACTGTGGCTTGTTTCGGATTGGTTAGCATGAAACAGAAACGTCAGACGATGAGCTTTTTCTGCTGAACTACTACCACTACTAATAATTAGCATTAATTCCTCATCGTATAGTTTGGACCAGCACCACTGTCAGGCTCTAACCAGGCCCAGGGCGGTCAGGGGCCCCAGAGTCCAACAACAGGTCCCTGGGTCCAGCGGTTCCGGAGGACCGTGTCCTGTCATGTCCTACCACATGTCTACTGGCATCAGCCTCTGGAAGATGTTTGTTTAACTGAACCTCAGAGCCAACATGGCTGCCACTGTAACCGCACTCGGTCAATGTTTGGTTGATTGGAGGCTCTGGTTTCTATCGGCTGAAGCATTAAACACAAACCCATCAGTGAGACTCCAACAGAGTCTCTCTCTAATGAAAAGACGATGGCGGCTGATGCTGTGTGTGGTCCGAGACTTTGTGGTAATGGCAGAGGCCTAATAGACGGACGTGTTTGTACACTGACAGAGCTAATGGACCCGTTCTTACTTAACAGAACAGCAGAACAACCCATTCACTGGCTACAGGAGGCGTGAGACCGGTTTCCATCTGAGTAGCTGTTTGCCCTTCGTGCAGGATGATGTACTGAGCCACCGCAGGCGATCCACTAAACCAACCTGTGTAATGATGCCGTAGATTCAGAGGCTGTCGTCCTCCCAGTGTGAGGGTAGTGAAGGTTGGCGAGCTGACCCAGAGACACCGGCCCTTATCCAACGCTGCTGATTCAGCAGGAAGTGGTCACGGTGTGTTAGCCTGTTAGCCGTTAGCAGGACTCTGTTCAGTGGTCTGTAATCACAGTCTACCGAGTTATAGTTACAGGAAGTGAGACAATGACCCTGAGCTGAATTAGATCAGTTACTGGATTTACTGCCTGCGCCGCGACCCGTGTGGACTTTCCAGGCTGTGTAGAGACTCTTTGTTTACGATAAAATGGTCCCACCCCAGACTTACATCTGTCTTTAGACGGATATGTGAGTACAGATCCGTTACCTCTTCAGCGCCTGGCGTCTCGGGCGTTGTCTTGGTTTGAGCTGAGCTTGAGGTTATATTTCTCTTCTAAAAGTGATGAATCCTGATGAAGAGGTTTATTAAAGCAGCGCTGGAATTGGCTGCGTCAGGGAAATGTTCGCCGTTAGCGACCTTCACGCCGTCACTAGCAAACGCACACGGACACACAACTGCAGCTATTTTTAGTTTTACAGCCTCAGTTCTGAGTACATCCACTGCTCCTGGACCACAGTAAAGCCCTGGTTCTGGTCAAAATGAGAAACGGACTCGGGCACAAAGTACAAAAACGTCTTCCCCAGAAGTACAACTAGCGCTTCAGCTGTTTACATACCACTGGAAGTGGAATGCAGCCCCCGACCTTTCCCTCACCCCCTCGATCAGTGGCTCCAGTAAAATCACAACAAAGACGCATTGTGCTGCTGTTTTCAGGGCTTCGGGGGTGATGAGTTCTGATCAGGAGGTTCTAAAGTGAGCGGAGCAGTGATGTCAGCCACGTCCCTGCAGGATGACGCTTCCACAGGGTGATGGATGGTCCAGTGAAATTCTAGTCCAGTTACAGAAACAGGATCCGTGTCCAAAACCCGCCCAGCTGCCCCCCCCACAGTCCCTCTGGTCCATCTGTCGAGCCCTCGTCTCCGGACTCCCCCTCGGCTCGGCAGGCTGATTAACTAATGTGCTGATCTTTCACTGGCTCTTTGTGTTGCTGTGTGCGTGTCACCGGGTTAATGGTCAGACTCAGTGAACTGTCCCTGGTTCTTCTGCCGGAGGAAAAACGTTATTATCCCTCCATTCAGAGACCGGCGCCGGGTCCGTGTTTCTCCTCCTCTGCTGCCTCGTTAAAAACCTCTTTGAGCTGAAGCGATCCACGTTTCTCCAGCTGCTGCTGCTGATGAGTTTGTTACACAGCCCTGATCAAGTCCAGATCAGAGGAACTGTGACCTGGTGGTGGAAGCGTTTGTCGCCTCATGGTCCAGTAAATCTAGAGTCTAACGAGTGAACCCATCGATCAGCGTTGGTGCAGCTGATTCCTGGTGTTGCTCTCTATAGAAATCAAAATATTCCCTGTGTGACTGCGGGAACCAGCAGGATGATAAGAACCGCTTCAAGTGAGGGTTCGATTCCCTCTGGGTCGCTCACTCACAACATATGCAGGAGACATTTTAGTGTAAAACCTTGGCCAGTAACGTTGAACGTCCTCCATTTTGTCTCCATCACAATTCGACTTTAGATTTAAATGCAGCTGAGCATCAGGTGTGTGTGTGTGTGTAATCAGAGCTGTCAGTCAAATGTAAACCAGCAGCAGAGTGATGCTTCCAGCTCAGATGGAAACGGATCAATAACTGGTTCTGCCTGTCTCCCTCTCCCACTACTAATGAACCTGTGTTCCTGTCTAAATCAGAAGCATCTGTGTGCAGGTCTACGAGACTCTGTACTGGACCCAACACATGGGCCAGAACCAAAGAGATACAGTGTGTTCAAAGAGCAGCTCCCTGCCGGGTCTTTAGCGGGTCCATGATCTGTAGCTGTGTCAGACACGCCTCTCTCCGGTGTCACATGGTCACACACGGGTGAACCGTGTCGCTGTTTCCCAGACTGTCATCACTGCTTTTGGAATCTTTATTATAGTTCTTCCGTACACTTTTCAGCATCTAACTCGGGCCGTTTGAGTTATAGGAACCGTTCACATATCAAAATGTGCAGCTTTTCTGGGAATCGAGTGCTTCCATTCAGCGTTTTGATATCTTTCGTACTTTTTGAAATATTAAGCTGTTTTCAATTTTTTTCCCCATTGAAAATGAATGGAAAGCTCATATAGGGCAAATGGACTCTCCGGCAAGAGGCTGCGGTTCAAATCCCACTGAGGGCATCCAGCTTCTGCAAACAAAATCATCTCCTATGGTCCTCCAGCTTCGCTTCTTTTGTGTTTTCAGTAGTGTAATGGTTAAGCAACTGTATCCTGCTGTGGGAATCTTGAGTTCAAATCCCACTCATGGCTTAAACTAAAAGTACAACTTTTAATGCTTTTAAACTAAACTTTTAGCACTTTTTTCAATCTATTTCATGTACAAAATACAATGTACAAACCCCTTTACTGCTTTCAGCAACACTATAAACACTCTGTCAGTTTCAGCAGTCGATTTCAACGCCAGTAGCTCATCAACTTTTCTGGAAGCCAATGTGGCACTAAACCGTTTCCACCATCTACTTAGTGTCTGACACTGACTTTACAAGTCAGACACTCTAGGTTTTAACTCTATTTTACTCAAAGCCCCATCTTCTGGTTGTTCCTAAGAATTATAGGGGTTTAAAAATGGGAGTGGTCACGTTTGAATATTCACACCTCATTCCCAGAGAAACAGCTTCAGCTTATAAATAGTGATGTAAACGTTTGATGTTTCTAACTGAAACTGCTGTGACAAGAAATGAGCTTCACACTGCATGTCAATATACCTTAACCAAGTCGTGCTGTGTGGTCTTTGATGAGTTGCACAGTTTGTTATATGCTAAACTACAAATGCCCTATGTTTGCCCACCACCCATCAAAAAAGTCATGTGCTGGCAGGAGGAGACCAAAGCAGAGCGTCAGCCTGTGACCTTGGTAAAGATCTTGTTAAAACCTTGAAGCCTATGCAGTTTTTAAGGGAGAAAACTTCTCCACCTCGTGTTAAGTAAATGAATTCAACTGTGACAGATGACTTGCAAGTGGTTTTTAGCAGTTGCCCAGTAGCTCAGTGCAACAATGGCTGCACTTCAACTGCCGTTCTGGGCACTTACGATAGGTCAGCTTTTATCAATTTCACTAATGTCTTAGACAGTTTCCCAGCAGTGCTGGCGACGTATTTCAACTTTCTTCAACTGCTTCACCTTTTGCAAACATCCAAACAATTCCTATTGTTCTTCAGCTCCTTTCAGCTATGTTTTAACTGTTTCAGCAATGTATTGGAATTCATTCAGCAGGGCAGCATTCACAGTGCATTTTCCTATGGATGTGTGTTTTCTAGTTGGTCCTGTGTTCAGTGTGTGTCTCTGTGTCTGCAGTCATGGCCCAGTGAAGACGCCTCTTCCTCAGACCTGCAGGCAGCTCCTCTCTCCCCCTCCTGTCCTCCTCTGTCCCTCCGGCCTCTCCTCCACCTCCTCCTCTCTTTGTCCACCATGCTCCCATCCTTTTCTTCTGCCCTTCCTCTCTTCCTTCTTCTCTCCTTTCTCGTCCTTCGCCTCCCCCCTCCCCTCCTCTCTGCCCCGGCTGTTCCCCCCCCTTCGTCTGCGGCTTCGGGCAGAGCTGTTTACCGAACGTTCGACACCTCCCTCACTCACCTGACCATCCACCGGAGGACGGGAGACGTGTTTGTCGGCGCCCTCAACAGGATCCTGAAGCTGTCGGCCAATCTGACGGAGCTGAGGAGTCACCAGACCGGACCAGTGGAGGACAACGCCAAGTGTTACCCTCCACCCAGCGTTAGGGCCTGTGCTCACCGGTACGTCACCTGTCTCACCTCTACGCTTCCTTTCTGCCACATTAATTATCCTTGCTATCAGTCTGTCTGGGTAGGGTTACAGTCAGCTCACCTGTCTAACATCTCACCTGTTTGCCCTCAGACTGGAGATGTCGGACAACGTGAATAAACTCTTACTGGTGGATTACACTGGCAACAGACTGGTGGCCTGTGGCTCTATCTGGCAGGGCATCTGTCAGTTCCTCAGACTGGAGGATCTCTTCAAACTGGGGGAACCACATCACCGCAAGGAGCACTACCTGTCTGGAGCTAGAGAGGCCGATGGGATGGCAGGTAACAGCCATCGAACACTGACATCAACCAATGCCACCAGCTAAGCTGTTAAGGTTTATTCCTGGTAGCCTCCTGGTGAGAGAGACACGTTTAACCTAGCTTAGCACAAAGCAAGAAGCCGTCACCAATCTGTTACTGTGTGCTACCTAACATTAGCTGCTAACCAAAGCAGGACGCCGCTAGCAGGATCAGGTGTTAGCTTGACCTGCTAATTACAACTGCAGCTAGCTATCAAAGCTACTCTTGGTACCAAAGGTGCTGCTAGCTGTTCTGTCATCGCATCAGTAGTGTTATTGTTTCCGTTCACTTCTCGCTCTTTGTATTGTAATTTCCAGCACTTTGTCTCTCGCTCAGCGGGTTTCATGCTTTTTGTGGTTTATCTCAGCTCCATGTCGGCAGGCTGAGGAAGCAGTTGTCAATCATTTGGCAGATTGTCAAAATATTTAATTAGTTTGATTTAAAATCAACTGCTAGTTTTTACTTTGAACGAGGCTGAATGAAGACGTCGAAGGAAACGACGGGTGATTGACAGCCAGGATTAGTCTAACACTGACTCACCACACTGGGATGGAGTCTCTCCGACCTTCCCGCTGCTTAACAGGACGCAGGGGCCGGACGGCCAACCACCATGTCCACTATTTACCTCTGCCTCTGTTCTCCTGCAGGCGTGGTTGTCGGTGAGGACGACTGGACAGCCGACCCCAAGAGGAAGAAGCCAGTGAAGGGCGGCAGCCGCCTTTTTATAGGTGCCGCCATCGACGGGAAGTCGGAGTATTTCCCCACTTTGTCCAGCAGGAAGCTGGTGGCGGACGAAGAGAGCGTGAACATGTTCTCGCTGGTGTATCAGGACGAGTTTGTCTCCTCACAGATCAAGATCCCGTCAGACACGCTGTCGCTGTACCCGGCCTTCGATATCTACTACGTCTACGGCTTCTCCAGCCGAACCTACGTCTACTTCCTGACGCTGCAGCTGGACACGCAGCTGACGCAGATGGACGCCGGCGGAGAGAAGTTCTTCACCTCGAAGATCGTGAGGATGTGCTCCAATGACACGGAGTTCTACTCCTACGTGGAGTTTCCTCTGGGCTGCACCAAAGACGGCGTCGAGTACCGACTGGTGCAGGCCGCCTACAAACAGAAACCAGGACGGCGGCTGGCGCAGGCGCTCGGCCTGAACGAGGACGACGACGTCCTGTTTGTCGTCTTCTCACAGGTGATTCGCACAGTTCATTTCAGTCTTCGTTTTATTTTATTAGCTTTTCATTCCTTTGTTTCTGTCTGTGTATCAATGTCTGCATGTTTGTTCCTGGATTTAGTTTGGACGTTTGTCATCTGCTTGTTTGTTGTTTTCTTTTGTTTTGTTATTGTGTTATTCTGAACCCATTTGTCCTCTTTTTTACGCATCTACTTTCTCTCTATTTTTTATGTTGTTATTCTCCCTCAGCATACTGACGTTGTGCGTACTTGCTTCTGTGTTGTGACGGTGCCTTGCTCTAGGGTCCCTGGCAGCCTGTGTGGGATATGAACTTTGGTTGGGTTTTTATGTTTCAGGGTCAGAAGAATCGCTCCAACCCGCCCAGAGAGACGGTCCTCTGTCTCTTCACGCTCCACGACATCAACCTGGCCATGAGGGAGAGGATCCGCTCCTGTTACCGTGGAGAGGGACGTCTGTCGTTACCGTGGTTGCTGAACAAAGAGCTAGCCTGCATCCACACTGTGAGTTCCAGCACGAGCATCAGATAGAAACAAACACGTTGTCCCATCGCCTGGACTCAACAGTGATGGTATTAAAACCGCTCTGTACATTTAATGAAGATTTGTATGTGCTTGTCGCTCATATTTAACATAGCAGCAAATAGCAAACAGGTACTTAATCTGCAAGTGTCATTTAACACAGAGGGAGAGAAAGAAACCTCTCTCTCTGTCTCTGCAGTGAGGTTATTCCAGGTCAGGGGTAGATGATGTTCTTATTCATGGTGGTAATGGCCTGCAGTGGTAACCCTGGCAACCGAGCAGGGAAACCCGCCAGGAGACGGGTTCTCGCCTGCTGTGTTCGTGGAAAGGGGATGGTCGGTGGAGGCGAGGAGGGTTGGGAGGTCAGGAAGGAGGTTGGAGCTGCCCCCCAGCCACCAAGCCACTGGTGGAAGAGATGAAATATGACATGATGGCCCGCGTTCTGTCGGGGGGTCCAGACGCTGACCTCCTTCTTTTATCATAAACAGCAGGGAGTGCGTGTGTCGTGTCGAAGCCTCCAGTCTGTCCCGGGTTGGACCTTCAGGACAGACGATCTCTGCTGTACCGCACCCAACCAGGCAAACGAACGCGTCCAGCTCCACTGCTGTGATTCCCCTAAAAAGCAGACAGACGTTCATTGATTCTAGAACCTGAAGTCAGCACGGTGGTACATCTAAGTGCAGTGTGTGAGATTTGCAGTTTCCGCTGCCGCGTGGAGGCCTCAACGCTAATGACAGGGTGTTCGCTGCCCTCTGAGCCTGGACCCTGTAATAACCCTGCTCCTCCCTGTTCATGGCAATAGGAACCAGGAGTCTCTGGTGATTCACACTGAACAAATCAAGTTAAACAGTGTAATTAACAAAATAGAATAATAGGAGAGAACACACAGCATGGAACTACAGCAATATGCTGCCGAGCTGGGCCGGGCCTGCAATGAGGTAGAGCAGAAGGCCACGATTTAGACGATGCTCCTCTCCCTCCTGCACTCAGTCGCTCAGGTTCTGGTTCACTGGGACACAGAGACTAGTTGCTGACGCGACCTGTTGATAAAGGTCGTGTTCGGCTCCGCATTGCTTTTCTCTAGCAAACCCAGTGTCTCCCTCCTCCACAGCCGAAGCAGATCGGAGACGATTTCTGCGGTCTGGTCCTGAACCAGCCGCTCGGAGGCCTGAGGGTGATCGAGGGGAACCCGCTGTACGAGGACCGGACTGAAGGCATGGGCGCCGTGGCCGCGTACACCTATGGAGAACACACGGTGGTGTTTGTGGGGACCCGCAGTGGACAGCTGAAGAAGGTAGGAAGCAGGGATGAATGGGTTGTTCAGTGTGAACACGGCATGAAGGAGCGAGAGGAGGAAACAACACGAGCGTGAGGCTCTGACGTGTGTTTGGGTTTGGTTTGTGACCTTGATGGCGTTTCTTTGGTTCCTTGGTCATAACTGAATATTGAGGCAGATTCTGCCGACCTGGGTCTGGCACGTATGACCAGGAATACAAACATTTGTCTGTCAGCTGCGTTCTGGTCCGTTTCCTCCAGCAGTCGACGCGTTCCGGTATCTGACGATATTTCGATGCTCTGCATGTCCCGCTGCCCGCGGCTCTGCTGCTATTATTGTTATCTGGAGCTGAAAATAAGATGAACGCGGTTTTGATTTCATAACACGGCAAACGCGTCTGTTCAGTTTTTAACACAGACAGATAAAGAGCAGAGCGCTGCTGCAGAGGGGTCTCGTTTATGTCTGAGGCCCAAATGTTCTAGTCTGTTCTGTGTGGGTCCCACGGTCCGACCTTCAGCACCGCGGTCGGGTGAAGCTGGTCAACATTTTCTTTTAGTTTTTAGTTTTTTTCCTCATTTCAATCAACCAGATCTAGTTCATCTTTCACTCTGTGAACATGATCTCCATCAAATGCAGCAGCATCGGTTCCATCCAGGTCCGGTGGTCCGGTAGTACTTTCCCTGCATAAGGCTCTTATTAGACATGTGAAATGATATTACTGATGCATTTGTGCGTTGAGGTTGCAGCTATGAGGGTTTTACAGATTGAGCAGCTTTGAAACTAGTTTAAATAAAATGTTCCTTGCTCAGAGTAGTTAACGTCTACTGACACCACGGACCTTCTGGACGGGCAGAGTTTGTGTTGCGCCGAAGGAAACAGCTTTTTAATTGAATAAATGCATCCATCTACTCAAATTAAAAGATGCGTTTAAAAGCCTCTCTCTTTTCCACATTTGACCGCGCAGTCATGTCCATTTTCCAGCCTGTGAACCATGAATTTTAATTGGCTGGAAACTAAAAATGGAGGCAGGTTGACGTGAATGAATCCTCTCGGCGTTCACCCGCTCGCCTCTCCTCCCACACAGCTGCCGCTTTAATATTCATTCACAGGAGGAGAGGTTGCTGTGAAAGCTGACCTCGCAGAGCGGCGGATGGAGAGAGGGAGGAACAGCCGGAGGTGCCGTCCGTGGAGGGAACAGGCTGGTGCAGTCGCTGCTTTCGGTTGGAGGTGTTGGGCTCAGAGTTGGCGGAGGACACTTGTTCCTATGTTGAGTGCAGCTGCTCTCCGTCCAACCAGACGGCTGGAAGGGGACCAGCAATCTGAAGCTCAGCAGCGTCATCAGTCCAGACCAGATCCTGGGCAATCGTTGCCATGTTCAGCTCATTCAGTCGCAAACGACCATTTTCCAAATCATCAGTTACTTAGATTTTGATGTGATTGATTTTAAGTCTGTTAGATGCTCATGAAGATGCCTCCAGCTCAGTAAACGCGGCCTTGAGGATCCGGCTGCAGCGTTCGTGCTGTGAACGAATTAATTCAATTCAGGGAAGCAGAAGCACATGACGACAGCCGGACACAGAGAGACGCTGTCTGTGGAGTCGACATGCACACGTGTCACCTGTTCATGTCGTCACGCTTCAGCCGTGTTTTAATGGACCTGCTAAATTATTATTCCACCGTTACTGACATGACAATAAACATGACACCAGACCAGTAGCTCAACGGGTAGTTTGAGTCAGTGTGTGTTACTGTGTGTGTTACTGTGAGTCAGTGTGTGTTACTGTGTGTGTTACTGTGAGTCAGTTTGAGTCAGTGTGTGATGCTGTGAGTCAGTTTGTTACTGTGAGTCAGTTTGAGTCAGTGTGTGTTACTGTGTGTCAGTGCGAGATACTGTGTGTTACTGAGTAGTTGTGTGGTCGTGAGCCTGTGTTGTGCTGCCAGAACAAACAGCCCGGGGGCCGAGAGGAAACACGCTGCACTAGCAGCTCCTCCCATGTCACACACCGAGGACACACACATGCTAACTGTTCGTTTTTAGCCGATGCTAATGGCCAGCTTTCGAGTGTCTGTCGCCTGCTCTCTGATCAGAACCGTCTGTGAACATCTTGCTTCTTCAGTGTCTTCAGCTGATGTGACTGCAGATGGGATCAGTATGAACCTGTGGTTTCTGTATTAGCACCATGGAGACGTGGTTTGTGAGTGAGACGCATTCGATATGTTTAAACCTGGTATCGCCTGTGGTGAGCGCTGGCAGAAGTCGCATTGGCTGCTTGTGTCACATATTGTATCTGCCTACAAAGTGACAGCACTGAAAACCTTTTCTTCCTCAAAAAGAACACTTCCTCCTCCTCCTCTTCCTCTGTTCCATTAGCACAAAGTGAATTAGCAGAGATGAGTCAGCCAATCAGCTGTGGCATTCACAGGCAACAGAGCCATTATTGGCTAATGAGACGACAGGGAATTAAAGCTTTTATTCTAATAACAGTAATGTCTGTTTGTAACTGAGCCGCCTGCACCTGCGTCTCTTCTTCCAAACATCGTCTCCTTTTTCCAGCAGCGATGGGGGAAATGCATCCTCTGATTTTGATTCTAGAAATGATCATGATTACAACAAGCTGCACCTGTTTCTGTCTTTGACTGCAGAGCAGGAATCTGGAAACAAACCAAACCGCAGCCAGTCTCACTTCCATGTCTTCCTACCGCAACAGACGTTGATTAGAGTTTGTTCAGAAGGCTGCACCTGAGGGTCTCACCTGTGGAGACGTTTAACCCGGGGTCGCTCGTATCCTCACCTGCAACAAGCAGCTGTGAGTGAGACCGTTGGTCATTCTGGTTTAAGGTGAGAGTCATGACCAATGAAAACGAGGCTCTCCATTCACCAGAGCTGGTAGAAATATATATAATACTCTTTATATATGAATGTCCGACCAGTAGACACACACACACACACACACGACTAAGATGTTAAGCTGTGGTATTTGTGGTCGACTATTAGCTGAGGATGATTGGTGTGTGATTGGAGGAGGAAGCTCCACACCTGGGCTCCACACACACACTTTTAGATGCAGAAGCTCACACGCTTCCCTCCTGTTAAGGACCAGATGGTGTTTTTATTTTGATTGGCTGCAAATTAAATTAGAGACGATTGGTGGTCGCTGTGGCAACGGAAAAATAAACCCAGCCCCCCCTTTCCATCTTTGACTGGGTAGCAGCAGGCAGCCAATCAGATGCCTGAGAGGCCGCTCATCAGGTCTCAGGTGGGATGTCTTGTTCACGTCAGCAGTAGTGAAATCTGCGTCTGAGCATGTGCAGAAGCAGCCGCCGTCTTTCCTCCAAATAAACAGCAGAAGAAAGCTAAATAAACATGGAGCAGTTAGTTCGGTTGAAAAATGTTAATTATAGCACATTTACACATACCTTTCATGTGCATGTGTTTATCCTGGTTGGGACTAGATGGGTCCCAGACCAGCTCTGGAGTCAGCCCATAAACAGTGTTAAACAGCACAACAGCGACTGATGTCAGTGCAGCACTAAGAACAGAAGCCAGGGATCGCACGGAGCTTCATCATTCAGTTCATATGGTCCTCAAATGAGGACATGTGTTGACTGCGTTTGTTAGAGTGCGTGACCGTGCGGGGGAGAGCTAACGTGGACACTGATAAGCAGGTGAGGGGGCATCTGACGGTCGATGTCCAGCCCACAGCTGGAGAGACGAGGCGTGAAGACGTCAAGCTCTGACGCCGCGTTTCCTGACGTGTCGAAGCAGATGTGGAATCTGTTGAAAGCTTCAGTGCAGATTCCTTTGCAGATGCAGTTCTGTCATTATGTGTGTACAAAAAGATAATTCACAGACAAGTCAAAGACGTTTACTGAGCAGTTTAAACGCGGCGTCGGGTGACTAGCAGCCGATCGTAGGTGCTTCTACAGCAGGAGAAGGTGTTGGTGGGAGGTTTGAACACCAGCTGGTGTTTGTGTCGCTCTCTGTCTGTCGGCTGGTTTCTGCACAGCATTTGGTGAAAACCTGCTGGTGAAACACAGCCATATGCTAAAAGCGGCCGTGTAGTGTCACACACGGGGAAAATGTATGTCTGCGAGTCTGTTTTACCGTCGACGCACAGGAAGTCCTGCAGCAGACGCTCCACTTTCTGCATTGTTTCAACAGCTCAGTGGGAAATTAGAGATTTTTACAAAAAAAGGAGAAGTCAGAAATATTTGTGTTGCTCTGACAGATGGACACATGCGAACACAACCAAACACCAACAAACAAGAAGCAGCGATGGCATCGAAGCTCATCAGGAGAGCGTGAATAGCTCAAGGCTGCAGCTTAACACACGGAGGAAGAAGACGTAACATCAACAGCTCCTGTAGTAATGACAGTTGCATTTCGTGTGTGTGACCTATGACCTTTGGTGTTGTTTACCTGACTGCCTGACCTCTGTGTGTAATTATTTAATGCGGTGGCTCTGTGGTGCTTAGGAGGAAACACTTCCATGTGTCAGCTTGTGTTTGTTCATTTTCTCATGAACAGCGTTGAGTGTTGTTCCCGTCTCTGGTTAATACTTCACACTGGTTTGTTTGAATACTGACGACGGAGTCAGACTTACCCTCATTAACGGATGTTCACTCGTTGCATTATTTGGTCAGTGCATTGTTACTGGCATTGCAATGCATTCTGGATAATAGCATCACGTCCGCCGTGGTTTGAGGTGAATGGGACTGAAGGAGCAGAACATGTTAGCATGCTAACGCTAAGTTCCAGGTGTGTCTGTGGGTGTCCTTGCTGTGATGAATGAGCCAGTAGTTGCTGATAAATAAAGCGTACACACACACACACACACACACACACAGCAGAACCTTGGGAAATGACTTCATCTCTTACGCTCTGTCCCCCTCATTTACTGTGTTTTAGAGCTAAATCCATAAAGTGGCTCCCACAGGCCTCGTCTCGGGCTGACGTCACGCCGTAGTAAACCAGTGTGTGGTCTCAATCAAACAGTTTGTCCTTCCTCTGCTGCTCTTTTATGGCTCATACAACACATTGAGTGAAGCTGGAGGCTTTTGTCCATTTAAAGGCTGCATGGAGTCCTCGGTGACTGTGCTTGTGGTGAGCGACGAGCTGCTGCCCCACCCAGGCTAAATGTGAGTACGGTTAGAAAACACACAAGAAGTTGTGGTTGGTGGCAGCAGAGGATCTTTAAACACACAGGGCCTTGTGTTACTGGGTCGTTCATCTCACTTCAAGGACAAAGTCGTGTCCCTTCCTTCGGATGTTCAGCAAATATTACAGCTGAAGATCCTGAACCCAACAACTGGTGCCAGAATATAAGTGACACCAAGTTTCAGTCACTCCAATAACAGATGGGGGATGAACCTGGGTCAGACACGTTGCCGTAGAAACGGATCCAGCCACTGAAGTCACCAGGATCATCACTGACTGCTGAAGGACGAATTGAAGCTTCAGCCTCAGGGTGTTTGTGTCAGCAGAGAGCTGCAGAATAATTCAGGCCTTTAAGTCATGAAGATGAAGAAAAGCTGTAATCAGAAAATGCGATCATCATATTTATCAGCACCATCAGCTCAGCTGGAGCTCTGCAGGGGCAGAGGGGGAGGAAGGAGGAAAGGATGAAGGAAGGGAGGTAGAAAAGACAAATGGTCAGAAAAGAGGAAGACGGTGTAAAGAAAAAAGGGATCGTAGGACTGCAAGAAAACGGAGGGGAGAAGACGAGGGGAGGGGGAGGCAGGAGGGGAGAGAGGGAGAAACTATAGAGAAAGTGTTTGAGGCTGCAGAGTTGAGCTTAATCCACACAGCACCTGAAAGTGGGTCACATTACCAGAAAATACAGGGGGTTGAGGGGGAGGGGGTCGTTTTCTTCTCAGTGGTTTGAGCATAGAAGCAACAATACTGAAAACAGTTTTAGTGTCAGCTGTTTAACACTGAGAGGAGACGAGGTGAGAGGAGACAAGGTAAGGGGCAGAGGACATAGAAGACACGTTTAGGAGAAGGGAGAAAGAAGAGAACAAGGAGAGGAGGAATGAGGACAGAACACAAAGAACGAAAGGAAACAACTGAGGAAACGAATAGAGGAGAGGAAACAAGGGAACACACAAACAGGAGAGGAATAAGGAAAGGACACAAAAGGGGAACAGACTGAAGTGGTGTGTGTGTGTGTGTGTGTGTGTGTGTGTGTGAGGCTAGTCTTTGTTTCTGTCACTGCGACCATTGAGAAGTGCTTCCTGTTCCCAGGCCTGTGTGCGATGATAAGGCCCAGTGTTCCCAGTCCATCCAGTAAACAGACCTTCTGTTCTACGTTCCTTTACTTTAACACAGTAACAGCACAACGAGCATCTCAGTGCAAGTAACTGAGCGTTGGCGGTCGCGCGTCGACTGATTCATTCTCTCACTGGCTCCTGGTTTTGACGTCAGGTCGGTAACAGCGTGTCCTGAACCAGCTTGGTGTTGGCCTCTGAAACGGGCCGACCCACTCGTCACACGCTTAGCTTTTTAGCTCTTTTGTTTAGTTTTTATGTGGTTTCAGTCATTTCATGAATTCCACTGGAGGAAGTTTTCTCAGCTGGTTGAGACCAAAGTGGAGCAAATGCAGAACAAATGCAGGTTCTCTTGTCTGGTCGCCGGTTCTGACTGGGTTGTAGATGTCTGAGCTGTCCAGTGGGAAGGAGGATCAATGAATGAGTCTGTGTTTGCTGGTCTTCTCCCTTTGTTCCTCCCCTTGGTCCTGCTCCTCCTCTCCCTCTCTCCCTGCTAACTGCTGCCCTACATATTGAAGGATAGATATTGTTGCATCACCACAGGCTACACAAAAAAATTACACGCACACAGACATTTGTAAGAATGCCTTCATACCACACACACACACACAGAGGTGGATTAATTATTATTCGGTTGCCAAGGAGATGATGGAAGAACGAGCAAATCTGTCAGCTCCCCAAAGAGACAGAGGACTCTTCACATATCATCCTCTCTCTCTCTCTGTTCATCTCTATCTCGTTCTACCGCTCAGTCTGGGGAGGGGCTCAGGGTGTAAGTGGGTCTGCTCCATATTATCTGCTATATCATATCTAATTGTTGCCATGGTGATGATAATCCGCACTTAAAGGAGAAAGTCTTTTTGGGCCTGGAGGATTCTGTTGTGCTTGGATGTGTGAGTGTGAGGTTGATAGGTTTTCGTTGTAATTAATAAACATCTCTATTGATACTTTGTGTATCACCTCAACTATGTTGAAAATGTTTAATCAACATTTCCACTGGACGCTGCAACTTATAAACTGTAACAGACGGAGAAACTAGTGAGACCTAAATCAGCAGCTATTCAGAGGAGTTGACATAGAAGAGAAAATGTTAAGTCAACAGATTCATGATGGAAACTTTGTGATGAATAAATAAGGAGTGAGGAAACGTTAACACAGCACATTTCCCACGCACAGAGCAGCAGGGACGTGATCAGGACGTCTTAAAAACGTTAATAACATCAGTGACAGAAGTAAAGAGAACCAAGCAGAGATTTAATAGCTAAACCGGCACATTCACAGAAGAAAAAGCCCTGGGCCTGAACTAAGTGGTTCAGAGAATAAACGAGCTGGAAGACGGCGTATTGGCCCGTTCACATGTCCAGGTGTGAAGGTTCAGGGTCAAAGGTCACCTCTGCACCACAGCAGATGTTCAAATAAGAATTTGTGCGAATATTAAATTCTTCTGTTGGCTTGTTGGATTTTGCTGTAAAGCTGCTGTAACAAGGAGACTGAACTCAGCTACCAAAATAAGAGCCTTGGCCTCAGAAATGAGAAGGACGCGTCTTTAACTGTAATGTTCTTCTGTCGCTGAGCTGGTAAATGAATAGAAGGACAGAACATGCCTTCGCCTAATCTGTCACTTTTAGTTAAAGTGTGTGTTCGCCTCAGGGGTTAAAGCCATCGGTTGGTGGTCATGGTGTTGTCTGCAGTGTGTGTGTGTGTGTGTGGGCCCGGGGGGATGGGGAGGAACTAATAAGCTTAACTGCCTCCCCTGCCTGTTTCACCCTTCACTGCCCTTCCTCCTCCTCCTCCTTCTCCTCCCTCAGGGCCTGATGCCTGGCTGAACAATATGTAGTGTCTGTCTGAAGGAGCTAAGTGGATGGGATGTCCACCTCACACGCCGTTTCTTCCTCTTTGTCTGCGTTATTTACTTCATCCACTTTTCATCGTGTCAGCTTGATGCAGTTGTCATGACAACGTAGATATTTGCTGTTGATGCTGAGACTGAAATAACACAGTTGGCCTGTTGGTGGCATTAATGAACCAGACACCACTTGTAGATGAGTAATTAAGTCATTTGAAACGCTGTCTTAGTGGCGTCAGGGCATCGGCTTAGTTTCAACGAGCACATTTCCAGTGGAGGTAAAGACTAAATCAGGACTTTACTTTACTTTGGCGACTTCCACTGAGACGTTGACGAGCCTCCCTGCAGTTAAAGCGTTCCACGCGTTCAGCTTGTCCATTGTCGGGCTCTTCGATATCAAAGAGAAACTCGAGGAAAACATAATTTCCAAATTTGTCCACATTAGTGCGAACACGGCCTGCAGGAGAGGAGCAGCAGCAGCTGGCTGAAACCCGAGCGCCGCGCTGCCAGACGGGCCGTGGCTGCTGCAGAGAAAGTGCAGGCCGGTGTTGAGTTTCAGCAGTTTGAGGCGGCTGAATGTGTAATGAATGAAAGAGAGACGCAGACAGATTGAATGAGAAGTGAATGAGTGTGTTAACAGACCCTAATGTGTCTGACAGAACCAAACGCGCCTCAAACACATTCACCGCAAGATGCTTTAGAACTTTCTAAAAGGTTTAACGTGTTAGAAAAAACTTCTAGAGTTCTAGGTTATTGATAAAATGACCAGGATATGATATACGGAAAATATGTGATCAACAATCTGGACTGTAATATATTAATATTTTAAATGATGGATTTAAGATTTAAATCAAAAACATTTAATAATGTTTTCATTTATTAGAAAATTAAAAAAATGACATTTCCAATGCACTTTCCTTTTCGTGATACTGTTTGTTTGACAAATATAAACACTAGAAAAATTTGAGGAACTTGGATTGATTGAGTGTTCGTAAACGCATTTGACTGTAAAAGGAATCGGTGAAACCAGCACATTTCTCATAAAGATTTGAAAAGAAAGAAAAAAGCGTTTCTGAAATAACGGTGGCCACGCGTCGCCGCGTGTTCTGCCAGCACCGTCTCAGCCTCCAGGTCGCTGCAGCGCGATAATGACTGGGAGCCGGGATCAGTAATGGAGTCGCTTTATCTGCCTCGCGCTCTCACTCGGAGGAGCGTCAGCAGCTGCAGCGTCGGGTTTCCCCTCGTAGCGACAGTGGCTGGTTCATGAAACGTATAAGAGCCGAGTAAGACGAGCAGGTCGTTTCCTGTTTGTTCTCCACGCGCTGACGGACGAACTCTCTCTGTCAGACCTTCGCTCAGCCGTTCAGTTGTGGGACCCACCGATCCGGTTCTGTTGTGCCGTAAATAAAGACCCGCTAGTTCGACAGTGACGCACACAAGCTCCACTGTGAATCGTTATATCGGCTCCAAACGCACAGAAACAAAACAAGCCCTGATTAATGGAATCCAACCTCATTTATTCCTGCATCAGTCTGTTGAGCGAATCGACACAAACACTCACTGAATTATTGATAATAAATGAAACGAAGACGCAAAAAACTACTCAAACCTGAATGTACCTGAGTGTTTGTGTGACGAGATGGTTCTTCGAATCTCAAATGAAATCTGACTGAACTTTGATTGGAAATGACTTAACCCTCATTCAGAAATTCCATCAGATATTTGTTGAGTTGACTGATTCACTTACAGTCGAACCAAAAAGCCTTTGTACTATAACCAGTGGAAAACGAGCTGAACAGTAACAGACGGCAGTCACAGGGTCAGAGGTCAAAGGTCAGATGGAGAGAGAGAATGTGTGTGTGTCCATCCTCAGGCTGGGCAACAAAGCAGGTGTTGGCATGAACAGGTCAGAGGTCGCTTTCTCTGTGGTTCTGAGACGGATCATGCTGTCCGTGGTCTTCATCACAGGGAGAACAGAAGGAAGCAAGGAGGGCAGGGAGTGAGAGAGGGAAAGGAAGTCAAGGAAGGGTGGACAGAGAACGAAAGAGTAAGGACCGAAGGGTAGGAGGTTAGGAGGGAGGGAAGGAGTGTGGTGATTAGCTGCCTGCTCGCTAAGCTCGATGAGCAGCTGACGAGCTAAACACACACGCAGTGGTTCTGTAGCTGTGACGACCGCCCCCCACCAGAACCAGAACCAAAATGAACCTGAAGGATCTAAATGTCCTCATAATGGCGGTGTTATTCTAAAACTGACTGAGTTACACAATCCTGTTTGATGGAGCGAGGGAGGAGACGCTAAGTAGGACACTGCAGCAGAAAGGCATCAGACGCTGAAGAGGTTGTGTTCTGAGGCGACTGGCTAAGCTAAGCTAACCCCTGGATGTTTATCCAGAGTTTCATTTGTTGGGAAGGTCTCAGGTTCTGGACTGTTTCATCTTTTATTGAAATCTTAGCTCTTGTGGCTTTATCTCATCTCAGCCTCTGATCGCACCTTGCATCCTTCCTTCTTCCTTTCTTTTCTCCTTCCTTCGTCTCCTCCCTCCAGTCTGTCTTTCCTCTCTGTTCTGCATCTCATCCTCTTCCTCTATGGTGTTTTTCTGGGTCACACACAGATGGGGGAGGAGGGAGGGAGGTTTAGGGAGATTTGGGGGAATCTTATTTTGGTCGCTCCAAATGTAATGTCTGCTCGTCTCCTCATCAGCCCTGTGCTGTATTTAATGCTGCAGATACATCATCATCATCATCATCATCATCACCATCAGCTGCGGCAGCTCTCTGGCTAAATCGGATCCCTCTCATCTGTCTCGTGTCTGTAAAATGGCGTCTGCTTCTATGCTAATTAAAAACCATCCAGCGCTGGTTTGGAGCGAGACGTGTCTCCATCCGCTGACAATGTTCAGCTTTAACTTTCACGTTTGCCTCCAGCGTTGTTGGCAGCATTCACAGATTTTGCTTCAAAGAAGTTTAGTGAAATATGTTTAAGGACAAGCTGCTGCTGCTCTAAGGCCGATGGGAGAAGCCTCTGTAGAACCAGGCTCAGGGTGGGCGGCCGTCTGAGGCGGAGGCTGGGGTTTGAGTTTGTAGTTTTCTTCAGTGTGTTTTAAAGAGATCAGCCCCTGAAGGGAAGTGGAAGACAGTTTGAATCTGAATCCTGAATTTGACTGAAACAACCAAGTGACACACGTCAGATGCTCGTCCTCCATCCTCAGCCTAACCACTCATTCTGTTTGTGCTTTTAGATCCGTGTGGACGGGATCCCGCCGCCGGCCCAGAATGCTCTGCTGTATGAAACGGTGGCGGTGGTGGAAGGGAAGCCGATACTGCGAGACATGGTTTTCAGTCCCGACCAGCAGTACATCTACCTCCTGAGTGACAAGCAGGTAAACGCCCATGAACCTTGTTTGACCAGCACATGTACTTGTGGTTTCATAGGTGCTGCAGTGTGTGAATATGGATGTGAACACTGTGTGTGACCTCAGGTTTCATGTGAATGTTCTCAGACTGTTCCTAACTAAAACACTCTGAAGGCTCCCTCCCTGTATTTAAGACGCTTCTTTAAGGATTCATACAAATGTGATACTGGATGTTTTTATTATTATGATTCTCAAAAGAGGATTTTTCATTCCGTTGCTGTGGAATCATGTGTGAGCGTCTGAACGAGACGGCGACAGAGCGTTCACTGTGTTTACTGACTTCTGGGTAAGGACGCGACAAACACACGCTCAGGCGTTTCACACAGACCTCAGGCTGAGACACTGTGGCTGGAAAACCACCAAGACAAAAATCAATAGTAAATGTGTCAAACATTTATCTACAGGATACATAAATACAATACAATAAAAGCACCAGTTTTTCTTGGACTTCAGACTCAGATGTTGTTTGTTATCCTCGGAGGCGTCTCAGACGCACACGAAAAGGTTGTTTTGTGTAAATGTGTTTCTTCTTCACTAAGATGTTTCACCACGTGTGTTTCAGGTGACCAGACTCCCGGTGGAGAGCTGTGAGCAGTACAGCAGCTGCTCAGACTGCCTGGGATCCGGGGACCCTCACTGCGGGTGGTGCGTCCTCTTCAACAAGTAAGACTGTGCTTACGTATTATTTACCGTCCGCATTAGATTTGCTCATGAACTCTAAGATTGTGTAGTTTAATTTACTGTACAGTTACCATGGTTACACCAGTCTCCAACTCTTGGAGTATATGGTTACGCCTGCCTCCTTCTCTTGTGTCTCAGGCAGAACGAGGCACCATTGTGTGAGTTTCCTCTACAGAACTCAACCAGTTTTTTTTCTGCGTCATTAGCCTGAGCTCCGTCCGACACGTTTGGAGGAAATGGAGGCAGAGCGTTTCACTGATGTGTCAACACCTGGAGGCAGTTAGAGCAGAACATGTTACAGTATGACCTGAACTCAGCTGTTCACTAAGATGACAGAGGAGGAAGGAGGAAGTAGGAGGGAACATGAGAAGAAACAAAGGAAGTGTGTGTGTGTGTGTGTGTGTGTGTGTGTGTGTGTGTGTGGTCCCAAGAGGCATCATTAGTGTTTCTATAAATGTCTCACACACTCTGCTGGCATCAGTCATCAGGCCTCTTTGATGTTCAAGCAGGTGGAGGAAGTTCCTCTTTGGATTAGCACCAATTAGCTTCCCCTTCAAAGTAAAAGCCCTTGTTTACCACTGGATGTTTTGGCAACTTTCTGCATAAACAATTAGATTTTTCTTTCATTTGTGAAGATAAAACAAAACCGTTCCAGCTCCTCTAGTGCGGCAGAATTCAGTGAACTGCATATGTTTGTGTTTAGAATGAGGCCAAGTAATGAATTATTTAGAGATTCATATCACAAACATGTAAATGACTAATTGAATAAAAGGTCAAACTAGAGCCGATGTTCTTAGTTACTTTCCTTCTGGTTTTCCAGTCACATTCAAATGAGCCAAATGCTGTGACCTTTGACCCCTCCAGGTGTTCCAGACAGGAAGCGTGTCAACGCTGGGACGAGCCTCAACACTTCAACACCCGCCTGGAGCAGTGTGTCGACATCACAGTCACCCCGAGCAACATGTCGGTGACATCGCCAGCAACGCAGGTCAGTGTCCTGGAGACCTCTGCGCGGTTATTACACCTCAGCACAGCTGTGAGTGCAGGAACGTAGCTGCGTTCCATTCTGGCCCTGTGTGACCTTTGTGACCTCCTTGTGTGCAGCTGACCATCCGAGTTCAGAACGTTCCGGCTCTGTCCGGGGGCGTCTCTTGCGTGTTTGAGGAGCTGAGTGAGACTCCTGGGGAGGTGGTGGCTAAAAGTCAGGTGAAGTGCATGTCGCCGTCGCTGAGGGACCTGCCGGCGCACGCCCACGCCTACGGTGAGAGCCCAGAGCCTCCTTTGCTTCTTTGGTTTGTGTGTTTGGCTGAACTGACGTGCTCATGAACTGTTATTGCAGGAGAGAAGCGTGTAGTTCAGCTCAGTCTCCGCTCCACAGAGACCGGACATCAGTTCATCACCACAGACTTTGTTTACTACGACTGCTCCGTGCTCAACTCGTACGTCACACTCGTCCTCACCTCCTGCTCTTATTGTCTCCTCACCTAGTTCGTTGTCCTTCTTTCCTTCCTCCTCTCCTTTGTCCCTGCTCCTCCACAGCATCATGCAGGGTTTCTTCCTCTCCTCTGTCTCCTGGTGCTGCTCAGTTGGATTGTTGCTTTTCTCTGTTCAACTTGATGAATCCTGAAGCTCGTCTTTGCCTCTGTCTGTCTCAGATGTACGTCCTGCGTCAGCAGCGTGTTCCCGTGTCACTGGTGTAAATATCGTCACATCTGCACCAACAACCTGCAGGACTGCTCCTTCCAGGAGGGACGGGTCAGCAGCATGGAGGTACGTGTTCTGTCGTGTTGGTTTCAGTCCACAGCAAAAAGCAGGAACATGGAGGTTGGGGCTGCTCTCTGTCTCCACATGGGTCAGAAACACTGATGCATTCAAGGACACCCTGACGTCTGGGATTTAACATTTATCTGCAGAGAGAGAGAGAGATGAAGCACTGGTTGCAGCTGAGTAAGAAGAGAGTAATCAGATTACACCTGTCAGGGAGTAACTGATTACTGCTGTGACTAATGAGCTGCTTGTTACCATGTTAGAGAGACGACGGCGAGGGGGGACAGAGTCGATGACGTGATTGGTGCCTGGTGTCCGTATGTAGGGTGACAGTAACAACCTCCGATTGGCTAATTGGCTAATGGAAGATGAATATCCACTTAATTGACATGAAAGCATCCAATCAAAGCAATTAATGTTAATCACCAGGCAATTAGGCTGCGTGAAGAGAGAGCGGGGAAAGACAAGAGCAGCTAAGGAGGAGAGAAGAGTTTATTTCTATTGGCCTTGACTCAAATGCTTTTGAGAGCTGTAAACATGGAGAGAGGAGCAGACAGAAGCTGCTTCACTGAGCAATTGAGGAATAGAAAACCTGCAGCAACCTGTGAATAAATCTGGTCCAAAACAATATTTCCTAACGCAATATTATAAAGAACTGTTGCCTTTTAAAAATGAACAAACCACCAGGTCAGACTTCTTTAGACGTTGAATAGTCATTTGGGTGACGTCTGTGCTCGGGTCCACTTCCTGTGGCGCGAACAGCCTCCATGTCAGTCACAGGGTAATTACTGCCCGCTAATGAAGGGTTCACCTGACTGGCGCAATAATTCTTGCAGCTCCAGGAGGCTTGACTCCATCAGCAGCGGGTACATCCCATAATAAGCAGCTCTGTTTGTGCTGCTTGATCTAAACCCAGGTCTTTGGTTAATCCCTGGGAAGTAAACGTCTTACTGACAACTTTGTAGTGGTGTCAGTACGTTTACCAAGATCAAGGGGTCGGAGCTGGAAGGATTTGATGCCTTTGTGGAACCTCCTCTCTTTGCAGGGCTGTCCGCAGATTCTTCCCACCGCTGACATCCTGGTTCCGGCTGGGATGGTTCGTCCCATCACGCTGCGAGCTCGTAACCTCCCCCAGCCTCAGTCGGGCCAGAAGAACTACGAGTGCGTGTTCAACATCCAGGGCAAAGTGCAGCGGATCCCCGCGGTCCGCTTCAACTCGTCCTGCATCCAGTGTCAGAACACCTCGGTAAGGCTACAGCACCCAGCATGCACCACTCCACCGCGTATCTGTACTTGATACAGCAGCAGCTGAATCTGCTGTAGTAGTAGTAGTATAGTTAGAAGTATTAGTAGGATAGTAGTAGTATTAGTATAGTAGTAGTAGTAGTTAAAAGTATTAGTAGGATAGTAGTAGTATTAGTATAGTAGTAGTAGTAGTTAAAAGTATTAGTAGGATAGTAGTAGTATTAGTATAGTAGTAGTAGCAGTTAAAAGTATTAGTAGGATAGTAGTAGTATTAGTATAGTAGTAGTAGTAGTAGTAGTAGTAGTTAAAAGTATTAGTAGGATAGTAGTAGTATTAGTATAGTAGTAGTAGTAGTAGTAGTTAAAAGTATTAGTAGGATAGTAGTAGTATTAGTATAGTAGTATAGTTAGAAGTATTAGTAGGATAGTAGTAGTACTAGTATAGTAGTAGTAGTTAAAAGTATTAGTATAGTAGTAGTAGTAGTAGTTAAAAGTATTAGTAGGATAGTAGTAGTATTAGTATAGTAGTAGTAGTAGTAGTAGTTAAAAGTATTAGTAGGATAGTAGTAGTATTAGTATAGTAGTAGTAGTAGTTAAAAGTATTAGTAGGATAGTAGTAGTATTAGTATAGTAGTAGTAGTAGTTAAAAGTATTAGTAGGATAGTAGTAGTATTAGTATAGTAGTAGTAGTTAAAAGTATTAGTAGGATAGTAGTAGTACTAGTATAGTAGTAGTAGTAGTTAAAAGTATTAGTAGGATAGTAGTAGTACTAGTATAGTAGTAGTAGTAGTAGTTAAAAGTATTAGTAGGATAGTAGTAGTACTAGTATAGTAGTAGTAGTAGTTAAAAGTATTAGTAGGATAGTAGTAGTATTAGTATAGTAGTAGCAGTTAAAAGTATTAGTAGGATAGTAGTAGTATTAGTATAGTAGTAGTAGTAGTTAAAAGTATTAGTAGGATAGTAGTAGTATTAGTATAGTAGTAGTAGTTAAAAGTATTAGTAGGATAGTAGTAGTACTAGTATAGTAGTAGTAGTAGTTAAAAGTATTAGTAGGATAGTAGTAGTACTAGTATAGTAGTAGTAGTAGTAGTTAAAAGTATTAGTAGGATAGTAGTAGTACTAGTATAGTAGTAGTAGTAGTTAAAAGTATTAGTAGGATAGTAGTAGTATTAGTATAGTAGTAGCAGTTAAAAGTATTAGTAGGATAGTAGTAGTATTAGTATAGTAGTAGTAGTAGTTAAAAGTATTAGTAGGATAGTAGTAGTACTAGTATAGTAGTAGTAGTAGTTAAAAGTATTAGTAGGATAGTAGTAGTACTAGTATAGTAGTAGTAGTAGTAGTTAAAAGTATTAGTAGGATAGTAGTAGTACTAGTATAGTAGTAGTAGTAGTTAAAAGTATTAGTAGGATAGTAGTAGTATTAGTATAGTAGTAGCAGTTAAAAGTATTAGTAGGATAGTAGTAGTACTAGTATAGTAGTAGTAGTAGTTAAAAGTATTAGTAGGATAGTAGTAGTATTAGTATAGTAGTAGCAGTTAAAAGTATTAGTAGGATAGTAGTAGTACTAGTATAGTAGTAGTAGTAGTTAAAAGTATTAGTAGGATAGTAGTAGTATTAGTATAGTAGTAGCAGTTAAAAGTATTAGTAGGATAGTAGTAGTATTAGTATAGTAGTAGCAGTTAAAAGTATTAGTAGGATAGTAGTAGTACTAGTATAGTAGTAGTAGTAGTAGTTAAAAGTATTAGTAGGATAGTAGTAGTATTAGTATAGTAGTAGCAGTTAAAAGTATTAGTAGGATAGTAGTAGTACTAGTATAGTAGTAGTAGCAGTTAAAAGTATTAGTAGGATAGTAGTAGTACTAGTATAGTAGTAGTAGTAGTTAAAAGTATTAGTAGGATAGTAGTAGTATTAGTATAGTAGTAGTAGTAGTAGTAGTTAAAAGTATTAGTAGGATAGTAGTAGTATTAGTATAGTAGTAGTAGTTAAAAGTATTAGTAGGATAGTAGTAGTACTAGTATAGTAGTAGTAGTAGTTAAAAGTATTAGTAGGATAGTAGTAGTACTAGTATAGTAGTAGTAGTAGTTAAAAGTATTAGTAGGATAGTAGTAGTACTACTATAGTAGTACTTTCAGTAACTGGCAGTAACAGCTGTGTTGCTGTAGCAGTACAGTCCTACTTGTTACTAGTAGAAACAGATGACGTCGCTGATCTTCACTCACCTCTTCACCCCAGTACGTCCGTCTCTGCGGTTGTCACGGTAACATATTAATGATGTGACCTGTGCGTGTGAGCCCAAGAGGTCAGAGGTCAGAGGTCAGGATTCAGTGATGTGTGTGAGTGGGAATCACTTATCAGAACACACACACACACCAAGAGCTTGTTTCCTGATGGTCAGTGTGTGTCTGAGTTTAATTACGTTACTGTCCCCAGAGGAAACTGGCCATTTACTACCAAACACACGGACAAAATAAAAGCCCAGCGTCGGGATGGGCTCTGGATGACTGTGCCTTTATTTGAACGGGGAGTTTGCGCGTTGTGCGTTCACACTGAGCCGCTGTAACCTGAGCTGTGAGGGAATCTCCACATGAAGCACGTGCTTTTCTTTCCTCTGCGACTGGGTCAGGGCTCGTGGTCGTGTGTTGCTGTCCGTAGACCGGCCCGCCTCACTTGCACCAGAACTACGTGGACACACGCGACTGAAGTTGAATAGTTCTGGGTGCTTCGCCCCATTTTTAACAGTGTGACCCGTGTAACTTGATAATGATAATAAAACGAGCCAACAGCAGACGCACTGCCGCTGCTGTTGCCAGGCACCACTCACCCCATGGCGACAAGGCCTGGCGGCCTCGCGGCCGGGCAGCGTTTCCATGGGGACAACGGATCCACATCACCTTCCTCCAGCATCTATCAGCTCGGTGGCATTAGGACCCAGCAGGAGGGAGGAACCAGACAGAAAGAGGAGGAGAAATGAACACGAGCTTGAGTTTGTTGTCCCACAGAATCAGAAGATCAGCCAGCTCCTCCACCTTCAGACCTCACAGAACAGTACGAAGTCTGGTTCTGTTTCTGTTCATTTGTAAGAAAGTGGCCAAAGGTTGGAATGTTTTGCCGTGTTATTTTGGCAGCTCGACTGAAAAAAACAGGCTGTTTGTCCAGACTGACATTTGAACTTGGTCCTGGATGACGCTTCGGGTTCCGTTTCCGGTCGGTTTGAGGTGTGTGTGTCATCTGGGCACATTCAGGACACACTCACCTGAAGGTTTGGTTCCATTAACGTCCTGCTGATTGAGACAAGACACAGACCTGCAGCTACTTAAGCTCCGTGCTGATGGCTTTCTGTTGGTTACCATGGAAACCAGCAGCGCTCTGCTCAGGCAGTTTGTGGCCTGAATTCATCATCTGTGGAGAACTTTAGTCCTTTACTGCCGCAACATCACACTCTGTGGTCACTTTATTAGGAACACCTGAGTCAGTCATCACAGCCTGATGGTGCTGCCTTCAGGAACCATGTGGGGTGATACTGTGATACAGTCTGATGCAGGATGGAAGAGTCTGTGTTCTGCTGTGGGTTGTGTTTACTGGTGGTCTTCTTCTCCCGTTGCTGCATCATAATTGAGGCGTTTCTGTTTCACTGACTCTCTGCAGTACTGGTATGAAGGTGACGAGGCTGGTGATCTCCCCGTGGATTTCTCCATCGTCTGGGACGGAGATTTCTTCATCGACAAACCTGCGTCTATGAAAGGTAAACGTTCCTGCTTCTCTGTTTAGTCCGTCTGTTAGCCTTTAGCTCGAAGTGGTTGAGTCAGTGGAGTTGTGTGTTTTTTGTATGTTGTCAGCGTTACTGTACAAGTGCGAGGCTCAACGCTCCAGCTGTGGCCAGTGCCTCAAAGCTCCCGCGGCCTTCGACTGCGGCTGGTGCACAGAAACCAGGAAGTGTCTTTTGCGACAGCACTGCCCTTCGCCTGAACAAAACTGGATGCACCACGGTCGACACAACCT
Source organism: Macropodus opercularis (assembly GCA_030770545.1). NCBI lineage: Eukaryota > Metazoa > Chordata > Actinopteri > Anabantiformes > Osphronemidae > Macropodus > Macropodus opercularis. The sequence goes on from CM061095.1 coordinate 17,714,717, forward strand.
GCGCTGCAGCCACCCGCGCATCACCAGGGTAGGGAATCAAACCTGTGACCTGTGTGTTGCTGATCCACACGTGATGATGATGCCATGACTGACAGCTGGCTTCCTTCAATAGATCGACCCTCTGACTGGACCCCGTGAGGGCGGAACCCGGGTGACGATTGAGGGGGAGAACCTGGGTCTGCAGGTGAAGGAAATCGCACACGTCCAGGTAGCGGGTGTGCGCTGCAACCCTGTGCCCTCACAGTACATCAGCGCTGAGAGGTCAGTGTGCGTCCATTGGTTGGTGTGAGTGTGTCAGACGTGTGACTCGGTTGGTTCTGACTCAGTTGGTCGTGCGTTGTGTGTGTCTGTCTACAGGATCGTGTGCGACATGGCTGAGGCGCTACTCCCCCACTCGCCGGGTGGGCCTGTGGAGCTGTGCATTGGCGTCTGCAGCGCCGAGTATCGGACCCTCTCCACCCAGACCTACTCCTTCGTGGTGAGTGGTTGGATCCAGAATCACAGCGGTGGCGAAGAGCTCAGCTTGTTGAGCAGTAGATGTTTCAGTTCTCTCTTTCTTCCTGTTCCTCCTTCAGAGCCCCAGTTTCAGTCGTGTGCGTCCAGAGAAGGGTCCAGTTTCTGGGGGAACCAGACTGACTGTAACGGGCCGACATCTGGACGCTGGCAGTACCGTAACTGTTTACATTGACAAGGAGGAGTGTCTGTTCGTCAAGTCAGTTCCAATCTGTTGACTAGCGATTCATCTACACATGCAACTAGTGACGGTTTAACATGGTTCCATCTCTGCTAATCTGTAACCAGGCGGACCAATCGAGAAATAATCTGCATCACACCCACCTCCCTGTCAGGCTCTGGTCCCGCCCCCATCCGTCTGATGATTGACAGAGCTGAGGTGATGAACTCAGAGACCAAATACATCTACACCGAGGACCCGACCATCACCAGCATCGAGCCAAACTGGACCATCCTCAAGTAAATACCCCACAACTGCATCCAGTACCTCCCAGGGCTAACTGGACCCTCTGGTGTTAATCTGTAACCTGTGTGTTTGTGTGCAGCGGCAGCACGATCATAACTGTAACAGGAACCAACCTGCTGACCATCCAGGAGCCCAAAGTCAGGGCCAAGTATGGAGGAGTGGAAACCAGTAACGTAAGAGCAACAACACACTTTACACACTTGACTTGGATCAGAACCACTGGTACCTGAGTATCACCTCAAATGAACCTGATGAACATTTCTTGTCCTCAGTTCTGCTCGGTCGTCAACGACAGCACCATGACATGTTTGGCTCCAGGCCTGGTCTACAGTAAACCCAACCCACCGGAGGCGGCGCTGCATCCAGACGAGTTCGGCTTCATCTTTGACCAGGTAACGTGCTGATCTAAACCTATGGAGCTGTGTTGTACTGATCCCCCATCATCTGGGTAACAGGAATGTTCTGGTCCGTCCAGGTCTCGTCTTTGCTGGTGTTGAACTCCACTCCCTTCACACACTACCCCAACCCGACCTTCGACCCCCTGGGGAGTTCTGGAATCCTGGAGGTCAAACCGGGTTCACCCATCATCCTCAAGGTGAGAGATGCTACACGGAACGTCCAGACCAAGAGAAGCTCAGCGGGACTGAAGGTGTGTTTGTGTGTTTCAGGGTAAAAACCTGGTCCCTCCCGCCCCCGGCAACAACCGTCTGAACTACACGGTGCTGATCGGGGAGGCTCCTTGTCTGCTGACCGTGTCGGAGAACCAGCTGCTGTGTGATTCTCCAGATCTGACCGGAGAACAGCGAGTCCTGGTGAGTAACGTCCTGTTACGGGTCAGTGACTCCGGGAGGAAACAAACAAGGAACAGACGTTTACAGGAAAACATGGGTGACATGACATTAGGGAACTACGACAGGTCAGAGGTCAAACACACACAGTAACGACTCTATACACAACCACAGAACGGTCCACGGCCATTAATCCATGCAGAACGTCGTGTCGCTAATCGATGTTCATGGCGTAGAAAGCAAACAACCAGACATGTGCGTGTTGTCAAAATCGGTGAAAGTTAACACATGATTCATGTGAGTAAAACCTGAGATGAATCATGGAAACATTCTTCTCTAGTTTATTTTATCAGCGTGAGCCAAAACAAAGTTACTGTTCTGCACAGCTGCAACATCTTTCATCATCAGTCCCATCTCAGCCTGACTTCATGGTATTTACAGATGTTCCTCCTCCTCCCTCACATCTGGTCTTTCCATAAGGTACGAAGTGTAATAGTCTGTATCCAAATAGAACCTGGAGTCTGTTTGTCGACATTTGGCAGCTGATTTCTGGGAGGTTGGACGTATTTGTAATTACTTTGTATTTTCATTTCTTGATGATCAATTATTAGTTGGTTTTGCGAGTTGTTGTGTTTGTGCTATTGCAACAATGACGTGTATTCACAGCCAGCGTCTGTCTCTCTTGTCTAGATCCTGGTCGGCGGGCTGGAGTATTCCCCGGGTACGCTCCATATCTACTCCGACAGCGCTCTGACTCTTCCCGCCATCATCGGCATCGGTGCGGGCGGAGGCGTCCTGCTCATCGCCATCATCGCTGTGTTAATTGCCTACAAAAGGAAAACCCGTGATGCCGACAGGACTCTGAAGCGCCTCCAGCTGCAGATGGACAACCTGGAGAGCCGGGTGGCGCTCGAGTGCAAAGAAGGTATGTTGCCAGCTTAATATAGTGTCAAAGAGAATCAGGCTCCATAGCCTCATTCTGTCAAACCGAGCAATCAGAGCTGTGTCAGCACAATCGTTACGACTTTTATTGTTTTGTTTCTCAATCTTTTGGTTTTGATGGATAAGAAGTTGAACTAACACTAGGTGATAAATGTCTACTGTATATGTAGTAAATGCCCGTTTAACAACGGAACAGAACCCAGACGAACTCAGAAATAAATAGTGACATATTAAATCTGTAGTCGTTTAGTTTAGTTGATACCTGGTTGAAGGGAAGCATGAACCAAGCAGATCAGAGTCTCAGGCCCCCTGCGTCAGCTCTGAAGGCCGACTCTAAGCTCATCTGTTCTGTTTCGGCAGCCTTTGCTGAGCTGCAGACAGACATCCAGGAACTGACTAACGACATGGACGGAGTGAAGATTCCCTTCCTGGAGTATCGGACCTACACCATGAGAGTCATGTTCCCAGGAATTGAAGAACATCCCGTCCTCAAAGAACTCGACGTACGTACCACAACATAGTCAGTTGTCTCGTTGCACTTTAATTATGAAAAATCCTTCAGCCGACCACAACCAGCTTGTGTTAGTTTGTTGATGGCTGAACTTGGATCCCTGTGTTTCAGTCTCCGGCGAACGTGGAGAAAGCTCTGCGCCTCTTTAGTCAGCTGCTCAACAACAAGATGTTCCTGCTCACCTTCATCCACACCCTGGAGGGTCAGCGCTCGTTCTCCATGCGAGACCGAGGGAACGTGGCCTCGCTGCTGATGGCCGCGCTGCAGGTACCTGGCGTCTCGCGTTAGGCTCAGGCTTAGAGGGTCTGCGTCTGTGTCGTAGCCGCTGTCTTAACTGTGACTGTGTCTCAGGGCCGCATGGAGTACGCTACCGTGGTGCTGAAACAGCTGCTGGCCGATCTGATTGAGAAGAACCTGGAGAACCGGAACCATCCCAAACTTCTGTTGAGGAGGTCAGAACCCTTCCATCTGTAGTTTCTACTACTATTATTATTAAACTGTGGGTCATCTGGAACTTGCAGTAGAACTGAGCTGACCTTTGACCTCTGTGTGTTCAGGACCGAGTCTGTAGCTGAGAAGATGCTGACAAACTGGTTCACCTTCCTGCTGCATAGATTCCTGAAGGTAACCTCTCCTTCCTGCTCTCCTTAAGTGACCTTGTTAAGCTCTTCTTCCCCAGTCAGACTGTGACCAATCAGATCACAGCTGCAGTTAATTTATTCATGAGAAAAGCAGAGGATTAGAGAAACGCTGCTGTTGCTGATGATGACTTCTCGGGATGGTTGTGTAGTAATTGTGTAGGATTCTGACCCGTCTCCTCCTCCGTGTGTCAGGAGTGTGCCGGCGAACCTCTCTTCATGCTCTACTGTGCCATAAAGCAGCAGATGGAGAAAGGGCCGATCGACGCCATCACGGGAGAAGCTCGCTACTCTCTGAGTGAAGACAAGCTCATCAGACAGCAGATCGACTACAAACAGCTGGTAACACACGTGTCCATGTCAGACCAGCCAGTCGTGTGTTAGCTTAAACTTCATCACGAACCAGCTTTGTCAATGTAACGTTGACTCTGTGTCCCACTTTCCCCCAGACTCTGATGTGCATCCCCCCAGAGGGCGAGGCAGGGACCGAGGTGCCAGTGAAGGTTTTGAACTGCGACACGGTGACGCAGGTCAAGGACAAACTGCTGGACGCTGTTTACAAAGGCATTCCGTATTCCCAGCGACCTCAGGCCGATGACATGGACCTCGGTAACTGCCTCCAGCACAGACACCCAGCCCAACAAGCTACGTGCTTCACTGCACCGTATAATGTAAAAGCACATCCATCCCACAGTTCACAGCCTTAGTTGCTCATTAGAACCGAACTGATTCACAGAAAATGCAAATACTAGCCACAATTTTTATTCCAATTTCCTGTTTCATACATTACTCATAGCAGTTTAATCCATACACTTTATAAATGCGTCTTCAGGTTCCGAGTGAATCCAGGGTGTGTTGTGTAACTGTGCGTTTGTGTGTCCAGAGTGGCGTCAGGGTCGACTGACCAGGATCATCCTGCAGGATGAGGACGTGACCACTAAGATCGAGAGTGACTGGAAGAGGCTGAACACGTTGGCTCACTACCAGGTACTTAAAGACGTGATGGAGGAAGAAAGCTGGTCTACTGGTAAAAAAGTTAAAGGCAGAACATTCCCTCTGAGTGAAATGCTGATCCAGATAAGAATGGACTGAATGGATCATTACTCAGGTGACTGACTGCTTGATATGCTCCCAGGTAACAGACGGCTCTTTGGTGGCTCTGGTCCAGAAGCAGGTTTCTGCCTACAACATCGCCAACTCGTTTACCTTCACCAGATCGCTGAGCAGATACGGTAAAGCTCGCACACGCTGACATTAACTGTTACCCCTTCAAACAGCAGACGACAAGTCATTTCCCTTCCTCCGTCTATAGAGTCGTTGCTCCGCACATCCAGCAGTCCCGACAGCCTGAGATCCAGAGCTCCAATGATCACCCCGGACCAAGAGACAGGTACTGCAGCAGTGCCCGTAGATGTGTGGAAACTGTGCACCAACAAGGCCCAAGGGCTGTTTGGTAAAACCTGGACAACAAGACATTTTACATCTCATCTGGAAGCTGCTTAGACAGAGTCGCAGGAATTTAAACTGAGTAGTGTCCAGGACTCTCCAGCAGTTCAGCCTCTTAGATGAGACGTGAAAAGCCTTCAGGGCCTTTAATCAAGACGAGCTGCACCATGACAGATGACTGACGATAGCATCTGAAGTAGTGACAGGACACGACGCTCGCTGCTCTGGTTGTGAGTGATGATTTTATGTTTTCAGGAACTAAACTGTGGCATCTGGTGAAGAATCACGAGCACAGCGACCAGAGAGAAGGAGACAGAGGCAGCAAGATGGTTTCTGAAATCTACCTGACTAGGCTGCTGGCAACCAAGGTAACACAGAGCAGACCACACAAAGCAGCATCAGCTCGTTACGTTGAACAGACTGGAAATGCTTCGGTCCTCTCACCACCAGGGGACGCTGCAGAAGTTCGTGGACGACCTGTTTGAGACGGTGTTCAGCACAGCCCACCGTGGCTCCGCGCTGCCGTTGGCCATCAAATACATGTTTGACTTCTTGGATGAACAGGCTGACAAACGACAGATCAGCGACCCGGACGTCCGGCACACCTGGAAGAGCAACTGGTGGGAGAACTGAAAAAGAAGCACGTAAAACAGGAATGAAACTGGTTTCCTCACTGTGCCCTGTGTGTGTGTGTGCAGTCTTCCTCTCAGGTTCTGGGTGAACGTCATAAAGAATCCTCAGTTTGTCTTCGACATCCACAAAAGCAGCATCACTGACGCTTGTCTGTCGGTCGTCGCTCAGACCTTCATGGACTCCTGCTCCACATCTGAGCACAGACTCGGCAAAGACTCTCCATCCAACAAGCTGCTTTACGCGAAAGACATACCCAACTACAAGAGCTGGGTGGAGAGGTAGCTAGCATGCTAAGTACCTAATGTAAGACTAGGCTACAAGGCAGGAGGTCGCTGATCTTTTTAAATGTGTATCTAATTGTTTGGACAAATTGCAACATGCTAATTTGCTGCCAGGGCTAAAATCAAAAATACTGAATGTTTCTAACGACATGGTTTGAAGTTGTACCCACCTGAGCTCGTGTCCTGCAGGTACTACAGGGACATTGCAAAGATGCCCAGCATAAGCGATCAGGACATGGATGCCTACCTGGTGGAGCAATCACGTCTCCATGGCAACGAGTTCAACACTCTGAGCGCACTCAGCGAACTGTATTTCTACATAAACAAGTACAAAGAAGAGGTGAGTGACGTGGGGCAGCTTTTCGCCTTTGGATGTGTTGAATTACTGTCAATTCGTGGTTTTACCTTCCAGCTTCAAGGTTTCATGTCTGGCAGAAGCCTCCCATGTAGTAAACCATGGTGGTGAATGAGTTCAGGAGGGACGCGTGTGTGAAAAGTGTTTTTTCCGTGTAATTATGCATCTTACGTCTCTCCTGTGTGCTGCAGATCCTGACAGCACTGGACCGAGACGGTTACTGTCGCAAACACAAACTGAGGCACAAACTGGAGCAAGCCATCAACCTGATGTCCGGGAGCAGCTGAGAGGAGGGGAAGGCCGACTGGACTGATGGGCTGATGGGCTGATGGGCTGATGGGCGGATGGGCGGATGGGCGGATGGACGGATGGATGGGGGACTCAGACCTGGGAAGAGTGTTTAGTTTTTTGGAACTGTCTTTTTTTGTCAGCTTTAAATGTCTGTGTGAGCTGACTGAGACAACTTCAGCCCCTTTGCCAACAGTCCATCAGTAATTTATTTGTCGACTGATTTCAAGACTAACTAGATGGCTGGGACCCCAACTACCTCCATTTGGTGGCTTCTGGGGCAGAAAACCACTTTCCAAACTGATTTGGATACATTTACAACATGACTGACACGACAAACCTTTGAAATGCATCTGTCGGTTTGGATCACGATTTATATTCAGCGCAGGTGAATCAAGCCAAGGGGTCGTTGTAGAAAGACATGGACGCTTGGTGTCACTTAACAAGGACTAATAGACTGGTTTGGATGAAGTTAAGTTAAAGACCAAAACATCAAGTTTTTGTTAAAACCACCGACTTCACCTTCACGACCTTGGTTTTGGTTTGAAGGAGAGAGAACCTAGAAAGTGTTTTATCCAGTTTGTATCCTTACAGCTGCATCGTAGAGTCAAGAGGTGAAGGCTTATTACTGATGTCGTCATTTTGGGCTCTTCGGCCTCGTCTGGGCCTTTTCTGCAGTGACTTGATTCACTGTATGAAGACCAGCTCAAGGTTTAAGTCTAGCGAACCAACATTGTGTGGAGCTTTAATTAAGTGGAAGATGACTTGACCTTGAAATCGCATCTTAGTCCCAAAAGATGTTAAATCTAGATGTGAAATAACAGGAACTCATCTTTGGAGATCAGGAAATAAGGACTCTATCAGCCAAGAGAACTGGACTTGACCTTGAACTGTTGAGGTCTAAGCCTCAGGATCAAGTTTCCAAGTTACAGTTTGAAATACCAACTCGATGTTTTCTCTGGACAATCACTCTGTACCACAGCACACTGAGCCCGATGCCTACCAAGCGACCAGTACCTGTGTCCATTTCCTCCTTTACTTCTGCCTAATCCTGTTTCTTCATTCCATCTCCTTCTCTATCCTCAAATGTTTCCTTCTCCCCCACCCTTTTACCCCTGCTCTCTCATTGGTCAATCATGGCCTCTGGCCATTGTTTTGGCCTGGTAGACTCTTTAGTAATGTACTGCCCGACCAATCAAGACTGTGGATTTACCAACTAGGAACTAACTGAAATCAGAATGAACCTTTTGAATACATTCCAGCACAGGCGCACAGGCAAGGTCTGTACATAAGCAGGTTTACTCAGATTTCTGGAAGCGAGGGACTTTCAGAACACAATTGCTCTTTCAGGACCAGAACAACCTGAAGGGGGTTCTGGACTCAGCACCGGTCAATAGACTTTGTGCTGGTTGGTGCAAATTGCTTTATTGGCCGACCTTGCACATACGCCACATGCAGCCATGATTCCACCGCCACGCTAACCGTGCCCAGGGGGAAATACTGTGCAGAGCTACAAGCCCAGTGCCATGTAAAGATCGGGCCAGATCACGTCAGAACTGGACCGGACTCGGACCAAAACCACATCAAACACCACCCAGAACGGAGTTTAAACAGCCTGGACTCAAGAACTCTGTATGACTTGTGGCCATAATTGTAAACAACAACAGAATGATGATGATAATAATAATAATAATAATAAACATAATAATGAAATATAGAAAATAAAAAAGAAAACAAAAAGAAAGGGAAAAAAGAAATATCAAGATGTTAACCTGTAATAAGGACTTTGTGGATTTGACCGTTTGGATTTTACGGAGCTGTACTTGTATAAAGCTGAACGTTACGATGCGTCGGAGTTTGGAGAAAGAGCGAGAGCCAGGAGACGACCAGCGAGGGCGACTCCTTGCCCACAGGTTTGGGACTGTGTAACGGAGGCGTTCTGCTGAGGCTGCTGTGTGTAGCTTTGTGTTGGATGTTGTGTTTTCAAGCCTGTTAACAGAAACGTTGTCTGCACGCACAGCTGCTTGACTGTGGTAAAACCGTTTCACTTTGCTCCGGATCATGAGGCGACGAGGACTGTCTTCAAACCATCGCTGGGTTCGATTCACAGCGTTTTGATGTACAGAGGCCTCTTCGCTGTATCGGCTCTGTGCTGCGCTTTGAACGTCGGCGGCACCGGTTCATGCCAGTCATGACATCACGTGGCACCCGACCGGCGTTAAATTCCAATTTCAAGGTCGTTACATCCCGTCGACCAGGCGGGAGCCAGTTCCGTAGGAGTGAAGATGATCTGCCACAGTCAAACGTCTCCTTGACTTTCTGTGATGCCATAAAACTACCAAGCACCTTTTTTATTTCTTGCTGTTGTTTCACTGTCGTTTGATTCTTTGGGGCCTAAAGGAACCGATTGAGGAAGAGGGTCCTGATGAGACGAAGCCAGACCAACAGCGCTGTGTGTCTGTGTGTGTGTGAGGCTGCTCCTGCAGTGGAAACCGTATCTGCAGCTCAATTAAAAATCTTTTTCTTTACAGTCAGACCATCTAAATCAGCTGATCTGTATCTTCTCAAATCTCTGGTCGGATCTTTGTTTGAGTTGAGTGAAATGCTGCTTGTCCTGATGCCGCCATTTAGATCAGGGATGACCTTTGTCTGCCGCCGTGATGAGAGTTTAGATGAAGAGGATTTCTCTTTGCATGCTGCGAGGGAGGAAGGGGATGAATCCTGGGGAAACGGATGACGCTCAGACGATGTAGAGGAGGGAACTCCCATCAGCACGACGGAGGACAGGAGGGAATGTTCTTCAGAAGCCGAGAGAATAAACAGAGGAGTCCACATCCTGCTTTGCCATGGAAGCAGGGCTGGAACCAGACGCCGGTGGAATGCTGAGAGCAAGAGGAAAAGGGCGAGAGGGGGAATACTGATGAGGGGGGAAAGACGGAGGCAGCGTCATCCATCAACCCGGCCGAGGAGCAGAGAGGAGGCGAAGGCTAGTTCTGATCCAGGAAAGCTGCGTTTCACTCACTCATGCACGAAATTAAATACGAGACATTTTAAACATGTAAAATCACACGTTTGCTTCTCTGAAAAGCTTTGTTTCACTGTGTCGTCGGACTCAGAGAAAAGCAGGGAGGCAAAGAAATGAAGCCTCTAGAACAAGCTCTGAGTGTCGTTCACATCTAATTCCTGGAACAGAGAACAAGGCAGACCAGGCCACACACAGACACATGCAGAGTCTTTAAGCTTCTATGATTTATTGATGTTTGATTGTTTTCAATCTTTTGCTTTTAATTTATTTTTCTGAGGTTATTTATTGTGGAGGATGATCTTAGAGCTTGTACAGAGTTAGAGAGAAGAGCTCAACGTCACATTCATTCAGCCTCTCGCACCAAAGTGTAACTGGATTCATTTTAGCTTTAAATCCTTTCAGTGCGTTCACTTGTTTACAGAGCAGATGAAGAACTTCCTGTTTTATTTCTTCAGAGGAGCTTTGACTTGTTGGAGCTGGATACAAATATGAACTAATCTCCTGTTGGTATAAAATTACAGCAGTGGAATTGGATTTAGATTTTCTGCTGACACCCACTGGTGTAAATTGGATTTTTCTAGAAATTTTGCAGTTGAAACCTCCGTAGCAACACAAATGTAATGACGCACGGTTTTGGTTTGGTTCGATCTCACAGACTCTGTTTCCTACCAACAGGAGATGCACTTTTCTTTCTGCGTCTCAGTAGAATTAAGGCCTGACGCCTCCCAGCGCAGCAGCAGCTCGTCCGTGGACGGATTCTCATCACACTCCGACTTTTCGTTTCTCTGAGTGGATGCTTCTCCGCTGCTGAAGGACCAGACTTCATCATCTTTAGATAACGGTTAGCACTAAACACTGGACTGTCCGAGAGCCGGTCTCGGCTCATTCAGGTGCTGGATTGTCCATGAGGAGTTTGCAAACACTGAGTCCACATTTATTTCAAGATCGAATTGTAAACGTAAATGAATCTGAAGACGGATGATCGCAATCAATGTCCAAAACATTGAGCAGCCTGGTGTCTGAAATCATGTTTAAGATGCTGTTGCAGTGTGACGCAAATTCATGAGCCAACAGGAGTCAGCGCGGTTCTTCAGGGTCTTCGGGGTCTTTTTATTTAAGAGGCGTTGGACCGTGAGCATTTCTCTGCGTCGACCTCACCCTTCACAGCCTCCTATGAAGCTTCATGACCCCTCTGTGCCGCGCTTCATTCATTCTGCCTGAACTAAACGTTTCCCTTCAAATGCAGAAAAAACACGTTGCCTTGATGCAGCGCTTTCCAGGATGTAGTCAGGGCCCGTTTTTAATACCATTTGCCATTGCCTTATTATTTTTTCATTTTTGCTGAGTTCAAATGTAATAATGATGATGATGATGGAGAATCGTTTTCATGTAATAGCCTGTGTCAGTTTTTATACCATTGCCATTGCCTTCTGCTGAGTTTGTATATTTGTGTGACTTCACTAAAGTGTAATGGAAAAGTTGAGTTCGTGTTTTATTCATTTGTGTTGGTTCCTTGTAGTCCTTCCCATTAGAACCACACGCTGGCGCGTCCTGGTCCAGGTCTAGAGCCTGGATGTGCAGTCGCCTTCCAGGGAGACATCGGTGACCTTAACCCACCTGTGTAAGAACAGCAGCTCCATCAACAAGAGCAGGTTTGATAGGATGAGATCATTGTGTGGAGAAATTCAGTTGTTACCACAGCTACAAACAATCTATGCACTATACATAAATGTCCAAAGCAACTATAGCAGATGATCTGCACGGTGACTGTTAGACTGGTTGGCTGTTAAATAGTTCAGTGTCTCTAGCTCAAACCATCAACTCCCTGATTGGGATGAAACTGAAACTGGCAAGAGTACCGACTACTTAATGGATAGCAATGATCCAGGCAGCAACAAAAGGGCTGTTATCAGTTCTCCATTATCAGAGACTCATATTAACACAGAGCAGACCGACGCCTTGTCGTTGTCGCTGTGCTCTCCTCGTGGTCGTCGTGAGGCGGAGGAAGGTTCCCGTTCTTCAGTGAAGGTGCTGAAACGAGTCACGTCTCTTGTTCAGCCTGTTTGCGCCACTGGCTATATCCTGGTATGTTCCTGTACAGAGCCAATCAGCAGGACAGGCCTAAACTCTGCTTCCTGTCTGGACAGATGAGCTGAACTTCTGTGTGCTGCCCCGTCAGCATCTACAGGTGACGCACAAAGCACTTTCCCAAATGAACCGTTAATCATAACGAGGAAAAAGTGACGAGTCAGGCGTTTCACACACACACTCACAAATCTGCTGGTTTCTTCCTCCAGTCAGCGTCTTTTCTGTTTTCTGCTGATGTCTGTGGGAGTCCAGACGTCTGCAGCGGGTTCCGTCTAACAAATGGTGCTGACTCTTTAATGGCAGCTTGTCTCTTGTCACATGGAGGAACGAGACAGAAAAGTGAGCTGGAGCAAGAACGAGACATCTTCACTGTGACCTGGAGAGATGGAACCAGACACAACGAATGGACGAAATGTCAAATGACAAGATCTGTGTTGTTGTTTTGTAGGCATTGTGTTGTGTGTCGTGGTGTCACTGTTGTGTGGTCCCACTTGACATGACTGAGCTTCAGCGTAGCGGTTGTTGTTCGGTGAGTTCATTTGTCAGCATCAGCTTCTTTCTTACCTTCCAACCTCATGATTCATCGTCTGAGGGGAAGAGGTTTGTAGTTAGTTCACTTCCCAGGTTATAAAACGAAAAACTTGTTGTCAGGCTAACGATGATGAAAAGATGTACATGAGTTCAGCTGCAACCGAGCCCTTTAGTTTAACCTTGCTCTTATTTTGAAGGTGTGAAAAGCAGTTCAGGAATGTCCCGCTGCAGTGAACTAGACGTCAGGACTGAAGCTTTGACATGTAAATGTGAGAAGGTATGATGTCGGAGCGTCATTAATAAAGGTTGTAGAGACTCATCAGCAGGTTCCACAGTGGATGGAGAGAAGATCAAGATGCATCAAGTGCAAATGGACGATTTTGGTTTCAAAATATAACTGGAAACATTTCAACAAGTGGCGCAGGCTGAGAACAGACCAGTCACCCAGGGATTAGACGGCACCGAGCTGCAGTTAATGGGGCTGTCAGTGTTTGTTAGAGAGATGAAAATATTCCCAATCCTCAGGAGAAGATGAGGCAGCGCTCAGAGATTACACTGAACGCGGCTGTGAGAAATGTCCATATTAATTATAATGATCATCGTTTAATGACTTTTTCATACATTCTAATTTACATTTACAGATTCTTATTTAGAAATGGACATGCCCCAGAGGACCAGACTAAGCTCTGAGTTTCATGTGAGGTAATAATGCACATTCTCCAGAGATTAGACCACATAGAGGCTTGTTGTTCATTAATGGTGATATTTAGGTCATAGAACACATGGAATCCCTAAAGAGGAGAATCTGGAAGATTAGATGTCCTCACAAGCAGATATTCCTGTGAGTCCTTGGACTGTCATGGATGTGTCTGTTCCCAGGTGACAGACACATCCCACTGGATTAATCTAGTCTGAGCTGGCGTCCGTGATGGAAAGTGGCAACATGAGCTGTAGAGCAATGATCCAAAGTACGTCTGAGGAAGCTGGACACTTTAAAACCCCAGGACAGGTCAGTGCCCTCCCACCAAAAGCCCCTCCTGCTCCTGATCATCATCATCTACATAGTGATTTTAGTCAAACACACACTGCGGTTCCAGCCAATTAGCTAATGGCTCGTTAAGGTCGTGTCCATTACAGCCACTAATCAATCTGTTAAGTAGCAAAGACTGACCACTGAGCACATGAGGCGGTCACCATGGTGACCACATGGGTCCGAAATCATGACACGGCAGTCTGAGCGCTGCGACAGAAATCCTCCATATTCATAGTGAACGTCAGGTGTCAGCAACGACTCTGCTCCATCTCGTCACATGAAGCCACTGACGGAGACCTTTGACTCCAATGATTCTGTCCGAGTGTTTCCCTGATGCCTGAGCCTCTGATTCGCGACGTCCAGTGAAAAGGAAAAAGTCGAGCTGAGCTTCAAACTCTACGTTTTGACTACACTCGATGAGTAGACCAGGTGGTCACAGCGTCCACCTGGTCCTGACAAACACTGAGTGGTCCACTAGGCCTGGTGCCACCAAATGAATGAGCAAAACACACACATGCTCAATTTCTGTGAGACATTATTTTAATTAAAATTAATTCAATTTAATTTGAAACTACACAATAAAAAAAAACACTAAAAGACAAAGCTAGTATCAGTAGTAGTAATATTAGTTAGTAGTAGTTAGTATTAGTATAGTAATAGTAACAGTTAGCAGTAGTTAGTATTAGTATAGTAATAGTAACAGTTAGCAGTAGTTAGTATTAGTATAGTAGTAGTAGCAGTTAGCAGTAGTTAGTATTAGTATAGTAGTAGTAGCAGTTAGCAGTAGTTAGTATTAGTATAGTAATAGTAACAGTTAGCAGTAGTTAGTATTAGTATAGTAGTAGTAGCAGTTAGCAGTAGTTAGTATTAGTATAGTAGTAGTAGCAGTTAGCAGTAGTTAGTATTAGTATAGTAATAGTAACAGTTAGCAGTAGTTAGTATTAGTATAGTAGTAGGTGTCATCCACATATCTGAACCAATGGGTTGGGGCTGTTCCTGAGAAAGAGCCCGAGCCCATAGCGCAGCCTCTGTCTGTAGACGACCCCACTATAGCTGAAATATGTGGTGTTAAGGCATAAGTCCACGAGTGAACATATCCGACCTGGGTTAAGGTTGCTTCTGGTGCATCGCTGGTGGTGATGCTGGTGAAGAGTGATGTAACATCAAAATAAACCATGGTTTCATCCAATTCCAGCTTCAGTCCTCTGAAACAGGAAACCCACCCACACAGACCAAGACCTTCTGTTTGACTCTCATCTCCCCCTTCGGCACAAACTAGGAGTCATCAGGACCCTGAACCACAGAGCGGAGAACATTCCCACTTCCACTGCAGCCAAGAAGAAGGAAAACATGCATCTAAGGGCAGCTCTCAGGACCCGTGGCCCCAGATGGGCCTTCAACAAGGCTCATCTCAACCCAGACAACAGAACAGCCTGACACCCAGAGCCAACGGAAGAATCTGGTCATTCCTTACGTGGCCGGAGGTCTGAAAAGCTTAGAAGGATTTTTAGAAACTACAACATACTCGTCTACTTCAAACCCACCAACACCTTCAGACAGAAGCTTGTGCATCCAAAGGACCCGACACCAAAACATAAGAGGAGCAACATAGTAAATGCAGTTCAATGCAGTGAAGAGTCTCTGAACTATACAGTGTATATATATGTATATATATATATATATATATATATATATATATATATATATATATATATATATGTATATATATGTATATATAAAAAATGTCCCTCCTCGCCCCCCGTGGGTGGTCTCATCCATTCAAGCTCGGGTCCTCTACCAGAGGCCTGGGAGCTTGAGGGTTCTGCGCAGTATCTTAGCTGTTCCTGCACTTTTCTGGACTGAGATGTCTGAGTTCTTTCCTGGGATCTGTTCTAGCCACTCCTCCAGTTTGGGGGTTACTGCCCCGAGTGCTCCGATGACCACGGGCACCACTTTGGCCTTGACTTTCCAGGCCTTCTCAAGTTCTTCTTTGAGCCCCTGGTATTTCTCTAATTTCTCGAGTTCCTTCTTTCTGATGTTAGCATCGCAAGGTATTGCTATGTCAACCACAACGGCTCGTCTCTGCTGTTTGTCCACCACCACAATGTCCGGTTGGTTCGCCATTACCATTTAATCTGTCTGTATCTGGACGTCCCACAGGATCTTGGCTCGGTCGTTCTCTACCACCTTAGGGGGTGTTTCCCACCTAGACCTTGGTTCTTCCAGTCCGTATTCTGCACAGATGTTCCTGTACACTATACCAGCCACTTGGTTATGACGCTCCATGTTTGCCTTTCCTGCCAGCATCTTACACCCTGCAGTTATGTGCTGGATTGTCTCAGAGGCCTCTTTGCACAGCCTGCACCTGGGGTCTTGTTGGGTGTGGTATATCTGGGCCTCTGTTGCTCTGGTGCTCAAGGCCTGTTCCTGTGCAGCCATGATTAGTGCCTCTGTGCTGTCTTTCAGTCCAGCCCTTTCTAGCCATTGGTAGGATTTCTTGATATCAGCCACTTCAGTTATCTGGCGGTGGTACATCCCATGTAGGGGCCTGTCCTCCCATGATGGCACCTCCAGCACCTCTGCCTCCCCTTTTCGCTGCCTGAGACACTCACTGAGCACTTTATCCATTGGAGCCATCCTCCGAATGTATTCATGGATCTTGGAGGTTTCGTCCTGTATTGTGCTATGGACACTTACTAGTCCTCTGCCTCCCTCATGGCGCTTAGTGTATAGTCTCAGGGTGCTGGATTTCGGGTGGAAACCTCCATGCATGGTGAGGAGCTTTCGGGTTTTCACATCTGTGGTCTGTATCTCTTCCTTTGGCCAGCTTATTATTCCTGCGGGGTATCGGATGACTGGCAGGGCATAGCTGTTAATTGCCCGGACCTTGTTTCTACCATTGAGCTGACTCCTTAGGACTTGCCTTACTCGTTGAAGGTATTTGTTTGTTGCTGCGCTTCTTGTAGGCTCTTCGAGGTTGCCATTTGCCTGTGGGATACCAAGGTAGTTGTAGCTGTTCTCAGTGTCTGTTATTGTGCCCTCGGGGAGTGAGACCCCTTCTGTTTGGATGACCTTCCCTCTCTTGGTCACCATCCGGCCACACTTCTCTAGTCCGAATGACATTCCGATGTCATTGCTGTAGATCCTGGTTGTGTGGATCAGTGAGTCAATGTCTCTCTCGCTCTTGGCGTACAGCTTGATGTCATCCATGTAGAGGAGGTGACTGATGGTGGCCCCATTTCTGAGTTGGTATCCGTAGCCAGTCTTGTTGATTATTTGGCTGAGGGGATTCAGACCTATGCAGAACAGCAGTGGGGACAGAGCATCTCCTTGGTATATGTCACATTTGATGGACACTTGTGCAATTGGCTTCCCGTTGGCCTCAAGGGTGGTTTTCCACAGCCTCATTGAGTTTGCAACGAACGGGCTACTGGAAAGGTGCAATGAAAAAGCAAGTGCCCAAGAGGTACAGACAGATGCCCATACCTGAAGCATTGGAAACTGCCAAACAAAGGCTCCAAGCCTTGGCCAGCCGCCTCAAGAGATACACAAGGGAAATTGAAGCCAGGAGAATAAACCGGCTGTTCTCCACACGAGCGGCTAGAGTGTACTCTCAGTGGCAGGGTAATAACACCAGAGCAGACCCACCAAGGCTGGAGACTGAACAATACTGGAAAGGCATATGGGAGAAGGAAGCATCACACAACAGCAATGCACAGTGGCTAGCAGACCTGAGGGCAGACCACAGCAACCTCCCAGAACAGGCCCCAGTTACCATCACAGTGGCAGACATCCAAGAAAGAGTCTCAGGTATGGCAAACTGGACAGCACCAGGGCCTGACATGATACATGGGTACTGGCTTAAGAAGCTCACTGCACTCCATGACCGCCTGGCAGCACAAATGAACCAGCTGCTAAGAGATGGGACCCACCCTGAATGGATGACTGAAGGGCGGACAGTCATGATCCTGAAAGACCCCCAGAAGGGAACAGTCCCATCCAACTACAGGCCAATAACCTGCCTCTCCACAACATGGAAGCTCCTGTCCGGCATCATAGCGGCTAAGATAAGTGGGCATATGGATCAGTACATGAGCACAGCACAGAAGGGCATTGGTAAAGATACCAGAGGAGCCAAACACCAGCTACTGGTTGATAGAACAGTCGCTCGAGACTGCAAAGCCCGACAGACCAACGTGTGCACTGCCTGGATTGATTACAAGAAAGCCTACGACTCAATGCCACACACGTGGATCAGTGAATGCTTGGAGATGTATAACATCAACAGGACTCTAAGAGCGTTCGTTGCAAACTCAATGAGGCTGTGGAAAACCACCCTTGAGGCCAACGGGAAGCCAATTGCACAAGTGTCCATCAAATGTGACATATACCAAGGAGATGCTCTGTCCCCACTGCTGTTCTGCATAGGTCTGAATCCCCTCAGCCAAATAATCAACAAGACTGGCTACGGATACCAACTCAGAAATGGGGCCACCATCAGTCACCTCCTCTACATGGATGACATCAAGCTGTACGCCAAGAGCGAGAGAGACATTGACTCACTGATCCACACAACCAGGATCTACAGCAATGACATCGGAATGTCATTCGGACTAGAGAAGTGTGGCCGGATGGTGACCAAGAGAGGGAAGGTCATCCATACAGAAGGAGTCTCACTCCCCGAGGGCACAATAACAGACACTGAGAACAGCTACAACTACCTTGGTATCCCACAGGCAAATGGCAACCTCGAAGAGGCTACAAGAAGCGCAGCAACAAACAAATACCTTCAACGAGTAAGGCAAGTCCTAAGGAGTCAGCTCAATGGTAGAAACAAGGTCCGGGCAATTAACAGCTATGCCCTGCCAGTCATCCGATACCCCGCAGGAATAATAAGCTGGCCAAAGGAAGAGATACAGACCACAGATGTGAAAACCCGAAAGCTCCTCACCATGCATGGAGGTTTCCACCCGAAATCCAGCACCCTGAGACTATACACTAAGCGCCATGAGGGAGGCAGAGGACTAGTAAGTGTCCATAGCACAATACAGGACGAAACCTCCAAGATCAATGAATACATTCGGACGATGGCTCCAATGGATAAAGTGCTCAGTGAGTGTCTCAGGCAGCGAAAAGGGGAGGCAGAGGTGCTGGAGGTGCCATCATGGGAGGTCAGGCCCCTACATGGGATGTACCACCGCCAGATAACTGAAGTGGCTGATATCAAGAAATCCTACCAATGGCTAGAAAGGGCTGGACTGAAAGACAGCACAGAGGCACTAATCATGGCTGCACAGGAACAGGCCTCGAGCACCAGAGCAACAGAGGCCCAGATATACCACACCCAACAAGACCCCAGGTGCAGGCTGTGCAAAGAGGCCTCTGAGACAATCCAGCACATAACTGCAGGGTGTAAGATGCTGGCAGGAAAGGCAAACATGGAGCGTCATAACCAAGTGGCTGGTATAGTGTACAGGAACATCTGTGCAGAATACGGACTGGAAGCACCAAGGTCTAGGTGGGAAACACCCCCTAAGGTGGTAGAGAACGACCGAGCCAAGATCCTGTGGGACTTCCGGATACAGACAGATAAAATGGTAATGGCGAACCAACCGGACATTGTGGTGGTGGACAAACAGCAGAGACGAGCCGTTGTGGTTGACATAGCAATACCTTGCGATGCTAACATCAGAAAGAAGGAACTTGAGAAATTAGAGAAATACCAGGGGCTCAAAGAAGAACTTGAGAAGACCTGGAAAGTCAAGGCCAAAGTGGTGCCCGTGGTGATCGGAGCACTCGGGGCAGTAGCCCCCAAACTGGAGGAGTGGCTAGAACAGATCCCAGGAAACCTCAGACATCTCAGTCCAGAAAAGTGCAGGAACAGCTAAGATACTGGCAGAACCCTCAAGCTCCCAGGCCTCTGGTAGAGGACCCGAGCTTGAATGGATGAGACCGCCCACGGGGGGCGAGGAGGGACATTTTTTTATTTTTTTTTTATATATATATAGTGAAACCAAACAGCCATTACACAAGAGAATGAACCAGCAGAGGAGGAACAACACGTCAGGACCAGTATCTGCCGTGTGTCTCCACTTAAAAGACAAAGGCCACTGAAGACAACAAGGTTCACATGGACAGAGAAGACAGGTGGTTTGAACGAGGCGTCAGAGAAGCTTTACATGTCCAGGTGAACAGCCCCTCCCTCTACAGGTGGAGGCCTCAGACACAATTTGTCTCCATCTACCTGCTGCCCTTTCAACTATGGAGGAAGATCAAGACCACTTCACACGTCCCCACAAAGGAGACGCTTAACGACCTGTAATGGTTGGAGGAGTCACGGTAGTTGAGGATTCACCTACTCACTACCCTCACACCCCTCTGTTCACATAACCAACCCATTCTACACAGTGTGAAGTGAAACCAACTGGAGGATAAATCAGTGTCTTCACCAACGTCCCACAGACTGAAGAAGCCTCCTGGACAGATGGAGAAACGTTTCTACGTAATATTACAGTACTACTACTAACTAATACTATTACTACTACTAACTATACTATACAATATTACAGTACTACTACTACTAACTATACTATACTATATTACAGTACTACTACTACTAACTATACTATACTATATTACAGTACTACTACTACTAACTAATACTATTACTACTACTAACTATACTATATTACAGTACTACTACTACTAACTAATACTATTACTACTACTAACTGTACTATACAATATTACAGTACTACTACTACTAACTATACTATACAATATTACTATACTACTACTACTAACTAATACTATTACTACTACTAAGTATACTATAGAATATTACTATACTACTACTACTAACTAATACTATTACTACTACTAACTATACTATACAATATTACTATACTACTAATACTATTACTACTACTAACTATACTATACAATATTACTATACTACTACTACTAACTAATACTATTACTACTACTAACTATACTATACAATATTACAGTACTACTACTACTAACTATACTATGCAATATTACTATACTACTACTACTAACTAATACTATTACTACTACTAACTATACTATACAATATTACTATACTACTAATACTATTACTACTACTAACTATACTATACAATATTACTATACTACTACTACTAACTAATACTATTACTACTACTAACTATACTATACAATATTACAGTACTACTACTACTAACTATACTATACAATATTACTATACTACTAATACTATTACTACTACTAACTATACTATACAATATTACTATACTACTAACTAATACTATTACTACTACTAACTATACTATACAATATTACAGTACTACTACTACTAACTATACTATGCAATATTACTATACTACTACTACTAACTAATACTATTACTACTACTAACTATACTATACAATATTACTATACTACTACTACTAACTAATACTATTACTACTACTAACTATACTATACAATATTACAGTACTACTACTACTAACTATACTATGCAATATTACTATACTACTACTACTAACTAATACTATTACTACTACTAACTATACTATACAATATTACTATACTACTACTACTAACTAATACTATTACTACTACTAACTATACTATACAATATTACTATACTACTACTACTAACTAATACTATTACTACTACTAACTATACTATACAATATTACAGTACTACTACTACTAACTATACTATGCAATATTACTATACTACTACTACTAACTAATACTATTACTACTACTAACTATACTATACAATATTACTATACTACTACTACTAACTAATACTATTACTACTACTAACTATACTATAGAATATTACTATACTACTACTACTAACTAATACTATTACTACTACTAACTATACTATACAATATTACTATACTACTAATACTATTACTACTACTAACTATACTATACAATATTACTATACTACTACTACTAACTAATACTATTACTACTACTAACTATACTATACAATATTACAGTACTACTACTACTAACTATACTATGCAATATTACTATACTACTACTACTAACTAATACTATTACTACTACTAACTATACTATACAATATTACTATACTACTAATACTATTACTACTACTAACTATACTATACAATATTACTATACTACTACTACTAACTAATACTATTACTACTACTAACTATACTATACAATATTACAGTACTACTACTACTAACTATACTATACAATATTACTATACTACTAATACTATTACTACTACTAACTATACTATACAATATTACTATACTACTAACTAATACTATTACTACTACTAACTATACTATACAATATTACAGTACTACTACTACTAACTATACTATGCAATATTACTATACTACTACTACTAACTAATACTATTACTACTACTAACTATACTATACAATATTACTATACTACTACTACTAACTAATACTATTACTACTACTAACTATACTATACAATATTACAGTACTACTACTACTAACTATACTATGCAATATTACTATACTACTACTACTAACTAATACTATTACTACTACTAACTATACTATACAATATTACTATACTACTACTACTAACTAATACTATTACTACTACTAACTATACTATACAATATTACTATACTACTACTACTAACTAATACTATTACTACTACTAACTATACTATACAATATTACAGTACTACTACTACTAACTATACTATGCAATATTACTATACTACTACTACTAACTAATACTATTACTACTACTAACTATACTATACAATATTACTATACTACGACTACTAACTAATACTATTACTACTACTAACTATACTATAGAATATTACTATACTACTACTACTAACTAATACTATTACTACTACTAACTATACTATACAATATTACTATACTACTAATACTATTACTACTACTAACTATACTATACAATATTACTATACTACTACTACTAACTAATACTATTACTACTACTAACTATACTATACAATATTACTATACTACTACTACTAACTAATACTATTACTACTACTAACTATACTATACAATATTACAGTACTACTACTACTAACTATACTATACAATATTACAGTACTACTACTACTAACTATACTATGCAATATTACTATACTACTACTACTAACTAATACTATTACTACTACTAACTATACTATACAATATTACAGTACTACTACTACTAACTATACTATGCAATATTACTATACTACTACTACTAACTAATACTATTACTACTACTAACTATACTATACAATATTACTATACTACTACTACTAATGTTTGCCGCTTATTTTGACTTCAGTTTTTTGTCTCCATCTTTATTCACCATGTTTGATTCATGACCATCTGACATCATGCTCCAGTGATGAGGGTGAGGTCATTCAGCAGATATCACTGATGGAGGCTGTCGCTGTAGCAACAGTGTGTGTGTGTCTCATCATTAATACATGTTATCATTTCCACTCAGAGTGTTTCTGACCTTTAGCAGGTTTTCGTATTAAAAAGCTGCTTTAAGAACGAAACCTGCTCCCGTCAGTGGGATCAACTCGTCAGAGCCTTAATCTGAAAGGATTTAAGTCGACTGGAAGTGGACTCTTTATAGATTTGAATCAATATTTACTCACGAGAATCTTGTGCTGTAGTTCTGATCGAGTCCTCTGGCATTTGTCCTCAACATTACATCAGTGGATTAAATCAGACCTTCAGAGGCTACAACGTTAATGGGACAAAAGACACGACAAGTATTAAAATCAACACAAAGCTAAATGATCGGAAGGAACGAGAGCAGGAGATGTTGGTGATGAGGTCTTGGATCTGGACCAGACATCTCTTCAACCTCTGCTGCTTTGAATCAAAACCAGACTTGGGTCTAATTGTGTTGACAGTAAACTGCATGAACCAACAAAAACCAGCTTCGTCTTTATTCACTTAAACAGTGATTGAAATTCATGACGGTTGAAGGTCTGCGTCATTCGCTGACATTTGCTCGTCAAACACGTTTATATAGTTTCTTTGTCTTTCTTTCGTTGCTTTGGCCTTATTCAGCGCCACCGTTTGGACCTGTCCTCAGAGTTTAAGTGCATAGCAACAGCCCAACAGCGGTTGCATCATTTATGACAGTTTCATATTTAATAAATGAAGCTCATAATACATCATCTGCTTCCCAAACACACAACATTTGTCTTTATTTCCTTTAATGTGTCTGAGCGGTGACGTCGGTTCCTGGCTCTAAATGTGTTTATAATGTGAGACATCAAATGAAGTGTCATGTTCTTTCAGAGATGTGGAATTAAAGTGAATATTTCCTGATAGAAACTAAGGTGACAAGTCCTGTTTCCAGCTGTCAGCTCTATCGTCCTTCACGGCCTCAAGCGTGTTGAGTCAAGCTCCAGGTTGAATTGTCTCACTTCAGCTCTGTTCTCTGCTTTTTTCTTTTCTCTACGTTCTCTCTGTTCTACAGTGACTGAATTCTTCTTTGGCTTTGGTTCATCGTTCTCTTGTTCTAACGTAGCTGAAGCTTTTGTAGAGTTGGGCTTTACCACAATCTTTCCTTCTGCAAACCACACAAACGTGAAGGTTCCTCGCGCTGTGTCTACAGCTGACGCTTGTTTCATGTGTGACCAGGGGGCTGTGGGATCCTCTAAAACACAGATGACCTACACTTCATACTGGACCCAAACGCCACCAGATGTGTGTCTACAGTTAGAGCCTGGAGACTTGAGCTAAACCCGGACTGACTGGACTGGACTGGACTGGACTGGACTGGACTGGATGCCCACGGGGAGCAGAGGTAATAACTAGCAGTTGGTTATAACTTCCTGATTACGGGTCGTGTCAGCTGCTGGAGGTCGTTTACATAATCAGCTGCTCGTTAAGCTCCAGGGAGGAGAAACTCCACATTAATAACGGCTGAGATTCTCCTGGGCCCTTGCCTTGTCTCCTTTCTTACGTTTGCTTTCCTTGTTTCCTCTCCCTGCTTCCTTCCTTCTCTCCTCCACTGACCCTCCATGCCTTTCTTTCGTGTGTTCTTTTATTTCTCTGTGTTCCCTTCTCGTCTGCGGCTCCAGGGTCCGTTCTCCCTTTCTTCCTCCTCGTGGCTGTATTTCCCTAATCGTTTTATCCCTGCACCATGACTCAAACGCAGCAGAAGGACACATTAGCCCCTGCATGAACCGCCTCAGCTCTGCCAGGATCAGGGCTGCACGGCGCTGATAACAACACGCTCACAGGGTTTAGTCGATGGCTGATCGATGAGTCTCACAGAATTCAGAATTCTCCTCACCAACGCTGCGTTTCCAACGATCCTGAATCCCTGGGTCGTGGTCCGGGTGGGAGTGGAGGTGGGCCTGGTGGTCCGACTGTAGGTTAGGGGTGGTTCTGGCCGGTTTGACCCATGGAGGCGCCGCTCGTTAATTATTGTCATAGCTTTAAAACACACAACGTGATGTTAAAAGTTCATGGTCCAACTTAAGGTCGACGCCAGAGTCCTGTGTCTCAGAACTGGGTCAATAATCATCATGGAGGGACGCTGCAGTGCTTGAAGTACACTTAGCATCTCACAGTACTCGTGTGTTTAGCATAATTCATCTCTGCTTCCTTGACTGCTTTTAAGAAATTACACTTTTTCCCATTTTTTATTGGCAGCGCAATAAATGCTGTTGACCAATCGGTTGCGTCTCTGAGCGAGTCTGCCTCTGCTCTGCCCGGCGACCAGAGCAACCTTCTGTTTAGTGTGTGACTGAGGGAGGAGATACCGTCTCAAACTCAGACTCTCGCTGACTCCAGCTATTCAGCAATTTATGTGTCTTAGTTATTATAAACTAATACATTTCTCTGCTGTCATTGTTGTAGGAATTCAATTCAATTCAATTCAACTTTATTTATATGGCGCCAATTCACAACAGCAGTGATCTCAAGGCTCTTTACAAGTGAGGTTCAATACCTGACACAACTAAACCCAACAGATCCACATAGAGCAGCTTTTAATCGGAGCCAATGGATAAATTGTACATTTAAATAGCAACAGTGGAAAAACTCTAACGAGGAAGAAACCTCCAGCAGACCCAGGATCAGTGGGAGAACATCTGCCTTGACCGGTTGGAGTGAAGGGAGAGAGAAGAGAGAAAACACCACAACAACAACAACAGACTCAGGATGGTTGGACCAGCAGCTGAACACTGAGACACACGACTCTGAGTCTGACGATACCTGGAGATGAGAATAGAGACAGAAAGAGAGAAACACAACTAGGAGAGAACAGAGACAAAGTTAGTCACATGTGGACATGGAGGCATGTTAGTGGATGGAATAGATAGAAAACCAGAGGAGCTCAGTGAATGAAGGAGGTTCCAGCATCTAAGCCTGTAGCAGCTGAACTAAGAGATGGATCAGAGGAACCAGAACCATCTGGAACCATCAGCTTTGTCAGAAAGGAAGGTTTCAGCCTAGTTTTAAAGCAGAGAGGGCGTCTGCTGCTAGAACCTGAACTGGAAGCTGGTTCCACATAGAGGAGCTTGGAGCTAAAGGCTCTGCCTCCCGTTCTACAGGTAGAAACTCTAGAACCACCAGTAGACCAGCTCTGAGAAGCAAGGTTCTGTTGGAGCAGAAGGAGCCATGAGGTCTAAGACCAGATGGAGCTTTATTATGAAGAGCTGTGGAAGAGGAGGAGAATTTAATTCTATCCTAGATTTGACAGGACAGAGAAGCTAATGTAGGAGAAATGTGACGTCTCTTCCTGAGTCCAGTCAGACTCTGCTGCAGCTGCAGAATTGCGGATGGTTGCTGATTTATCCTTTTTTTAACAACTACTCAGTCTTCCCAAGTAAAATTTTAAAACACTACAACCAAGAGTCAGCAGAGACTTTATCACTGTTTGAACCACGAGTCTCACCAACATCTGTCAGTCGCACACTTCAGTGGAAATAGATAAATAAAACAATTTGTGTTATTATTATGGTGGTTCAAGGCCTCACCATGTTGTAGCAGCTGTGTTGTCGGGACAAAAAGGTTAAAATATCGACGTTTGTAGTTTCGTTTGCCTAACAACTGTCAGAGTGAGACTTCATCGCGTCCTCTGCTCTTTGGTTCAGTCACAGCGTAGTTGAAGCCGGAGTCATTTTTGCAGACCACGTCTCCCTCTGCTGGTCGAGGGTGGTATCGGCCTGCCAGACAATAAAGGAACCTTACGTGTGTTCATAAATAATACACACGTAAATCTCCACAGACACTAAGCTGAGGGGTTTGTTTGTCGTGTGACATTTTGTATTGTGTTCTGGGTATTTTTGGTGCGTTTCGCTTAATGAAATGAAATTAAAAACCAACTGACACAACTATTTAAGATAAGATAAGACTTTATTTATCCCGCAGTGGGGAAATTCTGGTGACCCAGCAGCAGCAGAGAACAGTTGGAAAATAAGAAAATAAAAAAAGTTGCAATAGTTACAAAAAAAGAGTAAAATATGTTACACATATACCTATACAAAAAAGAAAATGTACATATCTAAACATAAAAGTGCAAAGTGCCAAATGAAATAAAAAAAACATACATGCAACATGGACACCGCACGGCACACTATGACAAAATGTGTGACCTAAGGTCATGTCGTAGGTATATAAATAATAACGTTGTGGTTGATGCTGTGAACACTCTCCGTGTTTTCAATCGTAAGTCAGTATTTGTGTTTTAGGTTCTAGTGACTTTTTGGTTTTTATTGTAATTCTAATTTTGCTGTCATCTGTAAACCTACCGTCATGAAATGCGACTATAGATAAAATGCATTATTATTGTTATTATTATTACTGTATATTTCATTTTATTATTGTTTCACACAAACAACACATTGCAAACACATTGCAACGCAATGAGTCACGCTTTGACCACACCCCTCTGTACCGATTGCTCCAATCACGTTTCAGGAGCGGGATGAGGTGGCATTAAACTCCGGAAGCCAACAGTGTTTTTAAGGGAAGCTAAGCTAATAAGCTAATGCGCCTGGTTTAGCAGATACTAAAGCTGTGTGTCAGCGCCCGAACTAACGTTCTCTCGGTCCCGGGAACTTCTGAGGTGAGTCCGAGCCTCTGGTTAACAAGTAGGGTTTTAGTTAATCGCAAACTGTCGATGCTAACCTTGCTAAGTGCTAGTAGCTTACCAATACCAACACTTTACTATGTCGTTTTTAGCTCCGTGTGAATGTCTCGATATGTTTTTAGTTTCTCCGGCTACGAGTAGACACGGTTACACCAAAAAGCCCATTTCCAGCACGTACACGGCACCTACAAGCTAGGTGGAGTCCAGTTAGCAACGGTGCAGCAGATAGACGGGACCAAAACATGACTGTAGAAACCAGACCCCGTCTAATTCAAGGAGAGTAACGAACGGATAGAAAAGCTGCAGCATCGAATGAAGCACCGACTTCCAGCCTACAGGGGAGTCAGCGTGGACCTAAAGAAAGGCCCAGGTTCCAGATCCTCGCGTAGCAGTTTACTCCTTATCTTCCTCGTGTAATATTAAACGTGGTGTCTTTGGTTTTCGGACTATTGGTTGAATAAAACACGATGCCAGAGGATGACATCAGAGTCCTAGAACCGACGCTTCTCTGGCTCAGGAAGCCACACGTTATGACCCATGTCCAATCTTTGAGAAAAGTTCATTGTCAAATTAATAAAGAGCGATTTTCCCTTTAAGATCAAAGCGACCTGTTTGCCACCAGAATAGCTGAGTTGTACAGAGAATAGTTTCTCAGAGATGCAGTAAGGAAGCACAGACGTGACCCTGTGTACGCGTTGTTTCCTTCAGGAGGCAGGATGAGTCTGCAGTGGACGGCGGTGGCCACCTTCCTGTACGTCGAGGTCTTTCTTGTTCTGCTGCTCTGCATCCCCTTCATCTCACCCAAAAGGTGAGAACGCACCTGCCCCGTGCTCACTTCTTTCTGCCTCTGGTGACGGCGAGGACGACAGCAGCGACGTTCATCAAGATTAAACAATATGTAGTTTAGTCATTAACTCTGTTCAGTCTGGCAATTACAGATGTAATCACATGTGTTACTGTAGAGCTCTGACATATGATGGCTTTCAGTTGAATGATCAGACAGTTAGATATGTCAGTTAAAAGCTGATTAGCCACCACTCTGTCCTGAACTGTAGAAAACACTAGGGTCAAAAACTTTAGTGACAGATTAGGAAACATGAGCCCCTCTGACTGGAAGCTGAAAAGCTCTGATTAACTCAGCACAAACAACAGAGGCTTCACTGATAACTGATGATGTCAGCCTGTTTTATCCACCGTCTGTTGTGGGGAACAGAAACTCTGTAAATGTGTAGCTGTGTAGTCTTCAGTGTGCTGAGCTAGAGCTGAGGAATCCCAGTAAATCCGGTTCTGCTGGGTGAAGCCTCTGTGACTTACAAACCAGTCGCTCACGGCAGTCAATTCTCCACACATGAACTGACTCAGATGGACTGGAGACCAGGGAGCTCACAGGAGAAGGGCGGTCTGAGCTTCTGGTTGTGTTCACACGTGCTTCTGACCCGTCTGAAGTCCTGACATGTTCAGGATTCCAGAGCGTAGGCGAAAGGGGCTGATTTATCTGCCTGAACACTAGATGGAGCCAGAGCCTCAGGTTTCCTTACAGCACTGAGATTCACTGGCTTTCATTGTTGCTTTCTACTCATGGTTCTGCTTCTGATCCTGCAGGTGGAATAACCTCTTCAAGTCCCGCATTGTCCAGGTCATCGCTTACTATGGCAACACGTCATTCATGGTGGCCATCGCCATCTTGGTCTTCTTGCTCATTGGTATGTTGTTGCGTGTGTTGGAGGATTCTCTATATTATCTGTTCATTTAAATGATGCCGAAGGTCTTTAGACATCTGCAGGTGAATGTTTTAAGCTGATGAATGATGGTGCTGCTTGTGTCTCCTCACAGATGCGTTTCGTGAGGTGAGGAAGTACAGCGTGACAGAGAAGGTGGATCTCACCAACAACCCCACGGCCATCGAACACATCCACATGAAGCTGTTCCGAGCTCAGAGGAACGAGTACATCGCCGGCTTCGCTCTGCTGCTCTGTTTGTAAGACACGCACCCTCTGGTCTTTCTAGCTGACGTGATGCGTCCCCTGTGGTCGTAGCCTACCTGCACCCTGACGCTCAGACCCCTGGAGGTGTGAGGACCAGACACTTGGTTTGAGCGCTGATATAAATACTGTGTTACATAAGAAGTTACTTCACTATTTCTGACCCGGGCGCACAGCGACAGACAGACCCATCCACATAGAGGATTTTTACAGTAGCATGGAAAGAATGAGCAGCTGGTGTGTCTCCACTGACTACGCAGTGTAAATCCTCTAGAGCTCACCGATGTGAGTGTCTTTGACCCTGTCTGAGCTGTCGGCCAATCGTGCGCAGACATGAACTTCATAGTTCTTACATGCTGCAATGTTCCTGGAGGAGGGCGTGTTGTTGGTCTGGACATATGTGATGTCACTGATCATCTAACCTCTGACCGAACAGGGATAACTTCAAGGTCCAGACTCCCTCACAGATGATGAGACGTTTTGATCGGTTCTGTCTCTACTCCACCAAAATTGTTTTTCTTATTCTCATGTACTCATACGCACAATGTCATTGTTATTTTGACATCAGTTCACTCAAAAGCCCAATTAATAAATAAACTAACGGATAAACAGGCCGGTTAATATTTCTGGTTTAACCTCTCGTTCTCTGCTACTGGTCTTCTTGACTTAATTTAATCAGTTACCTCTGCTGAAGCGGTTTAGCCAGTTGGGACCACTGTTCCAGAAAAAGACTTGACTTTCAAAGCAGCTGAGGGTCAGTAAATGCATCAAACGCTCTTCAATGAAGCCAGCGTAGCAGTGTGTTCTCTGACTATCAGTAAACCAGAGTTGCCCGTGATCAGAGCTGCTGCCTGGTTCGGACCTGACAAACTTCGGCATCGGCCTGGTCACAGTCAGGTGTTGTTGCTGCTCGGTGACTCCATTTGCAACTTAGTGCTGCAGCTGCTACAACAAATTCAGGGAGGAAGCTTTTAGACGGAGTCCATCCACTGTGACAAACCGGAGCCCAGGTTTTAGGAAAGCGTGACGAGTTGGCTCGGAAGCTGCTCGCTGTCATATAGGTTCATCTCCCAGAGTTACAATCGAGCTGCTGTTTAAACCCAGAAATTCTTTAGGAAGCGTCTGAGCCTTGGTGTCTTGGAGGCTGAGCCACAGGCCTAATGAGAAATGCAGACGCGTGTTCGACTTTTTTTACATTTTCTGTAGACGTGCAGAGAAGCTGGTGGAGGCTCATGTTTACGCAGTTTTCATTCCTTGACGTAC
This sequence comes from Macropodus opercularis, assembly GCA_030770545.1. Taxonomy (NCBI): domain Eukaryota; kingdom Metazoa; phylum Chordata; class Actinopteri; order Anabantiformes; family Osphronemidae; genus Macropodus; species Macropodus opercularis. The sequence goes on from CM061095.1 coordinate 17,745,645, forward strand.
ATCTGCAGCACATGTGAGCTCAGCCTGCGCTGACCTACATTTTGATCAGCACACATCTGGCCCAGGCACCTGGTCAAAATTAGGCCACGCTGTTCTTCATGGTTATGCTGCTGTGTAGGAACAGAGACGGGTTTGAGCTGGTTCTGGACGGTTCTTCTGTACGTTCTGTGTGTTTCGTGACCTGTGTCAGCTGGAAAGGCTGAAGGACGAGTCCGCTCCTCACTTAACGACGACAACCTCCAGTCGTTCTGTTTGACTTGACTTTGGTCTTCACACAGTCATTCATGAGGCGAACCTTTGAATGTAGCTCATAATAAAAGCTGCTCTCATAACTAGTAGATCCAAAGGTCAGCAGCAGGCCAGAGGAAACGCCTGAGTCAGTAGGACTGGTGTAACTGTAGGCAGCGCCAGTGAAAGGTTCTGTAGCACCAGGCTCTGATCTGTGATGGGCCGCTTCTCAAACCTTGCTCGTCTTCATATTTTCTTGCCTGCTGCAGCGTTGGTTTTACCGCTGCGTTAACGCCTGACACCTCACCTCACTGACTTTTTGACTTCTAAGAACAGGGGCAGTGATCCTGTATATCTACCCCCTCAGGCCTCTGAGCCCCAGCGTGACTCACCATTACATCACTGCCTGTCAACGCCATGCACAGCAAACCGTAGCTGAGAAATGTCAGGGGTCACTGTGTTGCTACATGTGAAGACTATATTAGGGTCTGACTGTGTTACTGCTAGTGCAGCAGGTTGTTTGCGGGTCTCTGAGCGTTTGCTCTTCTGTTGCTTGGTAGAGCAGCTTGTCCATGCGTTTCTATAGTTCTCAGGCTCAACACTCCGTAGATTCATGACCAGATTAAACAAGTTGCTCTAAGCATTAAAGTGCTGAACGAGTGCTGTGATGAAAGCGAACGTGTCGGCCTGAGGACGACGGTGTGCACATAGACCTGTACCGTGCCGTCGCTGAGCCGCCGCTGCGTCTGTGTTGCAGGTTGCTGCGTCGTCTGGCCACGCTGCTCTCCCAGCAGGCCTCGCTCCTGGCCTCGAACGAAGCCTTCAAGAAGCAGGCGGAGGGAGCCAGCGCTGCCGCCAAGAAGTACATGGAGGACAACGAGCTGCTGCAAGAGGTGACGCACAACACGACAGAACTGACCTGTATGCAACACGTGTTGCATGTCGGCTCTCTGGGCTGTTTGAAGACATTCACATCATTTTCCCCTCTGTTCTGGAGAGTTTGAGTTTTAACAATATAAGCACTACATTCCCAACACGTTCCTGTTTCTCCTGTTACTTAAATTGAGGAAGTCCAGGAGCAAACAGTTGTTATGTTTAAATATACAAATACCTTGTGAGAATCTACGTCCGAGCTACTGTCTAGATGCTCTTAACAGTAGGACGGAAGCACCAAACGCTCCAGGTTTACTAGTTGTGACCAGCAGGAGGCAAAATGAAGGCGTTGATACGCAGAGGGACGTAAACACAGTACGTGAGGATCTCATTCACAGTGTGGCTGCAGCTACGCTCCTGTAATCTGAGATCACTCAGCCCCGCACTGCTAAAAGGAGAAATGCTTCATGTGCATGTGACTAACGCACACACACACAAGTTGCATGATTGATGATGCTTGTTCAGTTGTTTCCGCCAACACTTTTAGATATTGTAGCTTTTCGTTACAGTCATTTTCTGAATTTGTCTGAGCCACTTAAAGCTGGTTTATTAAACTCGTTTGATTTCTTGCTCTCAGTTAGAAACAAGCTGCGTGTTTCAGCGTCTGACCTGCTTCCTGGTACAGATCAGTTACACAGGCTCATAAAGTCATAAAGTCTTTATTCCACTCTGATTCCTGAAGCGGATGAAAAGTCCAGTTTGAGTCCAACACAGATAAACTTTTAAAATCTGACATACTTTTGAAAGTGTGTTTCAACACTCTGTGACCTTCTGACCTTGCTGATACGAATGTTCAGGGGTTTAAAGAGCTCCGTGTTTCTTTTATTTATCTTTCCACTTGGCCTCTGCATTAGCGTCCTGCCTCTTTTCTCTTTCCACTACCTTTCTCTGCAAGTCTGTTCATGTATAGTAATCTGTCAGAGCCACGAATGAAGCTTAACATTAAAATCCTGTCTGATCACTGACCGGTGAAAACGGTAGCAAAACCTAAAGCACGTCATAGTGGGTTTAACGTTGCTCCCTGACGCCATCAAGTCACACTGGACTCGCCGTTTCCGTCCGGGTTTAGTGGGTTTAGCCTGTGATGCCCCAGAACCCTCAGCCCCAATTCAGTTGTGTTGGTATTTAATTGTTGTATCCTAATTAAAAGTCTTTCTGTCGCTGCTTCTTTTAGTTAACGCTTGTTTTGACATCATTGCTTTGGGTGATGTCGCCTCACTTCACTCCGTGTCCTTGTGTGAAGAAAATGTGAGTCTTGTCACGTACGCCTGGGTTTTAACTTTCCAACGTGCGTTTTCATTTTGAAATGATTCATCCTGTCGGACACAAGTTGCCAAATAGTAAATGCAGTTTATCACTGTCATGCTGGGAGTAGTTTTATTTGTGGCTGTCCAGCCCTAGTTACAACACAAATACACGCATTCAGTAAAAACGTGCGTCTACCTGGTTTGCCCCCTAGCTCCACCAATCACGACCCACACGGTGAGGCACGTTGGCGGTGCCTTCAGGGTGCAACGTGTTGTGCTAGTGGGAGAGGACGCGTGTGCGGATCAGCCCTGGGACCATCACGTGCCTCTGCTTTGAGAGACGCCCGCTCACGTGGGTCTGATACTGGCTGCTTTGCCAGGAAGCTGTAATGTTACTAGTTATTCAGGTGACGCAGCTGCTGCCTGTGGCTTTCTGCCGTAGTGTGGTACAGCGCTGGTGACATGAGAGAACGGACGCCTGCTCCCTGCGACCTGACGTGTAACAGCAGGTCTCGTGTTGAAAAGGTTTCAGCTGCTACAGATCATCTGTGGTTTTTAGGACACGTAGAACTGTAGGCGCACATCTGCTGATGTTATTAATCCGTCGGTGTTATTTCACTTAGTTGTCACTCGTGTCAATCTGTGAGCTTGCGGATCTGAACTGAAGGGTTTTCAGTCGGCTACAGAGCCTCGTCATGTGCTGAAGGACGCTGATGATTCGTACTGTACTTGTGAGTCAATGAAGGTTTCTGCAAATCCTCCTCCTAACAAAGCAACCGCGTCACTTTCTCCAGCGTTGATCGTTAACGTCACTTCAGGGTTTTTTCTCGGTTGCTGAGATTGAATTAAAATGTATTTACAGATTTGTGAATGAAAACCTGGCTTAGTTTCTACATAGTCGTGTATTTGTGTATCTGCAGTGGGACATGGGTCAGCGGTTCCAACGCGTGAGCACAAGCCTCCGGGTTCAATGAAGACTTTGCAGTTTTGCAGCATCTTGTTCTGTAAAAACTTTTTTTATAGATCAGCTTCGCTGCAGCAGCTGCCACTATTTCTGTAGTCGCACTGACAGAGACAGGTGCTGATACCAAACGCTCCCGTTTCACAGCTGCCACACACACCATCAGTAAAACCCTGCACATTAGCAGACCATCCAGAACCAGGACTTTCTGCTGCTAAAAAGTCGGATCAGGGCTGCGAAGGTCAACCCGTTGCACTCGTTACGGCAACGTAACGTTCGTTATAGCTTCACCCTGGGAAGGTCAGGACTGTTCATGCCTGAAGCCACACAGGGTCAGTCCACATCCATGCTACTGAGACAGCAGCTCTGACACCTTCTTTCTCTAAACAGAAACTCCGTGATGCTGGTATTGAGGTTCCAGAGGGAGGAAAGACGGGCCTCGGACCTCAGGAGGAAAACAAGACGCTGAAAGCTGAGGTGAAGACTCTGAAGGAGGAGCTGGAGACCACCAAGAAAGGTGAGGAGGAGGAGGAGGAGACCGGAGCGCGATGGCCAGGCAACGTGTGTGTGTCAGCCTGTTGCTTCAGTTGGATTCTCCTCAGATGCGTTTCTCACTGAAAAGCTGCATGTTCTGTACCCACTGATGAGCCAGCATCACGTCACACTCATGTCCTTGTGTAGATACTGAAGCTGTTAAGTCTCTGTTACCTTCAGCCGTTTGTGGGTAGCTGTGAACCGTACTGGGTTGATTTCTGTTGTTGGTGACTTGCAGCCCTGCAGAAGTCGGACAGTGACGTTTGTGCGATGAAGAAACAGGCCGAGAGCCTGACCAGAGAGTACGACAGGCTGCTGGAGGAGCACAGCAAGCTGCAGGTAAACACATGGTCCACGAGCAGGCTTCGATCTCAGAGACACCCGGAGACGCTGCTGTTCGGTGAAATACACTGAATCGTGGCTCACACGCAGCCTCGTGAGATTTCTGTTGACGCCTCAACCAGGTGCCCTGAAGGCAGCAATCAGTGCCTGTTTGATGTAAACTAAAGCTGGATCCGGCTGTGGGCAGTGTGGCTTCTGTTAACATGAAAGGCCACCAGCTGCAGCTCAGGCCTCCTGGTGTGGTTGTGTAGCAGGCTGCTGTTTGTAGAAACGACGTTTCTAGTTGAGTAACTGAACATTTAGAACATCGGATTCAGCTCAGCAAGTAGAACGTAAATAAAGTCAGGTAAACGTCGTTACACCCGAGACGCTCCCGGGGGAAGAGGGTCCGCGTTCGGTGGATCAGCATTTTACTACGTGTGCAAAACCGCCTGCCAAGAGCGAAGGTACAGCTGAGGAGGCGTAACGCAAGCGTTTCTCTCTGACCAGCAGCGACACGCGGTTCACTGACTGAATCTAAGCTAGAAACCATTGAACCCATTTTATTATTAGTTTTCCTGTCCTCAGTGGTTTTACTTCAATGTTCTGTGTCTGCAGGCGAGCAGCGACAAGAAGTCGGACTGAGGAGGAAGGAGAAGCTTGTTTCGGCTCGCCGTCCTCCTCAGAACAGTGATGTCCCCAACCTGCGGGTTCGCTGACGTCCCCAGTTATGATTGGTCCATTAATCATAACTGGGGACGTAGCTTTATCATAATCGAAAGGCTCCAACTTTTAGCTCTTTTTTTTTCTTTCTCTCTTTTCATTCCAGTAAAGAACAAGCCTGACCTGTTTGAACGAGGTTAAACCATCTGTTGCCTTTGTTCAGGTTTCATTTGGTTTATTCATCAGGCCTTTGGTTTGTTTTGTTGTTCATCACATGAGAACAAAGATGAATTTACCAACTTTAGAGCCCCCAGATTCGGTTGGACCCATGGGTCCTGCTTGAATCGTCCACGCCTAAGTAAACGGTTCCTCTCTGCTCATCGGGTCCAGAGCTGCCTTTTCAGCATTTTCACCGTCTGTTCCCTGCTGTTCAGGCCCCTGGAGAATCAGTTTTGAAACCTGAGGGCGTGTGATTCGTACAGATTCTCAGCTGTTAATGAATGATAGTGAGACTTATCAGGACGCCTGCAGGTCTTCAAAACATCAAAAGCCAATTTACACAAATGTTAAAAGTTGACCTGCACTAAACCCGTTAATCTCTGTTGGTTGACCTATTGTTGCTCTTTCGGACCGTTTCCTCTGAATCTTATTACTCATTAAGTTCTTCTTCTTGTCATTTGGCCACATCTGCTTATTAATCATCCAACTCTCCTACTTCAGTCAAGTTGACCTGCGTGGTGTTTAATTCTCAGGTCAGGACAGTGAAGACAAAATGTTCCGAACCCATCTAGCAATGTTTCATTTGAATGTTTTCCACGGTTCTGGCGGTGATGTCAGCATCTGGGTGCCTGCTTAAAGTTTATGTTTCATCCAGTTTATTGTAAAACATTTGTTTTTCAGATGAGTCGTTTTCTAAAACGTGTTGATTATTGTAAACTCCTTCCTGTCAAGGTTTGCTGTTACTCAGTGTGTAATTTAATTAACACTGTAAATGTTATGATGCAAAGGACGACTTTCATCCAGTTTAATGAACCTGTATCAGCTGCATGAGTTAAACTGCAATAAACACAAACCTCTAAAGTCATTTCGTCGTCTTTGTCTTTCAGACCAAACCTCAGGTTAATTTTTCAGCATTTAGTTGTTCTGATATGTTGATGTGCTCATTTGCCGTCAGAAGGTTGTTTGTTCTGTCTTGTCAGGCTTCTAGACTCTTTCTCTGGGTCTAAACTTAGCATCACATCTTCTCTTGGTCTTATTGAGGCAGCTGTTGATCTGAACATTCATTAGAAGCCGTTTGGAGCCTCACAACCACCTCAGCAGATCGGCTTTCACAGCTCTGTGTGCAAAACCGCTGACGTGAACGCATCTCAGGCCTGACGTGTTTTAAAAGCCTCCAGAGTCTTAACCTCAAACTACAGTGAGTCGCTGAACTGTCAGAAAATTGTACAGCTGCTGAATCTAGTAGTTGAACAAACACTAATGATCCACTACAACTGTGTTGTCATCACGTTGTGTGGATCGGTTTCCTGCGTCTTTACTTCTGAAAATGAGTTTCTGAATCTACTCGCGTGAGATGATGTGATGTTTAGATGAGCACCTCAAGCACCATTTAATTTATTTATAAAGCACCAAATTGCAAAAGAATCCCAAGGTGTTAAACACAGAAACTGATACTGAAGTTGGTGTCCAACCCCAGATTGTGACACAGTAACCACGGACACAGATCAGCTGTTTGTCATGACGGGAGTTTTACTGCTGTGGGTTTAGTCAGTGAATGTACAGCATGGAAACATTGCCTGAGGTCAAAGGTCAATTAACTCCTTTATTAGGCTGTTGACATTCAGCCTGTTGTTAACACATCTGCTAATTAAATAAGCTACGTATTAGCAAACTTATTCTAATCTACACATGGATGGAAGACTGTGGTTCACAGCAAGTCGGAGACAGAATTAAACAACTGACGTCCGATAGTTTGGCCTGGAAACATAGGCAGCACCGTCAAACTAACACCAGCACATTCTACCTGAACAAGAATCATTCAAACCAGTTAAAATGAGCAAACTATAGACTATGTTCAACATGTTTGCTGACGATGTTGTTCTTTCTATTATATTCTAACCTTGTTAGCATGTATGTTGTGTCAGCTTACGACTACTTATCTCACCAGAACCCATCATAGTGTTTATTAAAATTTTGTTCAGTGTCTTGTGTGAATTAAAGCCTGAGGGGAACTCAGGACAGCACCCCCTCAGATCAGACCTGGGATCAGCCTACCCAATTACGGGAAGCTACATTTAATCTGATCACTTACGTTTTTGGGGGAGGAACCAGTTAAAATCATGTTTGTCATATCACATAAAACCAACACAAAAACCTGGATGTAAATTAAAACTGAACACTTCTCCTTCCAAACAGCAGAAGCAGCTGAGAGTTGACATGGAGCCGTGTACGGTGCAGCTCCGTCCATCCAGCCCGTGTTTACAGCTTCAGAGTGAAGACGCTCATGAGTTGTTTTCATTGTTTGGCAGTAAGACATGAAATGAAACGTTGGATTTCTTTTTCAGTCCTTTCTCTCTTCTTTATTTTTTGTCTTGGCTGCTGATTGGTGTCATTTCCACCTTCTGACCCAGACACATGAACAAATAGTAATAACACAATCTTGCCTTCAAAGTAAAAGACTACGCTTAAACGTAACCCTGCTTCATTTAGTTGTGTTACTGGAGTAATGTCGGTGGCACTTGAGTCACATGGCTGTAACCCTCCAACACTTCACATCTAATGTCACTAACTGTTAGCGTTGTAAAACAACCAAAGAAAACAAAAGTAAGAATCTGAGTCTTGGAGGGAAAAACGCTGACATTCAGTCCAATCACCTAACGCACTGAAGCACTTTAAACATAAACGGTGGAGGAACCCCGGTTAGTGGCGCTAACCAAGGCGTTCGCTTTCTCCCCAAAGGCCTCGTTTCATGAGTCAGTACGAAGCTTAGGAAAATGGGACAAATCATCCAATTCTGCGTTTGTCTTTTCGCCAGATGTGACTGGAGGGAAGTGGCGCCGGAGTGAGGTAGGTCGTCTGTGAGCCAGAACCCACCATCACGTTTACTCTACACACTGCATCACATATAATACAAACATATTCCACTCTATACATTTGTGTGTCTCAGCAAAATAAATCAGATTCATGACATGATTTCTAACAGTTCTTCTCTGACAGCAATGTGCGAATGCGAGTGTTCGTGTGGCAGGCGGACGGGAAGCTCGGTAGATGACGACGTCAGGCAGCGCTGGCCGGGATGAGACAAGCCTCCTTAAGCCTCCTGGACTCTGCATCTGCGGGTGTTTTGTGAGCGATGCCCACATAGACTTTGTTTGAAACCCAACTGAACCAAATCGTAGCAGCTGGTTGAACAGATCAGGAAACACAGTGATGATCTGCTGAAAGAGCCAATTAAACATTTTCGCAACGATTCAGTTTTTGCATAGAAAACCTGCCGAGGCCACGCTGAGGTCGGATTACGTTCCGTCCAAAAACAGAACCAGGCCAGACTGTAACCAGTGAAGGTTCTGTTACAGTCTGGCTTTGTTCAGAGCTGCTCATGTTGCCAGCACCAGGAAAATTAGGCTTTGATTCACAGACATGTCTAAGATCAGATTTTCACAAGGTTTCTGAAATGTTGCTCTTACTTTCATTTATTGCTCCTGTTGCTGCCATTGAAACAGGTTCTAAGTCCAGTTTGTTACAGGGAAAATAGAAGATGCTCTGGAGAAAAACTTCTGTAGTTTGGCTTTACTCTTACTGTCCAGCTGCTGTTCGGCTGTGGTTGAAAACCTAGAGGACAACGAACTGAATCAGTTAAATTCTTTTGCCACGTTTGGTGGGAGGACGCCAGCGTTAGCCGGATGACGAGGCAGTGAAGAGCGGAGCCCTGGTCTGGGATCAGCCCTGTTTGGCACTCGATTCGACCCGTGGGACTAAGAACAAAGACCTTTGACCTGGTTCTCACATAGGCCTGAACCTCCTAACAAGCAGGTCAGACCATGAACATGAAGAGTTAAAGGTGGGATCCAGTGGGTTCAGTCTAAAAGGCTTCTCAGCTTCCTGTTCATGTTTCTCCCTGCACACATCTGGCTTTGACAGGAAAAGGATCTTTGAGCCTGTAAGTGTGTTTCCAACATTAACTGTGCGGTTCAAGCTAATGCGCAGACATCAGATCACAGTTCAGAAGCTGAGGCTGGGTCGTGGTTGACAACTGAGCTCATAGTAGGAACAACTGGATCCTCAATGGATCCGTCCTCAAACCTCAGATCTGTTGTTTCCTGTCTGGGATCAGTACTAATGCGAAGCTTAATATACTGAAGCCGTTGAATAAAGTGCTCACAAACTGAAAGACGGCGGCGTCTTGGCTGGTTCAACTCTGGACGACGGTCGTGTGTTGAGTTCCTTCACTTCAGTCCTGCTGTCAAACTCTTCATCAAGCTTTTGGTCAACTTTTACTTTTTCGGGGCCTGGACATGTTTTCCTCATGTGTCTAGATGCCTAAAGCGAAGCTACTAACTCTCTTAGTAGAAGCACTAAGGTTGTGTTGGCACGTCTGCACACGATACATAAAACTAATGAACTTAAACTAAAACCAACGTTTTTCCCAACACAAATGGATCTAAAGTGTCTCTCACGCTCTCTTGACAGCAGGACTGAAGATCTTTCATTTTCCAGGTTTGTCATGAAGCAAATAACCTCTGTCAACGTTGTGGCCGTCTCACACACTTTAACTTCACATTTAGACTATGAGTGACACGTTTGTTCTGAGCTGAAGGAATCACAGCCTCCGTTCAGGTGAAGCCGTTCACAGGCTGTGATCTGCTGGTTTGAACCACAAATCAGATCATCCTGGAAGAGACTCGCTCTGTCTGCTGGAGGAGGAAGCTGGGACCAACCAGTCAATGGATCCAGGCCCGATCCGAGGAGCTGGACCGGTCAGTCCGGTCCATTCCGAGGCCCAGTACCTGGTGGAGGTAAATCTGAAGGTTGAGGTTTTGTGGTGAGGTGTTGGATGAAGGCGGAGCAACTGGCGCAGCCTACATGACGCTTTCAAAGATGATAACCTTGTTGTCGTCGGTGCCGGGGGACAGCGAGCTCAGGGACTTGACGTCAGGGGCCATGTACTCCAGGTGATGAGCCCCCCAAACCGGACTGGTGAGGTGGGCCCAGCGCTGCAAAACACAGCAAGTCACAATGTGAGGTAGACGACGGCTGCGTTTATCGAAGCAGGGTTCTCAGCTGACTCGATTAGTGGAAGTGAAAAGCTACCTGAGCTGGACGGAGCAGCGTGAACAGACACTACCATGACACGGCTGTTCGTAGGGTGTTGTCATAGACTCACTGGACCTCATGTGTTTGCTGTGTGGGTTGTATTTGTTCATTACCTCCTTGAAGGTTCCCTTAGCGCTGAAGAGTTTGTAGAGCAGGCTGACGGGGATGCAGAGCATAGATGACAGGGCCAGGCACCAGCCGATCACTTCCCCCCACCACGGGTACACGTACGTGTTGTTGTAGGTCAGTGGTTTGTAGTTGACCAGGTGAAACAGAAAGATGCCCTGCACAGAAGGCAGCCAATGACAAAACGGCACTAAGCACAACCGGCTCTTGTCTTGGTTTCGTTTAGTGGGAGCCTGTTTTCTAACCGTCAGGGTCTGTTGGTTTTCTTTACTTACGATGCAGACACACGGGGTGATGAAAGACCAGCACCACTTCATCCAGGGGAAAGGCCGGTAGCCGATCATACGAGCCACGTCGTCCATGAAGCGATCGGCCCCTGCAGTGAACCGTCACGACCACGTTATTAAAGCTCGTTCTGTATGACACTGTGTTATGGACAGATATGTGTGTTTTAGACGGACAACACTAGAAAACAACATGTTGGGAACCATTCAACACAAGAGAATTTAGTTTTTTTCCACTTGTTTAACTGTGACGTGTTTTTTACCACATGTTTAACTGTGACGTGTTTTTTACCACATGTTAAACTGTGACGTGTTTTTTACCACATGTTAAACTGTGACGTGTTTTTTACCACACGTTAAACTGTGACGTGTTTTTTACCACACGTTAAACTGTGACGTGTTTTTTACCACACGTTAAACTGTGACGTGTTTTTTACCACACGTTAAACTGTGACGTGTTTTTTACCACATGTTAAACTGTGACGTGTTTTTACCACATGTTAAACTGTGACGTATTTTTTACCACATGTTAAACTGTGACGTGTTTTTTACCACATGTTAAACTGTGACGTCTCTCTCTCTCATCTGACCACACGTCTGTCCGAACATGTGATGTGTGATGTACGTACCGTAAACCCAGGCCACTACTATGCATTCCCAGAAGGCTTGCCATAGCAGAGTCATTCCACTGGCCGAATAGTAGTCAAACAACTGGAAGACGTACATCCCACCCTGCAGAGCGACAGACAGCTCAGCGTATTAGTAGGAAAGCACTCATTACAACTGTTCGCATTCATTATTCGTCAGCATGTTGTTTATGGTCATTAAAATGTCACATATCATATTTTGTTGTTTAGTTCATAGTAATGTTTTCAGGTGAGTTTTTTGGAACTGACCCGTGTCACCATGGAGAGGTCAATAATGAAGCAGAGCAAACAGCAAATGGCCACAGATATCTCCCTTTTGTATCGATGGTGATACTTCCCAGGAAAAAGATCTAATATTCCAGTGACGAAACCTTCCACCCCGACAAACTGGAACGAGGCGAAGCAGAGCATGAGTCAAGATGTACCACACACAGCACAGGATAAAACCAAAGGTTGAAGCAGGACCAGAGGTTTTCCGTGTTCACACAGGACTTGGACCAGGTGTCGTGAACCACAGAGCTACAAAAACAAAAGACAGACGGATTCATCAAAGCTCATCAGTGTCACCTGACTGTCGAGTCCCAGCAGCAGCAGCATGAAGAAGAAGAGCGCCGCCCAAAGTGGAGCCACGGGCATCAGGCTGACCGCCTTGGGGTACGCGATGAAGGCCAGACCTGGACCTGGAAGACGCACGACACGGTCAAAGTCTGATCTAACGCAGTTCCTACACGACTGCTGTCAATCCGTTGACGGTTAAATGTGCCAGTAAAACGTATTAACAAGCTCATCTCCTGTTTGTGTTTCGTCTAATGACGCTTTTAGTTTAGCACATTTATCAAAATGACCAAAATGAGGTTGCAACATTAAGCTGAAGGTTTAGCTACAATCAAACAGCACGTCCGCACCGTGAAGCTGCTACTTTTACACACAAAGCATCTTTTGTGTTTTGCTTATGGTTTATTCATTGCATCCGTCAGTCAGTGAGGAATCCTTCACCTGTATGAGGCCTAATGAGGAGCTTCAGTCCACAGGACCACTGCTTTCTGTGCAGTCTCTAAATAGAAGCCGCGCTGCTGACGTCACGTCATGCGCTTCGGGCTATTAATACATGTACAGTTGGCTGAAGCCCGCACACAGAAAAAAACGGCTCAGAGTCTCTGGCCTGGTTCCAATCCTCCCTTCTCCTGTTACTGGTCTGAATCTGATCAAGGAATGGTCTTTGGCATCTTGTTTCATAAGATGATTACGCTCACTACAGTTGACGCCACTGTAACATTAATATATTCATGACAGTGTGGTTCATGTCTGGTCACGTGAACATGAGAAACAGCTGCTGCATGTTTTTACCTGACTCAGCGACCTGTGAGATGTCGACTCCCTGCTCAGCAGCCATGAAGCCCAGGATAGAAAAGACCACGAACCCAGCAAAGAAACTGGTTCCACTGTTAATCAGAGCCAAGACGAAGGCGTCTCTGCAGAGACCAGAAGACAGAAGAGACATAAGCTACAATGAGTCCTTCTCATCGCTGACTCACCGTTTGGCTGGTTTCCTTAAATATGGAATCTGTCACCATTAAGGTTCCAGGATAAACAGGCCTGAATCGCGTTGTGTTTCAGACACGTGACAGAACAGAGGCTGGTTTTTGGGCCTGATCTCCAGCTGCTGCCATGCTGCTCTTTCATCAAATGATTCCTGCTAACACAGATTCTGCTCAGCTTTATACTCGTTATACTCGCTATACTAGTTAGTTTTAGTGTCGTACTTGTAGCAGTCATTGTTGAAGCGGTTGTAGCTGCCCAGAGCCGTCAGAGCTCCCAGTCCAATGGCGTAGGAGAAGAAGATCTGTGTGCCGGCATCTATCCACACCTGCCGAGAGGTCAAAGATCAAATGACTGTGAACGCGTGTGACAACACGTCAAACAGAACTGAGGAAGTCAGTCAGTGGTACCGACCTGAGCCTCCCCCAGTTTGGACCAGTCAGGCTTGATATAGTACATGATGCCATCGTATGCTCCGGGAAGCGTGACCCCTCGGACCAGCAGGATGATGAGCACCACGTAGGGGAAGGTGGCTGTAAAGTACACAATCTGAAACACACAGGAAGAGAAAAGGTTACAGCGACGTGGTGCTTCTCCAGCCTGAGAACTAACAACTGGACTTAAACCTCCTCATTTATCTGTCAAGATTTTAGTGGAAACTGCTGCAGTTTCTTACTCTGACTTACTTCTTTATTCTGTGATGGATTTTTGGGGGTTTTGGGAGAATGAGGGGAAAAAAAGGGAAGCAAACAGGAACCTCAAATCACAACTTCGAAGGAAAGAGGATGATGGCGTCAGGCTAGAACGTATCGGTATCGCAGCCTCCAGAATCCGATCGGAGGCTCTGTTTTCAGCCTCCAGTGTAGTATATAGTGTAGTATATAGTGTAATATACAGTGTAGTATATAGTGTAGTATAGTGTAGTATATAGTGTAGTATAGTGTAGTATATAGTGTAGTATATAGTGTAATATACAGTGTAGTATATAGTGTAGTATATAGTGTAATATACAGTGTAGTATATAGTGTAGTATAGTGTAGTATATAGTGTAGTATAGTGTAGTATATAGTGTAGTATATAGTGTAATATACAGTGTAGTATATAGTGTAATATACAGTGTAGTAAATAGTGTAGTATAGTGTAGTAAATAGTGTAGTATAGTGTAGTATATAGTGTAATACACAGTGTAGTATATAGTGTAATATACAGTGTAGTATATAGTGTAGTATAGTGTAGTAAATAGTGTAGTATAGTGTAGTAAATAGTGTAGTATAGTGTAGTATATAGTGTAATACACAGTGTAGTATATAGTGTAATATACAGTGTAGTATATAGTGTAGTATAGTGTAGTATATAGTGTAATATACAGTGTAGTATATAGTGTAGTATATAGTGTAATATACAGTGTAGTAAATAGTGTAGTATAGTGTAGTATATAGTGTAATACACAGTGTAGTATATAGTGTAATATACAGTGTAGTATATAGTGTAGTATAGTGTAGTAAATAGTGTAGTATAGTGTAGTAAATAGTGTAGTATAGTGTAGTATATAGTGTAGTATATAGTGTAGTATATAGTGTAATATACAGTGTAGTATAGTGTAGTATATAGTGTAATATACAGTGTAGTATATAGTGTAGTATAGTGTAGTAAATAGTGTAGTATAGTGTAGTATATAGTGTAATACACAGTGTAGTATATAGTGTAGTATAGTGTAGTATATAGTGTAGTATATAGTGTAATATACAGTGTAGTATAGTGTAGTAAATAGTGTAGTATAGTGTAGTATATAGTGTAGTATATAGTGTAATATACAGTGTAGTATAGTGTAGTAAATAGTGTAGTATAGTGTAGTATATAGTGTAGTATATAGTGTAATATACAGTGTAGTATAGTGTAGTAAATAGTGTAGTATAGTGTAGTATATAGTGTAATATACAGTGTAGTATATAGTGTAATATATAGTGTAATATATAGTGTAGTATAGTGTAGTATAGTGTAGTATAGTGTAGTATATAGTGTAGTATAGTGTAGTATATAGTGTAGTATAGTGTAGTATATAGTGTAGTATAGTGTAGTATAGTGTAGTATAGTGTAGTATAGTGTAGTATATAGTGTAGTATAGTGTAGTATATAGTGTAGTATAGTGTAGTATAGTGTAGTATATAGTGTAGTATAGTGTAGTATAGTGTAGTATATAGTGTAGTATAGTGTAGTATAGTGTAGTATATAGTGTAGTATAGTGTAGTATAGTGTAGTATAGTGTACTTGTCACTCAGTCACGTCCTACTGCAGTCAAGCTCCCTCCTCCGGGACAACCAATCACAATGCTCCACTTCACAGTCCCCCCGTGTTGTAGTCATAGCAACCCTGTCATGTGACAGCGATGCGTAAGCATCACGAGCCATGAATCACAGCCAGATGCTGTGAAGCTCGTTGGATCGTCAGTACGGTGGCAGTAGAAGCTTCGTATTTCAGGACGTCTGTGATTCAGCTCGGTTCCTTTTAACACATGCGTCTCCACCAAACGAGCGCGTGACATGACAGGTGCCTGCTGTTCTGCGTCCTTTACCTTCCCCGTGGACTTGACTCCCTTCCAGACACAGAAGTAAACCAGAACCCAGACGGCCATGAGACACAACATGAGCTCCCAGTTGATGGGTCCAGCTTCATCCAGGCCGGACGAGATGTTCAGAACCTTGTTCCTGCACAGAGACAGAGGAGGACGTTCTGTCAGCTCAGCATCTAGCATTACATCAGTTGTGGGAGCAAAGCAGCTCGTTCTTCTGTCAGGAAACATTAAACCTCAGAAGAAGTGGCTGCAGCCAGACGCCAGAAATAAAAGAGCCAGAGTTTGAAAACAGCTCAGCGCTGACAACAAGTCAGAGACACACAGAAGGCAGGAAAGTCTGCTCCTCGTTAACAGCTCGGCTGGCCTGAAAACTCAGAAACTACAACATCACTAAGACGCAGCACCAGTCTGAGCCCCTCTGGGTCGACACGGCCAGAACCAGAACTCACTCCCAGAACTCGATGATCGGCGACCGTGTGTCTGCCAGCTCCGCGCAGGTCCTGTTGCCGCTGACGGTGACGTTGGCGAAGCTGCTGTTGTTGCAGATTTGATGATGGAAGGTCTCGATGCAGTTGGGCGTGTTCCACTCGTTGTCGCAGGTGGACCAGGGGAGCGTGGAGCTAAAGGACTTGATCAGGTAGTAGAAGCCCCAGGTCAACACCATGATGTAGTAGGTGTTACAGAAGAACACGATCACCATGGAGGCGTAGCCCAAACCTGAGAGAGAGACCTGAGCATGAGCCAGTTAGAAAGTGATGCATGATGGGAGCTGTGTGCACATCCTGCCCCTCAGGATCCCAGGTCCCAGCGACTCTGGATTTAAAAGGACAACACACAAACAATGAGCACATGTGAAGATGTCGGCTACTGTGCGCGACCTCTGACCCCTGGGTGCTGGTGGTTTATTACACGTTGCGCTCTGTGATTTATTCACGTGCCCTTGATGACAGAAGTTGCTGAGCTCTGAGCTTTTATGACTCTGTAAAAGTCAGTTTATGAGTTTATGGCCGATGCACCTGAACCTGAGCTGAACCTGTTTCCAGTTTATGAACCGTCTTCCAGGTCGTGAATCTCAGCTTCAGGTGCAGATGCTTAAAGAACGAATGAATAACAGCTGTCAGCACACAAAGGGTTAAACAAGCCACTGCAGACCCAGTGTTTACATGTGTAACATCTGGACCAGCATCTGGTTCTGCAGCGGTTGCTGGTGGGTCTGTCTCCCTGTGTCAGCACCTGAAGCTCAGAGGTGAGAGAACAGCGTGTAGTAAACTAATCCAGTCACGCGGCTACAGATCAAAGAGATATGACACAGCTATGAGGGAAGCAGGTGCAGGTGTGTGTGTGTGTGTGTGTGGCCGGTTTCCAGACGTGTCTTCAGGCACGTACGCGATCGCTCAGGATCCTCAGAGCGCGGATCCAGTCCGTCCACTCTGAACTGTGAGGATTTACGGTCTGTTACCACGGCAACGGACTGGACTACTTTGTTAACAGGGGTCTCTGCTGTTTGAATGTACGCGTCGTACTGTGCTTATAGTTACCTGCTGCTGTGACACTCGCTGCTTGTTGATCTCAAACTAAACTCCTCTGCACGTCGGTGGTGCTGAACTGGATTAGTAGCATGTGGTTTTAAGTTACCATAGCAACGCTAAACGCCACAACAACACTGTGCTGCACCTTTAAACAGTGGAGCGATGTTCCAGACGTTGATGCTTCCGGCCTTCATGAACTGGCCCAGAGCGATCTCCAGGAAGAAGATGGGGATTCCTCCGACGAAGACGATCAGCAGGTACGGGATCAGGAAGACGCCTGCAGGACGACACACACACTCATCATGTACAGGTCCAGGAACCCGATCCTCGTCTCTAGGCGGTTCTGATTTTGGTCACATGTTTATTTCAGTAGCTGGCGACAGCTTTATGTAACTGAAGCAGGAGAGAAAGGATCTTCATCCCTCCGTCCTCTCGTCTCTCTGGGTTTCTGTTTTTTGTCCTGTCCGGCCGTTTAGCATGCAGGGTTTACATTTAATCACATTTAATCATATTCAACCGCCGTGAACGAATGAAAGAGAGAAACTCATCATCCTTTTGCTTCTTGTGCTGTTTAAATGTAAAGTGATTCTAACCCAGAACCTGAAGGACTGAATCTCTGTAAAGAGCCAGTAACTGGATGTTCGCTTTCACGCTGACATGAATGAACAGTCTCTCTGTGACGGGGTCCACACACAGGCCGACCGGGAGTAACTGGGTCAGAGTTCTACTGGGATCTGGAAGGAGTCAACCTGGATTGACGCTGGTGCTGTGCCAGCAGTTACATAAGCTGCTACTACAGAACAGAAGGACCAGAGGGTTGTTCAGGAGAACTCAGCGCCACCTCTACGAGTCCAGAGACACGGGCTGGAGTCAGGACGAGTCGGCCAAGTGACACCGACAGCCAGGTGTCACGTAACGGTGATGAGAGTGCGACAGAAACAGAACCTCCTAATCTGCAGTCAGAACCTAAGCTGCTAATCTGAGGTAAGTCACTGGGCCAGGTTCTGACAGGCTGCTAACCGGGATAATGAGCCAGCATCATCATCCTCATTAGCAGCTTCATCACTCTTGCATCACACCAAGTCTACTGCATCACTACTGATCATCTCCTGGATTTACTACCGAAGAATAAATACAGTCGCTTATTTTACTCTGCTGTATTAAGTTTAGTTTAGTTAGAAAATTGGGTTTTGGTAAATGAAGATTTGAATTTAATTAGAAACGCTGGTGGATTAACTGGACACATTTCATCGACTGACATGGTTTTAATACTGATAATAACGAAATGCGCCCGAAAGCCTCGCGTGAGTTCAACCTGCTCCACGTCCCTGAACAGAACCACTGGTGGTCTCAGCGCTGAACGCGACGGGGCAGAACTGGCTGGACTGAGCCTGGGTCTGAAGCACTGCTTCATTGACGCCGCCACACAGAAATCTACTGATTCATGTGCGTTGTTTGAGCCAAACGCAGCCTCACAGCTCAGGAAGGACGGAGGCGCGAAGGAGCAGAGGTGATGAGAGGAGCCGAGGACGCCGGAGAGGAGAGGAGGAGCAGGTCTGTCAACAGGATTACCAGCTTACAGCCTCTAATCTCTGGCCCACGTGGCGACGGGTGGAGGACACTCGCTGACATAACGCTACGCTGGGCTCCCTCACATCTGACAGCGAACAGCAATCATGTGGTTTTAGCCCAAACCTGGACCAGGAAACAGGCTGTGGTGGAAGTGAATCCGTCCCACGACCTTTGACCTTGAACCTAAACATAGCTCAGACTGAACCCTAACTCCAACTACAGCTCAGAGCTTTGACACTTGTCCATGAGCAAAGTTCGTCACCATGGTAACAGGCAACAGAGCGTGAACTCACAGGAGGCCTGGGAGAAGCCTGGAAGGTTTTTCAAGGACCCTGTGATTGACTGCATGTCGTAATGTGTATGTGACAAGTGACATTAGGTTTGATTTGGTTCAATGAGCCCTGGAAAAATTTCCAAGACCCTCAGAGCATCGTTCAGTTTTTGAATTCTGAACCACTGGCAGACGTTGTCAAAGGAAGTTATTATCTGGAATCTTCAAGCACCCGATCGCCTGGAGCATCCTGTTCCCTGACCTTTCAGGACTTGTTACCAAACAGAACCAGCTCAGGTTTCTCCGGTTTGCTGGCACCGTCTACTGGACTGGAAACCAGCAGACTGAGGCTGGTCGACATGTTTAATCTGGTCCTCGTTCCTTGGAGTCAGGACACAATGGGCGTCGGTTTGAGCAGCAGAGGACGATGATGCTGGAGCAGGCGACCGTCCTTCAACACTGCAGCATCATCAGTCTGAGGGGGACACGGGAGGAAGGATGGACCGAGCAGACAGAAGGAAAGATGCTGCAGCGGAGGGCACCAGAGCTGCTGCATTCAAGGACCCTCGGACGTGTGACATTTAGGAATCAGCCGCAGTACAACGATGAGTAGTGCTGGTTAGACATCAGACAGTCCTTGAATGCAACTACGTGCAGATTAATGTCACAGGTTCTTTCTCCTTCTGCAGCTTGAAGGCGGCTCCACGTGTTTCTACAAGTGGTCGCTCTGATTTCAGACACACGACCTTCATCCCAGCAGCAGAGGAACCAAAGGGCAGGTTTCTGGCCCGAGACGATTTATTACTCGTTGTTGCGTCACGCTGTTAGCAGACGTCAACTAAAATGCTAACGTAGCTCAGAGGTACAAACTGTTACCAGCCGTTCCTCACATAGCTCAGGAGCACTGAGCAGGACGATCCGTTCCAGAGTCTGAAAAATACGGCGGCGAAGGGAACCTGGAACACAACAGGGAACTGGACCTCCTCCTCATCCTCATCCTCCTTAACCTCTCCCTCCTCCCTCCCCCTCCTTCACCTCCTCCTCCCTGTGTGAATGTTGTTTCTCTTCTGTCCAGCTCAAACTGTTCGACTGTGTGAACGAGACCTTTTCAGGTGAAATGTTTCTGTGAACGAATGGAAGGATCGAGTGGATCCAGCGGAACCGTCTCAGCAAACTAGTTCCATTCATAGAATTAATTTGGAGAACTGGACTTATTGCCAGGTTCTGTCAGTGAACCGGTTTATTCTCATCATAATAATCGCATAAACCCAGTTCTGACTGGTTTTATGTACAAAAAAGAAAAGTTCTGAAGTATTGAATACTAGAGTATAATATGCAGTAGCAGCTGCTCGCTGTGGACCCGGTCCTGACTTCTCCAACCCGACCCAGTCTGAGCATAGAAGCGCAGCGTTCAAGCCCACATGTCAGTGTGGGAACCGGGTTCAGAGGGACCACAGAGTCGCTCTATATATAGGTCAGCTCACATTCCTGCTCTCACCCAGAAGCTTCTCCTTACGTTCCAGCACCAGGATCTGTGTGCAATGCGTGACACCAGGCCCGGTTCTGGGCCCATAAAGGGTTCCTACATGTCTTTACTGTCTCACTGCTGATTTATGCCCCACAGAGAGAAACAGACTCTGTGCTACGTTATGCTTCTACTTTATCTCACAGGTAACTCGTCTTCGTTTTGTAGATTAAGGTTTGTTTGGCTACAGCTGCAGTCGGCGGACAGAACCAGAAACACGACGTGGACCGGACACACTCGTAAAACTACTTCATTAAGGAATTTCACTGCTGACGCTGTAGTAACAATCCTGGGGGTCAGGAGCACTCATGTGGCCCAGAACCATCACAACGCAACTGAACAAGAGCCAGCTGGTTGTCATGACGACATGAGTGACTGCGGTGGCTCACATGCACGTGTGACAAATGAGTGAAGCCAAATATGGTCAGAGCTGAGTGAACGAGTCATGTGATGCCAGCTGCACTTCCTGCTGTGAAACGTGTCCTGAAGCACGAACGTGGTCCAGTTAATGAAACGGAACCAGAACCAGTCTGCAGGAGAGCGTTGTTGTGCAGGTGTGTGTCTCACCTCCTCCGTTCTTGTAGCACAGGTAGGGGAACCTCCACACGTTGCCGAGTCCGACAGCAAATCCGACACAGGACATGATGAAGTCCATCTGCCGCGTCCACGTCTCCCGCTCCGGATATCCGGGCCCTGCTCCCGTGACGATGCTGCCCTTTTTGTCTGGCCCGGCGCAGCCACCGGACCCTGCTGCAGCCAGCGGGACAAGGCTGCCGTTGAGGAGGAGGGGGCCCTTCCTCTCCTCTAGGAGGACCAGGGAGCAGGAGGAGGCTGGGAGGGCCTGCTTCTCCATCAGTCCACAAGCCAGTTAGGAACCAGCAGGAGACCAGTCAGAGTCCAACCAGGACCTAGAACTTCACACTAGTTAAACAACAGTGAAACCAGTCAACGTGGTTTTGTGGTGTTTCTCTGTGATTCCTCTAAATCCAGTTAGACACCAGTAAGGAACCAGTCAGCAGATAATTTCAGTTGTCCCGTCTCTGTAATTTACAGGTTTGTGTCTTTAAAGAGCCAGAACCCGGTCAGAACTCGTTGTGGGTCAAGCCTGCTCACGTCCACAGATCTGTTTCTTGTCCTTGTTTTAATCCTCAAGCTTCCTCAGTGTGAGTCCAGAACCATCAGAACCCAGTTTCACCCCAGTCAGTGACAGATGAGTGAGCAGGTCCTGCTTCTGTCTTTTCTTGTCCCCAGTGACAATAATAAAACAGGATGATTGGTTTAATTTATGGATCCAGTTGAATCCGAATTTCACGCTGAAAATCAAACGTTAATTTGGAGACATTGTTTCTATAAGGAAAAATAAAAAATATTAAAATGAGAAAAAATAAAGAACTGATAAGGGAGAACACCGGTACCGAACCGCGACCTTCAAAAACAATCCACGAAGCACTTGAATGTGAGTCTGAAGAATCGCATGGGAACAGAGAGTCACGAAGGAGACGGCGGCCTGATGGAAGACGGAGCGGACGGTCCGGACGGTCCGGACGGACGGATCGGGACGGGTCCCGCTCAAGAAGACGCTCAGACCCGGCGGGCAGAGAGCGGACGGTTCGGTCTGTGCAGGAGGGTTCGCGGCTCCATCCGCAGAGCAGAAGAACGACGGAGGAACGAAGAGAACCGGCTCCGTCCGAGGAGGACTTTGAAGCGGACTGTCGCTGTGTCCGACTCTAAAAGGAGCAGCGGCCGCTCGGCTGACGTCACAGAGGAGGGCGGTCCCTCCGCGCAACCCCCTCCTTGGCTTCAACATGAAGCTATGAATGAACGTGGTCATTCATTTGTTTGACGTTAATAAAATATGATGACGTGGAGTAAATGTGTTTGGTTACTTACCACCACTGGGAGTAGGGCTACGACTATCACCTGGAAAGCAGAGACTAACACCTGGTGTGGGGGCGTGAGAGCTTTTAGGTTACTGGAGAAGCTCTGACCTTTGACCCCACTGTGAACCGCTGTAACTGTGAATGTGTCCGTTCCTTGTTTGACCTCCTCAGGATGGAACACAGGGAAACGTTGTCGCCTCCCAGTGGCTCCTCAGCAAAACTACATCTACAACTTCCCACCATGAGCCTTCGAAAGCATCACTGTTACTGGAAAACACATAAATGTCACGTTGTCCTTATTCTGCATGTAACTCTTTGCAGTGCATTCTGGGTAACAGCGCCTCAGGCGATGCTGATGTCGTGCAGCCACAGTGGGTTTCTGGTAAAGCTTCTTTAGGGCTTTTATTCCTAACGGGGAGCGGGACGCACCTGTCGTGTTCTTTCTTTATTTGACTGTAGCTGAGACACCGGGACCAGACAGAAACCAGAGGCCGCTGCTCGCTCTGTTCGGGTTGTGCCTCTAACATTCGTCTGAACCGAGCTGAGGTCCAGCAACGTGATGGAAGAGAAACACGGAGAACAGGTCGACATTTTCTCATAAGAGAACTTTAATGTCACAGACAATACACCAAACATCTTATATAAATAAAAGAGTAAAACTGTTCTGGAGGCACTGAGGTAAACGAACGCAACACGGAGAACACGGAACCTTCACAATTAAGCTTTAAGGTCACTTTAGTCATATCAAATATCTAAAACATAACAAACATAATCAGGTTGAACTGAAAGGTAAATATCATAAAAACTACTGTGAAATGTAAGTTATTCATAAAGAAAACGTAACTTTGATTCAGTCGAGGTTTAATTGACAACCGTAGGTTGAAACGTTGCCTTGACACGACGCTGGTGTCGGTTCCTGTAACGCGGTTCAGTACAACAGTACCTGGAAGGCTTAGT
Source organism: Macropodus opercularis (assembly GCA_030770545.1). Taxonomy (NCBI): domain Eukaryota; kingdom Metazoa; phylum Chordata; class Actinopteri; order Anabantiformes; family Osphronemidae; genus Macropodus; species Macropodus opercularis. The sequence continues at coordinate 17,768,747 of CM061095.1, forward strand.
AGTAGTAGCTGCAGTAGCCGGCTGTGACCACAAGGGGCTCTGTTGTCCTCAGGATCCTTTCTCTTTACCTGCTCCACACCTGGACACACAGGAAGACAAGAAGAAGACAAGGAAGCAAAGGTTAGTTGGCCGCATTTTACTACATTTCCCATGAGTCTTTTCAGGATCAGATACGTTAATACTTAGTTAGGGAAACCGGAAGGACTACATTTACTCAAGTACTGCCCTTCACTGCATTACGTACTGTTGAGAAACGTCACCACATCCCAGAGGCTTTTGTTCTGGAATTCTTCACTTTCCTTCACCTTTTTACTGTGTTGCATGTTTAATGCGAAACACCCACAAACTCATGATTACGTATTTGAGTCTGGACCTGTGTCAAACTGAAGCTGATGGATTCTCTAGACCAATGTTAATAAAACACATCCAATTGGTGACACCACATCTGTAACACCTGGTTACCGTGGAAACAGGGGAGCTGGACACAGGCCTGTCTCTGATGGTGTGGGAGCATCCATCGCTGTGGTGACGCCTTGATATTACAAGACAACAATCTGGTCTTTTACATCACTGGAGGCAGTGTGATGCTTCGGGCCAGGTTCTGCTGGGAAACCTTGGGTCAGTCCATGTGGATGTTGATGTGACCCGTAGCACCACCTCATGGTTCTGAGCCTCAGACGGAACGTGTTCCCCGATGGCTGTGGCCTCTTCAAAGCAGGACGATCTCCCTGGTTCTGCTTGAGCAGCACAACAACCGGTTTGAGGTGTTGACTCAGCTCCAAATTCCTCAGATTGCGAGCTGAACCAACCGGTCAGATCCACAGAGGCTCCGCCTCACTGCTCACAGGGTAAAGGATCTGCTGCTGATGTCTCGTACCAGACACCACGGCACAGCTTCAGGTTCTAGTGGAGTCTAAAGGAAATAACACAATACTGGACCGGTCACAATGTTCTGACGGTAGGAGACGCTGGCAACTCGTATGTTGAGGAAAACAATGTTAGCGTATTAATAATAATAATTAACTCCTCATCTCCACATATATTTATTTGAGTCAAACTCAAAGATGTCAACTGGGCGTTTTACTAGAAGTGCAGCTATAAATTAAGACACACTCCAAAGTTTTTAATTCCATTACCTTGTTTATATAAAACTTTACTAAAAGAAGTATGTACAGATCAGAAATCAACATTCAATGTGCAAACAAACAGATCAGTGATGAAACCTGATTCCATAAAAAAAAAAACTTCCCAACAGGAGGAAGCTTAAAGGCTCCTGAAGGATCTGAGAAGACAAACCGTCCAGAACCTCAGGCGGATCCTCAGCTTAAAACCAGCTGCACTTTCTAAACTCAGGTCTGTGTTGATGAGGAAAAGAAAAGCTTTTGTTGAGTCATAATTCGGGTTTTGAGTTCCAGTTTTTCAGCTTAGAGGAAACAACGGGTTAAGATTTTATTCTCTTGGTGATGATTAGACCATTAAACAGTGCAAAGAAATTGTGTTTTTATGCATGTGACCAGTGTGAATATTTCATTTCTGTGAAGACAAAGACGCCACATGTCACATTCTGATGGTTGTCTTCGCAGTGACTGTTGACTCCTGAACTTTGAAGCCTCCTCTTCCTCCTTCACCATCACCATCACCATCACCAAAACCAAACCTAAAACAAATCAACCTTTGGTTTCCACCGTAAACAAGACTTCTTCTATTGAAGGTGGGAAATGAAGCTATGTCTTCATACAGGAGTTAAGAGCAGACAGACGATCTGCTGGACGATTCCTTTTTACAAAAACTAAAACAAACACCTTAATCAAACAATTCTAACAGCTCAGATAAGTCTGAAAATAACATTCTGTTTTATTTTTAGGTTCCATGTCAATGCATCCAGAATTTATTATTTTCCAGTGAGGAAGAAGAGAAACGCTGAAATGTGCTCAGCTCAGAATCCACGAGCAGCACATCGACCACATAACACGCTTAAAACACGTTGAGGCCTGGGGTTTGGACACAACTATCACCAAAATCACGCGTTTAGTTTAGTTTGAGTAGACAAAGCGTCAGTTTATCAGCGTAGAAAGAGGAGCAGTTACAGCCAAAGCTGCTCCAATGATGTGCAGTGGATCTGAACCAGAAAACAAACCTGACTCAACGTGGAGACCAAAACTAAAAACAGGAACAAGCAGCTTAACTGCAAAACCCGACTTCGCTCCATGCAGCTCGTCTTGGACCAACAGAAAACTTGGATGTCATTAAAAAGGTTCCGTCTGATCCGAGTTCAGAGTTCAATGTGTCCGTATGACCCTGAACTGCTTGCAGATCCCATACGCCGCAAACCATACCCCAACACAACCATATGGCTTCTGTACAGATGAGAGGAAAAGGCACCGAACACAAACAGTCCAACGCTGAGCTACGACACTTTCACTGTGCAGGATCCTCCAGGGTTGGAGCTGTTCAGACTGTTTGTTACTCACGCTTAGATTAGATGTGGCAGCCCTTAATTCTACAATGAAAGCCTCTGTGTTCTGATCAAACCCACTGTCCGGTGATGCAGCGTCACCTTCAGACGAGCTCACAAAGCCAGAGGCATGTGACCAGTGTGTGGATGCAGAGCTGAGTCTGTGGATGTGTTTGAGGAAGCTGCACAGTGAAGCACAAACTGCTGCAGCAACGTTAGAGAAGAGGTGATTTAAGGCAGAGAGGCCGACAGACGGGACGCGGTCAGCCGCCGGTCAGGGTTCCTGGGACGCGGCACTGCTTCATCCTCCTGCTGCTGCACTGAGCTGTTAGTTTATGAGGTGGACAGCATGGGAAGATGACGCGATGCCTCCCTCAGCTCTGAAGAGGAGGAGGAGGTTAGTCACGAGGAGGAAAGAGCAGAGTTACACTTCAGAAGCAAAGAAGCCAGAAGGAAGGACAGGAGCCAGCCTCAGTCTCTTCTGTCCTCACAGCAGGAGCTCTGAGAGCAGAGACAGATGCCCCTCCACCGCCCGGAGGCAGGGACGACAGGACGTCAGGTCTTTCAGAGGGCGAGAGAGCATTACACAGAGCAGGTGAGAGGGAGCAAGTGGCAGCAGCAGCAGATGAACCTCAGTTTTCACAGCAGACGCCCAGTTCGACCCCCAGCGAGAGCAGACTGGAAATGAGCACCAGAAGACGCCCGAGAGACAGAGACAGAGACAGAGAGAGACAGAGAGACACTAACAAAGTCACTTCACCAGCACTGACTTTGGCAGAAACGGCTCCATCTCGGCGCCTCCGTCTTTCCTTGGAGATGCTGCAGACGTTGTGGAGGTCGACGAGCTGCTCGGGGACAAGGATCCGCCACCGGGTGCTTTGGGGAGGCTGTACATGTAGACGGCGCCAATGACGAGCCCGGCGCCAACTGTGAAGAGCAGGTCTATGTGGAATCCGAACAGGTAGATGGACGTCACCGTGGAGACAATGATGGAGAAGGAAGTGGCGAAGCCCTTCAGGATGTTGTCGGCGTACTTCACCACCACGGCCACCAGCAATCCACCGAACGCCTGGTTGAAGATGACACACCACACCATGTCGGTGTAGCCGAACAGGAAGCCACGCTCTGCGATGGCGGCGCCGTCATTCCACCACATTCCCAGCAAACCCAGCGCTGTGCCGAAGATCCCCAGCTGCACGTTCCTGATCCAGACCGATGCCGAGCTCCCCTTCAGAATCTTCTCAAAGTAAACGCCAGCAAATCCTGACGACAGGCAGCTGATTACCACGGCAACCAAACCCACCGTGTAGTTCTGATCAGAGTCGCCCTTCACCGACGCCTCCTTGTTCCCCTCCTGCTGCACCTGCAGGAAAACCACATCCACAGAGTTCACACGGGATCTACCCAGAGCTGACACATTACTCAAATGTTGCTGCACAGGTTAAAGTCCTGTCACGCGTTGATGCAGCCTGAAGGTCCAGGTGTATGCAGACACCTGTTTACATTTTAGATCAGTGGTGTGAGGAGCATTTTACTAATTATGACCGCCCCACCAGATAAGCTGGGACCATACGAAACCCTGACGCTCTGTGGGTTTGGGTATCAGCAGTCCATTCTGAGGTGACAGGTGAGCAGAAGGGGGCAGGACTTACCTGTACGATGGCGACACCAGCGAACAGCAGAACCAGAGAAACCCACTGGACTCTGGACAAAGACTTCCTCAGCATCAACACACTGAATAAAGCAGTAGTGAGGATCTTCAGCTGGTAGGTCACCTGAGGGGGGGGGGGGCAGTTTAATAGGAACTCCTGTGTAAACTAACATGTAGCAAATCATCCACCTTCATAAACATGTTCACTACTTGTTCAGAACCAAACCATCACTGAATGTCTCCTACTAACAGGTGTAGATTAAATATGAACAGACGCTCAGGTCCGTTTCATTCTCAAACAACAATAAGTAAAAGTGTTGGACATGAAATGTTGAGTCAGGCTGGTCCTGATCTGAGCTCTGACCTGGAACGTGGCGGCCGGAAGGTTGGAGATGGCGACGTACTGCAGGTTGTTCTGCAGAGTGTAGATGAGCGACGGGACGGCCAGCTTCAGCGTGTCCCTGTACTGAAGCACGATGGAGTCAAGCAGCAGCAGCACGGTGTCCTTCACGTTGACTGTAGAGGACAAGGTAAAATATTATGTTTTATGAAAATTATGTTTTCTGAACAGTATTTGACATTTCTTCATTTTGGAGCAACAGCCGTGTAATAAAGCAAACAAGTCTTCAGAACTGCGGCACTTTTTGTTGTGCTGTTTATGCTGTGCTCACCAGTATGAATTATTTACACTCAGTTCTACATAAACCACATGGAAAACACTACAATAACCTTAAATCTCAGCTGCTAGCAGGAGAACTGAAAATAGATCAATATTCGGCAGTTTGTTTGTGAAAAGCACCCTGGGAGTTGTGGTCTCTGTGCTTTTACCTGAGCACAGTGTCTGATGAACTTACATCTCTTCTGCAGCAGGATGATGAGCAGACACGTCAGCACCTTCAGGACCTCAGCCATGACGACGGCAGACGTCGTGAAGAAGCGGTCGCCAGGCAACGTGCGGACGTATCGAATGCTGAGAATGAGCGAGGCATTCTGAACCACCAGCACGGCGAGGCTGATGTACTTCAACCTCTTGTTAACTGCAGGGACAAACACACGGAAAAAGCAGACAGTGGGTCAGTGGAGGAACAGCTGCTCCTTTCATCCTCACGATTTTCTGTTGAGTGATTTACTAGGATGTTTTCTATGAAATGTGACGGAAGTACACAATGTGTCAATTGCGACAGACGTTAAGTACCAACTTATTAAATTAGTAGAAAGAAAAGCATTTACTAAACCTCGCTGAGACACAAACCACCTAAAAGCATCAGCAGCAACAACTTCAGGACGCTGTGGGTCCAGTAAAACCAAGATCTGCCGTCCAGAGGTGGAGGCTCCTCTGCTTCAGTCCAGGGCTTCCAGGTGTTTCTACCTGCCGGCTACACATCGGGCCTCGTGCTCCCTTTGTGTGACGTTTGTTGTCTGTCATCACGGACACCAACAGTAAATACGGATCTTACTGCCACGCACAGGATGATGCCACTCATCACCTGCCCACAGGGAAACAGCTGCTGTCGTGATTGTGGAGCTGATCTCAGGTCAGTTCTGCATCTGCTGCCTGTCACAGATGTGCGGACTTGGATAAACTCCGTTTCCACGGACCGTGTCAGAGCCTGGCTCTCAGAAAACTAACTAAGTTCCGATCATCGCCAGCGTAGGACCCGAGTATTCGCATCCAGCCGCCACATCAAAAAAGCGGACAAACCAGTCAGTCACACCCAGGAAAGTGAAAGAGCGAGTGTTACCTGCGCAGGTGCGTCCACCACCGAATCGCCACGTCACCACCCGCCCTTCACCTCTATGGGACAATCTGTTACCGTTAGCATCAGCCGCGAGACACCTCACATTCATTTATAACGTCAAGCTAGCTGTAGCATTAGCCTGCCCTGTGATTAGCTATCAGCTGGGCTAGCGTGCTAACAACCGTTAAATGCAACGGTTACAAGTCTCGATTCGTTCATTAAACGTGTTAAAAGCTGTGTAACAGTGTGGGCAGTTAGTGGTAACATTATTCATTTGACCTCTGCGCATTAACCCTCTTTCAGAGAGCAAACTTCGGTTAGCCGCTACTAAGCTAGCTGTCACTAACCCAGGCTGTGGCACGTTCAGGTCACCGAGCTCCCGGTCGGTTTGTGTGGGACTTAAAAAACGCGAAGATCGTTGAATTACTTACTTTAAACACTCACGTTCTGATCATCTTTAGAACGACCAACCAGTCTTCTACCAATCCGGATGATAAAATACTCGACCCAGTCAGGAATAAAAACACATTTGATTCGTTTACCAACTTAAGACACTGTTTGTGTACCAAAACAAAAATGGCGACACGTCAACAGTTCGGCATGGAACCGAGTCACAGTTTGGGAAAACTGGACAAACGTGTCACAGTGTCGTGTAGTGGGTGAAATGGTTTTCACCCAGACGGTCAGAGGCGCGTCTCTGGGCCCTGGGGAACACAGCCATACGTTCGACTCCCGTTTTAACCCACCGGGACCCGTTTTCTAGCTTCACCGGTTCAACGGCGTCTAACAACGACGGGCTTAGCGTCGCTAGCGCCGCTGATGGACGCACAGCTTAAACCGGCTACACATTTAATTTGGGGTCTTTGTTCTTTTGCACCCGTCCTCCGGTCCAGACATCACCAACAGCCTTGCGGGCCGCCCGCTCTCGGTTCTGCGCTTACCTTCACTCTGACCCCGGCTCGCTGTCTTCTCCTCCGGCTCTTGGCCTTGGCTCCCTGCGGCCATGCTGCTCTCCCTCGGTCCGATGCTTCGCCGCCGGCGGCCCACTGGGCTGACGCTCCGCTAGCCTCCTTGCAGCCTAACCCCGGCTCGCCGTTCAGGTGTTGGGCTCCCGTACGTGGTGGTGGCGGCGTTAGACCGGAGGTTGGAGGAGCCCCTGGGAGAGGCACCGGAACCATCGGGGTGAAAACAGTGCGTGGAGGAGCTGAGGTGTCCAGGAAGCGACGGGACTACAGCTACAGAGACTGTCCACGGGGCGACAGGAGGCATCGCTCCGTACCTAAAACATGAGCCCTTTCTGCTGAACCCAGAACAACGGGGACGAAGTTCTGACACACGTTCGATTAAAATGGGTGTTAAGTCAAAGTACGTGTGTTCGCTGCAAGCCGGACTATATGTCTATTAAAATTACACACAGTGTAGAGAAGTCACCCGTCAGTGACGCAAATCTATAGACAGTTTCGCCCGCGTTTCGCCCGCGTCCTTCTATTGGCCACCACCTCGATGGACTCCAGTGGGCAGCCCACGCGGGGGCGAAACTGTCGTCCATCGTGGCCGACCCCTCCCACCCCCTGCACCAAACCGTGGAGGACCAACGCAGCTCGCACAGCGGAGACTGCTGCACCCGAAGAGCAGGACTGAGCTACCGGACGTCCTTCATCCCCCACTTCAACAAGACTCCACAACACACCAACATGACTGAAGCATGTTCATAGTGTGATGTGTGCCGTGCAGTGAACATGTTGCATGTAGGTTATTTTATTGTTATTTTTATTTTGGAACTTCGCACTTTATGTCTAGATATGTACATACTGTCAGACAAATGTTACTCTTTTTTTGTAATTATTGTAATTCTTTTTTTCTGACTGTAATTATGCTGATGGGTCACCAGAATTTCCCCATTGCGGGATAAATAAAGTCCTATCTATCTATCTATCATATTAATGAAGTAGTTTTTGACTCGGGCGTTAAATAAAAGACTGAGCCTGGTTCTTTGAATAAACGATCAGCGTGAGACTTCACTTCTTCTTCTCTGATCCAACTTCGGCATTTAAGGAGAATCGATTGGCTGCTCGGTGAACACCTCACATTTCACGCGCTTGTGTCGTGCGCCACCTGCTGGTTCACGCGTTTAGTTTCCCTCAACCCAAGACGCGCAACAGCCAAACAATCCAGTCAGTCAAACACTGCAGACTTAGGTTAAGGACACTGCAACCGTATATTTTACGGAGTGTGAATCAGCCGTGAACTGGTGTTGAACTTAGCCCTCTGAGCTGGGATCAGTCTCGGCCAGGATGCCCCAGCCCTCGGCTTCACACGAACCGCTCCACATCCACATTAACGCAAGACTTGTACGTATGAAAGTGCTGCTCTACTGCTGGAGGTCACCGCCGGGTTTCCAGCCAAATCACTGGTCTGAAGCTCAGTCAAAGCCTTGGGCTCATCCCAACAGGTACCTTCTATCGGAGTCTGTTCTGTGGCGCTGCTCATGGGAATGAAGGTGACATGAAGGAGGGCAACAAAATCAACAGACAAAGTGATGAAGTGAATCTGTTTATTCCAACGTTGGATCTTTGTGGTTTTTTTTCGATCCATAAATTGTTATTTAATGTAAATAAACACAGACGAGTGACTAGTCAGTCACTTCCTCACTCAGGCACAATAATACACAAGTATTTACAGTGACGTAACATTCACCTGTTCAGGACCTGAGCTCTGACAGGAAATAAATTAAAGTCTTGATCTAACATTAAACCAAGATTCTGACTTTGACATCAAATCGAATTTTTCAAAGTAAACTCCAGCCAAAAACTGATTTAGTTTTCCTGCGTAACCTGCTGTTTGTAAACGTTGAGGAAATGGACAAAGATGTGAGCATAGAAGATTCTTTTTTTAAATTCAATCAATGTAAATTAGGCAGAAACAGTGAAAAGTGAATTATGTAAACATTCACATATCTGCAGACGTTTCAGGATGGTTAATCCACAGAGGTTTTAGGGTGATTCTGTTAATTGACTAACACATTTGAAGAAAAAAAGTTCTGTAAAATCCTCCAGTTACAGCTTTAAATTAACTTGTTAAACAATTTAAGTACATTTTAGCCAATATTGCACCATATCCATCTAGGGTTTTTAGGATTATCAGCCAATTAACTGTCATCTTTCTCAACACACATTTACAGCAGCTCAGGAAACATCCAGAGCAACAAGACGAAGGCAGCGGAAACTAAAGGCACTGACTACTGCAGAGTCCTAAACTGTCTTCATAAACAAATAAATAGAATAAATAACCAACACAATGTCAGTCAGATGAATAAGGAACTGGCTGCAGCAGGAAGAGGCAACGAGATGAGAAATGGTCGCATCATTTAGAGGCGCATCCCGGGTCTCACTCATGAGTGTTCAGTTTTCACATGGGCTTATTTCTGCAGACAGCAAAAGCTTTGCTTGTGAATTCAGGGACGCGCCGACATCTGATCTCACAGACTTGGCATCTGGTGCTGGGTGAAGAAACGAAAGTAATAAAGTCCAGTTTATAGTTACTGTCTCACAACAAGTGTTGATGTTCTAATGCACAATCCAGAATCAGGTTTTGGGTCCAGCAGAGTCCTGCGGCGCTCAGGTTCAGTTCTGTGTGCTCAGTGCTGTGCCGTTAGAGGGACTGGCTGGGCAGACAGCCGTGGTCTTCCTGCAAGTCCTCCCCCGTCTCCCCCTCTCCTCCCACCATCCAGGGGTGAGACAGGATCTCCTCCAGGGTGGGACGGTCCTCTGGTCGATACGACAGACACCAGCGAATCAGTGACTGGCATTCTGGGCAGAAAAAAGGTTGTCGTTTGAGGTCACGGCGCTTTTATTTAAGGTGGATTACACAGGTGTGGAGGAGGGTGGGCTCACCTTTAGAAACCCGTCTGGTGAACATGGGCTCGGCCCTGACGATCTCCTGGTCTCGCTCGAATGGGATGTCACCACAGACCATGTCAAAGAGCAGAACCCCCAAAGACCAGACGGTGAGAGAGACCGCTTCATAGGACTGGGACAGAATCCACTCCGGAGGACTGTAGACCCGAGTACCTGAGGACCGGACGGGAAAGGGAGGAGAGTTAAGGCATCACATTAAGCCAAATATTCACCAGGGACAATGACCTGTCTACTCACTGAAACCTTTCAATTCAGATATTCACTGTAAAGTTCAAACAACGTCCATCGACTTTTTCAGCTACAAACTAGAGCTTCAGTACCTTCGAACTCGCTGTACGGCGTCTCTTTAAGTGGAGCTCCAGACCCAAAGTCTATGATCTTGACCTCCAGCGTTCTCATGTCGACCACAACGTTTTCATCTTTAATGTCTCTATGAACAACGCCATGAGCGTGCACGAACTGCAGCGCCTCCACAATCTGACGGAAAAATCTGACGGAGACAGACGAAGAACATCAAAACCAGCGAACAGCAACACAACCAAGTTTAACGCTTGAGAACGGAGCAGAGCAGAACCTGAGGGCGAGGTGTTCAGGCAGCGCGCCTCTCTCTGTGATGAAGTCAAACAGGTCCTGACACTGTGGCGGTCGCTCCAACACCAGCATGAAGCCGCATCCCTCCACTTCAAACCAGTCCAACATGCGGATGACGCCGCCGTGACCTCCGACCTCCGACAGCCGTTGCAGCAGAGCCACCTCCATGGGCACAGGGCGAACGTCACCAGGCTGAGGGAGAGGCAGACAAGACTGTTAGCGGTCGTCATCGCTGTGGGAGAACGTGGTGTAAATAGTAAATTATTATTTTATCTTCAGGCAAATAGTGGTCTGCACAACGCAAACCCCAGAGATGTTCTGTTTCTAATTAATCATCTGATCAGTGCAAATAAAAATCAACCTGCAAATAAAGCAATAAATCAAAGTAGCGAAGAATAAAACCTGCAGTGTCAGATCTGGTTCAGACAGAAAACCCTGGAACGGAGAGTTCCAACTAAGAGCTGAGGGCAGGTCCCTAACGGAACCGTGACATCACGGGTTTCCGTGCGAACTGCAGGGCAGCCCCCACCCACAACGGTAGCTCTGAGCCCAGCAGGGGGCAGAGCTCGTCACGCTTGTTTAACAATAATAACGACAATAGTTTCTGATTTCTACTGAACACGTCTGGTTTGGACCTACTGGTCAGACGTTCTGGCGGTTCGGGGTTTGACTCCCTGGGCCGGTTTTATTTACAACCTAGTTATATTTCCATTAAGATAGTTGCTGTGTCACTCACCAGTCTGGCCCACTGTTGAACCTTGTCACTGGAAATCTGTTTAACGGCAACCTGGACGGACCGAACCGAAGAGAACATTTAGTTTCAAACAGTCCCGTGACTCGACACATAGGAAGACAAAGAAACAGGATTAAAGACTGACCTGGAGTCCATCAGAGAGTCTCTGGCCAGAGAACACCGAACCAAACCCACCGCTGCCGAGCTGCGGACCGCATCGGTACTGGCTGCAGAACGGTTCCTTCCCTGGAATCAGAAAACCGCGTCAACCAGCTGAGGAGCAAACGCTCCGCGAAGCGTCAGACGCAAACGAAGCTGCGCGAGCTGCGTCTGTTGCTCAGCGGACTGACATTATTCGGAAATTACAGTTACGGTCGCTATGGAAACGACCTTCGTCTGGGTTACTAAGTTAAAAACTCCAAGTTGAAACTGTTCCTAAAGTGAACAGTAGAACTCAGTAGAACCGTTCTGCTCACCGTTCTTCCCCATCACGTCCTCCGGGTCGAACTCTTCGTTTCTCTTGTGCAACATTTTCTTCAGTCTTAGTTTAGTTGGTGCAGAAAACATCCATCTTGTCGTTTGTGCCTGACTTTTCCCGCCTTCCCGCTTTTAAAATCCACCTCCACCGAACACGGTCTAAAACAAAAGTCGTTTGCGCGCGTGGGACCCTCCAGCTCGTCTGCTGACCCCGGAGTCACTGCTCCACGCGACTGTTTTGGTGAGCATTTATACGCCTGCGTGAGACCACGCCCAACCCGCCTTTGCTGTCTAATCAGAGCTCAGGCGTGTGCGCAATGTTTTGAACTGTTCGGCCAATCAGTTTCAAGTTGCATTTCTCTTCGCGCTCATGAATATTTAAACCACGCTAGCTAGACCAAGCTAGATTCGTAGAATTCAGAGCAGAAGCGGAAGCGCGCGTGCTACTGACGGGAAGACGGCGGCGGTTTCCCCATAACTCGCGCGCAGCTTTTGGTCTCTCTATAGCTGTGAGGACAGTCGTCCACAAATCAGCCATCAGTGATAGATTTCCACTCGAACCCGGTCCTTACTGAACACACACTTTGTCTATAACTACAACTGCGAGGACTCAACTTTATCTCCGTTCTTTCAAATGAACTAATCCTGCCTAAATAAAGTACAATTAGAAAGGACTTATGTCTCTAATTTGACATTTGGCATTTTCACACGTATTTCAGTCCAAAAGTAAGTCAGTTTGTGTATTCACGTGGAAGAACCCTCCAGCGGAACCCGGCTCAGGGGCCATCTGCCTCCACCGGTTGGGCCGAGGGGCCCAGCAACAGGTCGGCTCCACCAGAGATGGACCATGGATGGAACTTGGATGGATCCGAGCTCAAATACTGCTCCCTGTATCATTTTTAGACACTTTTCCCACCCACGCCGTCTCATCCCTCCATTCTGAACATGTGTCCCCGTCGCAGACATGACCCAGAGGACTCCATCAGAACCTGGTTCTGTTATGTCCATGCACAGAAAGCTGCTTAGAGACTCCAGGTTGGATGATAGACTCAAACACCAGGCGCATGTAGCCCGGCTCGTCCGTCCTGCTCTGTTCCTCAGCGTATGGACCGTTGATCCAAAGGGCTTTTATCGTTTGGTTCTGGTTCTACCGCTCACCCTGAGCCTGGTTGTGCCGTGTTTTCTCTCCACTGTCTCCTGTTGCTGCTGTGTTGTATGTTTGCATTCTGTAATCTAAATCTATCTACTATATATAATAAATAGAACTAAAATTTCAAATAAAACACCATGAGCTGTTCTTCAACCAACTGCAAAATAAAATCACAATTTCAAAACAATAAAACAGTCAAGGAGAACTTTTACTTTCAGTAAATTTCACATTTCTTCATACTTTTATTCAAGTAATATTTTCACTAAGAAATATAAATTGAAATCAAGTAAAAATGTCCTAAAGCTGCTTGTGGTCCTCACAAACACAGACTGACTGAATTAAAAGAAACCAGTAGTTCAGTTTCCTTTCACAGTCGTTGAGTTTTTCTGGTAAGAGTGTGAAGACAGAAACAGATTTCAGGTCAGCTAATAATAAGGTTAGTTTCCTGTCAAAATAAATGTGTCACAGTAATGAAGTAAAAGCAAAGCTAACCGACTAGGAAGACCACTTCTCAGCAAATGAGTCAGGGCCCAAAATGTCCAGTCCCTCCGCCACTGACATGAACGCATCATTTGTATTTTAATTATTTATCACATCATTAGTTTCTAACTGACTTAATAACACACAAGGCGACCTAGAAGGAACTGACGGACAGTAACACTTTTCTGACAAAAGAGCAGACAGTGAATGCATTTGGCGGTTGAATAAATGTCCCAAACACTTCTTTGAGAAAAATTTTCCTTTTTATTCCAAGAAAAAAGTATTTTCATCCCAAACGATAAAATAAAATAAAACAAACTTATATCATTAATAATAATAACAACAATAATAGTCAATTAATAAGGGGATAAGTATGACAATTCTATTTTTCTTTCCTTTTTTATTGTCACCTTTTCTCTATGATGATATTGGTCGTGGTCAATTAAACATGCAGCTAAATAAGTCAGATGATGGTGTTGATGATGATGAAGGCGAGAGGAGAAAGACAGACGGGAGCAGGAGGACGAGCTGGAACCGCTGGACGCTTCTTTAAATGATGACTTAGTGGCCGTCTGCTCTAGAAGCTAAGCTAAGGGTAACGTAGCTCGCTACCATGCTGACATAGCCTACACGTCTTTTTTCAGTTAGCATTTCTAAAACAAAATGGCTGCCTGCGGAAGCTATGAGAATCAGGGCTAATAGAAATAGATTTCCATTCTAGGTCATAAATATGCTGACTCAGTTTACAGGACGTTTTGACTGGAACGCTCACTTAGAACGTTAAAGATCGTGCTAACATAACCTATTGTTCGTACTGAAAACAAAATGGCTAAAGAAAGAGTAAAAATGAGCAAGAAAGCATCAACTGTCACCAGCTAAACGTGATGTAGCATTATGTGGTTTGGTCCAAGTTAGAAAACGCTGACACTGCTCTCAAGCTGTGTATCATTTCACTGTCAACATTAAAACTCACTTACTCCTGGCAGCCAATGAGTGAGGACTACTTTAGTTTAAGAGTTTAACGTGGCATGTGTATAGGCGACGTTACCATGAGCTAACTGGCTAGCTAGGCGCCTGTTGACTGCTTTCTTGCTAACTAGCGCACTAACCTACAGAACCTCACAACTGGGTGTTCATGATGCTAATGTAGCCTCTATTTAGCTGTGGAGGTAGCTCATGGATGCAGCCTGATGGTCTGGTTTAAATGGCTGCCAGAGGAAGCTAAAAGATGGAAAGATGCCGTTATCGGCAGCTGTAGCTGTGGGTGCTGTAAGCTGGGTTACGTGATCTAAAGTAGCTTCTACAACATGTACAAATTGGTTATTCTTGTTCCAAAATGGAACAAGAATAACTCGTTGTTAGCTAGCTTCAAAGCACAGTAAGACTTCAGGTGACAGACAGAACCTGCACAGCAGTCGCTTTGTTCGGTTCTGATTAGTGTTCCCCAAAGCTCTGACAGCCCAAGGCTCTGACACAGCTGCTGTGACCTCAACTAAAAGGCAAAATCTAACATCTGGATGCTGTAGAAAGCTGCCCAGCATGTTATTTAAATCTTATAAATGATCCCAAATCAGCTTTAAGACAAAGCTCCGAGCAGTAACCAGAAGATGTGGGCTGAGGGCGAGGAAGGACACACAAGGCAGGGACAGTGACGGCAGGATGGAGAGAGCGACGATCGGATGAGTTAAAAGAGAAAAAAAACCAAGTGTGCATTTCTTGGTTGGATGTTTTATTGATGGTCCATCTCCTTCTGGGAGTCAGAGTTGAGAAGAGGGAGGGGGTCGGGTCGGTGTAAGGGAGGGTCAAAGGTCATCGTTGTGTTTGTGCGTCAGGCGGTTATCAGCTGCTGTCTGGCGACGGCTCTCTCTCTCGATGCATGGCGGCACTCTGGTGTTTCATGCTGTCCAGATACTCCTGCTGAGAGACGGCCAGCACAGAGGCCAGGATCTCGTCGTCCTCCCAGTCGGTCAGACCTGAAGCGAACAAGCACAAGCTCAGACGCTGCATTCACTCATCTATAAGACAACAACGTGGGTGTATTTGGCTGAACGCGAATCAAAACATTAGGAAAATGGGGGAAGTGACAACCACTTTGTTTTATTCTGACTTTTCAAGATTGGTGTGAACTGATGCTACATAAATAAACTGACGTGGCGTGTTGATAAATATGCAGCTCATACATCACATCATCCGTTTAGCGATGAGCTACAAACCAGAGCTTCTGCTCAGAAAGAGGATTTAACGTTGGGTCAGTACCTTCGAACTCGCTGCACGGCGTCTCTTTAAGTGGAGCTCCAGACCCAAAGTCTATGATCTTGACCTCCAGCGTCCTCATGTCGACCACAACGTTTTCATCTTTAATGTCTCTATGAACAACGCCATGAGCGTGCACGAACTGCAGCGCCTCCACAATCTGACAGTTCTCTCTCTAGAGGATCAATGGCACGGAGCCAATGTGGACGTCCTCGCTACTAAGCAGAAGGCGGCTTTTCATTCCAGCCGGTCCTGTGTTATTTGCCTCAACCTGACCCTGACTCTAGTCTCACTCACGGTTTCCTCTTTTTTTCTGCTGTTTCAGGTTCATCACCATCGGTTTTGCTTCCTAAACACGTTAATATTTGTAGCAGTGGTTTTACTGCAAACATGAAACTTATCTAATCCCGAAAGTAATTTAAATACAAGACACAGCTGTTTAATAAAGAAGTAGCTGCTGTACAAGCCCTGGAGCACCAACAGGGTCCGGGCCGGTTCTGGTACCAACCGTGATTACATGTCAGATCTGGTTCAGGGCGACACCGTCCGTCGCTTCATCCCAGTTACGTTACAAACAGCACACCTGCGCCGCTCGGCTGCTTCCTGTTGACTCAGCTTGAGCTTTGACAGTAAACAACAGAAAGTGAGCGGCAGCTGCAGAGACGAGCACGAGGAGCGAGCAAAAAACAAAAGGCGTAAAGGGAGAGAATCAAAGGCCACGTGTCCAGAACCATGACCAATTCTAGTCCAGAACTGATACCAAAGCTCCTATAAACGGCAGCAGCTACGCGCATCAGCTGGGAGGCTGACGCAATACGCAGAGTTTGCGTTTACTGCTGGTTCAACGTACCGAACGCCGTGGGTGACATCTCCTGCATGATGGCTCTGTACTCCAAATGGTGACGACTCTGGTTACTAGGACCTGGACACACGCAGGCAACAGTCGAGTCAGACGAAGTCACACCGAGGACAAACGGGGCAGATGTACAGGTGTGTGTGTTACCTGGCGCGCAGGGCGAGGGCGGTTTGCTCAGGATGAGGGCGGCCCCGGCAGGGGAAGGGGGCTTGTTGTGGGTTGAGGGGGTGGTTGTGAGTTCGGAGTGGGAGGGGTCAGAGTCCCGTTGCCTTGGCGACCGGGCACTCCAGTCGTCCAGTCCGCTGGAAGCTGCTGCAGTTGCCGAGCTGCAGGTGGCGCTGGCCTTGCGCGGCTGTAAATGAAAAGACGTTTAGAATCAGCGTCATCAGACCAGGACAGGTTCATTCAGCGGGGAGTCAAAGCAGAACAGGACCCGGTCCGGTACCTGTCTGGCCTGTTTCTCCTGGTCCTGCAGCCACTGCAGGTAGGACTCACGGGCCACCTGCTCCTCGATGGCTTCGTTGGTGGCCTCCCAGTCCGTCGCCCTCTTCTTGTCCTCCAACATCTGCTGTTCAATCCAGGACTCCTCTGACGTCTTAATGGCCGACTTCATCAGAGACTGCTCTGCATACTGGGGTTGGAAAGGCAGGAGCTTATGTAGCTACGGACTTTACCTGACCCAGGAGAACTACAGCTCCCACAGCGCTCCAGGATATAACAGGATGAACATTCAGCTGCTTTCTGGCTGGTACGAACTGGTTTCTGGCTTCTATTGGGTTAAACTTGAAATACAGTTTAGCTGCTAGTGGTTCTATTCAACAGCTTGTGTTTATAGTACCACAGGTTTAAAATATTAAGCTTTTAATGCTAGTTTTACTATAAGAAGGTTTGCACTACGCTTTGCAGGACAGACACTGAATCTGAAGAAACATGTTCAGACATCACTAAGCTAAGTGTGATCTTAGATGCTATGGTGTCAAAGCACATTAAATCACATTAAACGCCTCTGTCTCCCTATATCATTTTACACTTGTGCAGTTGCGTTACCCCTGGTTTGAAGGCGGGCAGTCCCAGTCCGACCCCGATCGTGGCCTTGTTGGGGTTCACCACAGAGTTGTAGTGGATGTTGCGGTGGTAGCTCACTCGGATTGGCTCGTCGTTGTTCTGGTGGATGCCATGGAACGTGTTGATTGGTTCTGTGGCAGGGGAGGAAGAGGAAATGGTTCAGCTCAGTGACAACAGATCTGCAGACTGTCACCGAATGGGGAGACTCACCTGTGCTGTACTGGTACACCTCCACCGGCCTGTTGTACATCTCGGCCATTGCCTGCATCTCGATGTGGTTGCCATGGCAATTGTTTTTCCTCTTCCTATTGATGTATGTGGTGAAGTCCTCTGTTACATAGTTGGAGAAATAGTCTGCATTCTTCATCTGAAGGAAGAAGCAACGTTATTAATAAAACAGCGTGATTACAACAGAAGTAAACACCAGAGGCATCTCACCAGGTAGTCCATACAGTGTTTCCTGACCACTTCATGCATGTCCTGATCCCCGTAGACCTGATCGGCTGAGACACAAAGACAGAGCTTAAGACAAGATGTGGACGCACTCATGACTCTTCTACACAAAGTAAAAGCATTGCTCAGTAGCTTAGTGAAAGGTCAAATCATTTCTGTTGGCTAATCTACGGATCAACATTTTACACAAGTTAACAGTTTTTCTCCGTCAAATGAATTACAACTACAACAAGAGAGGAAAACGAGATAAACAGAGAGTGTGGCTCATGAAGGAAGAAGGCAACATAATGATGAAACTAATGTTCAAAGACTGGATCAGATGTACATTCACTTTCCATCCCACACCCCAAAGGCTCAATTTCAGTGAATTGGTTTTGTACTGGTCAAGACAAGTCCACTTCAAAAATAAGATTGGATCTTATTTAAAAGATTTCAGTAGATCCAGGGCCAAGCACTTGAAGCCTGAGGATTCCACCTTGGTGTGTCTTTAATATCTAGGGTAGACTAACACACACTTCCTGCAGCGGTATGCAAATGAGCATCACTTTGCTACGATTTCCAGCAAGTCACATGGTCCGTCACCGCAGCGATTCTCAGAAGCCCCCGTCAACTTCCCTTTTCTCTACAGCCGTCGGTATGTGAGGTGAAGCTGCTGAGTGATGAACAGATCAGAAACACACTCAGAACAAAACTAAGAGCAGCAGGTGTGAGAACCTAAAACACACTTAGGGATTCTCCCGACATGTGGGGGTGATGACCTGGTTCACATATCAGCAGTAGGGAGGAGACAAGGACACAAAAAGAGGAAACAAGTGCACAGGCCCTGAGCTCCTGCTCAGAGGAGATTCTCCTTCTCATCCTCACTTTATATGTCAACTGCCTTGAGATAATTATTTGCTGGTGAAGGGACCTGAGCGGAAGTAAGCGTCCATAGTCCAAACCCGTCAGCAGAGACAGGTGCACAGAACCAACCAAGCAGCTGCCTGAGGAAGTGACTTCATTTATTGTTCAAAAATGAAACTTTCCATTCACCACAGACAGAGAAGTGAAGTCAGGGACGAGTACTTTGACACAGGGAAACTTTTTTTACTAAAAAAAAAAAACACTGATGAAAGTCACGGAGGGAACCTTCCTCCAGATCAGTGACGGAGAGTCATCAAGTAAATCCCCCAAACCAATTGAGTTGAGAGCAGAGTAGATGCGAGTCACTTGCTGAGAACCTGCTTCTGTAAAACCTCACACTGCGACGTTCTCAGAAAGTCGGGAGCACTTCTATTACTGACGCTGATAACGTTTTTATCTACACCTCACAGATGCCGACTCCACCCTGACCTGACCCTGAGCTGCACAGCATTCTGGGTACTGTGGTCCCGCATCAGGCTGCAGACGGGAAGTACTGCCAGTACTTTGGCGAAGGAGTTCTTCTTCCTCCGCTACTGGTCTCGGCGTTGACTGGCTGCGTCACTGCTCTTCTTCAGAAGTTTATCAGCATCATGTTACTGAGCGCAGACAGGAACTAGTTGGGTGAAAGTACTGAACCCTGTGACAGTCGAATTACTGAGGCAGATGTTTTAACAGTCAGCATGAGAAGAGGGCGACAATCGGGCTGACCTTTGACCTTTTTAATTACAACATCTGTATTGTGCTGGACCTTTCACACATGCACAGAATCTTGAACAAATGTGGACTTTAGGCGGGTCAGCTGCCCCTGAGTCGCCCTGAACCCGTTTGAATCCCACAGTCTCCGCTCAGTGAGTGAGGCGTGCGTTGTTGTATCAAACACACTGACAGCGCGACCTGACAGTCTCCTTTTTGTTTGGTCACAGTGCGTGTAAACGGGCAAAACACATGTTCCTGCAGCTTGGAGCCAAAAGCCTTCACAGCGCGTCTCAAATGTGCACATCCGCGCCCTCCTACCATCAGAATAACAGGACTCCAGTGGAGAGAAAACGTGACACCGCTACGCTGGACAGTCTCTGAGGAGGAACAGGCGCTTTAACAATCAGTTCAGTTTCATCAACCCAACCATAGTTTTAGTCTGGAATGAAATCAGCACAACAAGCTGAGCACCAAAAAAAAAAAAGAAAGCAAGTGGCTTCCACTTCTCCACTGGCTCACGCCTTCAACCTCTGCAGCATTGTTATCAGCTCCGTGACTCAGGGTTCGTCCACGCTCACTGTTTACATTTGTGTCAGATAAAGACCAAGAACAAATCCCTCAAAAGAGGAAAAAACAGAGACAGAGGTCAGTGTGTAACTACTGCTCCCGATCAGCTGACTGGAATCTGAGCCGTGTGTTGGCCTGAAGGAAAGTCCACCTTAGACCCACATCTGATTGTGCTACTCAGACGGATGGAGAAACGCTGGAGATTCATCTTCACACACAGTTTACACAAAGCGTCTGGCCACAAACCGTCAGACGCTCCAGTTACTGTAAAGCTGGTCAGAGGTCACGCTGACAGCAGCCTCGCACATCTGGTCTTCACGTGCACTCAGTGACTCATCGTTACAATGAATGCTCCTCACACATGCAGCGCTCGACGCGTGTTCTTACTTCCGCCTTATTAGCCAAAACATGCCAATACCTACGTTTGCACACGAGTCTGAACAACTAGCATCAGAACAACTCCGAGGTTCCGGCTCCAGCTGTGAACGGTCGGACCTTGAGCACAAGCGGAGACTGGGTCACAGTGACATCAGCAGGTTATGTGCCTGTCTGTGGAAAATGTGTGAGACTCCCAACACGATGAACCCCTTAAGGACTCATCACCCCAGACCCAGTGTGTCTGCAAGCAGGTGACCTTTCCCCACCTCCACAGTTAACTGTGACCTGATGATAGCGACGGCGATGACCTGAACAACACGGAGCTGAAAGTCGCAGGCTTCTGTTCTCTGAGGAACACAGGCCGTCTGCCTCGTGACTGGTCAGTTTGGCTCAGTCATTGACGAAGAAAAACGACAGAATCGTTGGTGAAAAGCAGCTGACAACAAACAGGAAACACCAACCTGCCGCTTCCCTGAGTTCAGATGCCTGTAAAACCAGTTGAACAGATACTTTTGGACAGACATGTAGCTTATTTTCTGTTTTAGTCACGTTACGGCCACTTGCTGGCGTTTTAACAACAAATTTAAATTTTGAACCCAGTTTAAATTGGCAAATATGACTCTTCTTTAACAGGTTCAAAATCAGATCCAGTCGTAAGTTTCTCAAATGCCTCGTCATCAGATGTTTCCTTTCTACGGACATCGTAGAGAACAGACTGACGAGTCAATAGAGTCAGAGCCTGTTGATGCTGTTATGAATCGCCCACGAACAAACAAGCTGCTGCAGCTATACTGGACTAACTATGGACCTTCTGCCACAAACAAGTACAAGCAGATGTGAAGTGAAGTCCGAGGATGCGACGGATCCTCCTTGATGTGATCCTGACCCTGACATTTCTCAACCAGTCCAAGAAACCAGCGACACGTCTGCTCTGCAGCAGTGACACACAGGGTGTCTAAACTTTACTCTGTCTGGTCCAGATCCAGAACCATCACAAAGCTGAACGTGAAAGTGAGTCTAAACCCACAAAACCCTAAAAATGCTGTTGTTGCTGTAACTGAAGACGTTTCTCAAACTGTAGCAAGGATTTACCTCCTGGGAACAAGAAAGTGAAGTGTTTGATCGACTGCTGTCCTGGGACGGTGTTTGTCCAGACCTGATTCTTTGGTTCACCTGAGCTGGGAACTCCAGCACTGAGCTCTCAGGTTAGACTGGACACATTGGAACATCAGCGATAAACACCTGACTAGTCAGGTGCTCTGGGATCAGACAGGAAGCTGCTGGCGGGTCGCTGTCTTCAGATACACGTATTCTCAGGCCATCTGTGATTGGCCGACTGTGTTGCTAAGCAGCAGAGGAAGCCATGTGCGTCATCTCAGGTGAATGTTATCTCGCCGATGCTCTTGTTGACAGGTGGATGTTGTTTTGTCTACATATAGAGGAGCCGGCAGCGGCCCCTACAGGCTGAACCAGTGGACTGAATAGAATCATACACGGATGACAGGTCTGTGTCACTGCCTCATATCAGACAACACCAGGTACTCAGCGCCTCCGACCCTGATTATGTTCATTTATATACGATCATACCTTGAAAAGAAAGCACAGCTGTAGAACCGACGTGGTGGTTGAATTCAGTAACAGTTTGATTTTCTGAAGCATAATCATGTGGAAGCTGTTCTGCACCCAGTGAAGACAAACGTCCTGCAGTGGTCTGTGTTTACGCTGCAGTTCAGTGGTGTTAAACTTTTCACACCTGCTGTCCACTTTCTGTTTCAGGTGGCTGTGTGTGTGTGTGTGTGTGTTAAAGCTGACTGATTTCTGTGAAATGAGCCATGCAGCAAAGAAATGGTCTCTAAAAGAAGAAGTAGAAGCCATCAGAGAGAGATCCACAACCTCTCCACACCGGACATGTGAGACAGACGCAGAGCTTCTTGTTTTCAGTCCTGAGCAGGAGCAGCAGGAGACAGTAGATTTAGCGTGAACTCAAAGTCTGGAAACTCACTGATCAGCTGATAATATCAGCAAAAAATAACATAAGAGGTCAAGAATCCAAACGACAAGTCTGAAGTCACACATACTGTGAACAGATGACAACCGAGACCTTCCACCGGTTACAGCGACCGTGGTGACACATCTTCCTACATCCTCCTACTCCAGGTCTGGAGTCTGGCTTTGGAGGAGAGGAGCCAGAACCAGCGAGAGCTCCCACGATGGTGGATCCCCAACAGAAGATGGAAATGCACTAAGCAAGAAACCAGATTCCTCCCTAAGTGGCGCTTAACATCTGATGCAACTCAAAGACTTTCTGCCTCTCCTCTCAAAGCCCTTTGCTTCGTCTCCCTGAGATGTCTGCACTCCAGCGCTTAGAGAAACCGGTGCTCAGCTTTAATAGGGACTCGGGTGTCAACACTGATACTTGTTATGCACCAACACAAACCTGAAACAACACAGAAAACAGCAGCAGGATAAAAGCTGTCATCTGAAACAACCTGAATGAAAGGTCGACACAGAAACCCTCGTCTTTTCACAGCGACCCACATTCCCACATACCTTCCCACCACACACACGCTCAGATACACTCACACCTGTAGGTCAGAGCTGAGTCTCGTTGGCGCGTCATTGCTAATGACTGACCTGTTGGAGGGAAGCGTGTCTGTCCCACTAATAATAAACAGTGACTGAGGAAGTTACACAGGAAATCACTGTAACGATCGGTTTACTGGAAAATCCCTCAACGAACCTGAGAAGCCAACACGAGTCCTAGCTTCAACTTTCACTGTTAAACGTGCTAAACAACAGTGAACTGAAGAGACATCGTCCAACGCGAGTGAATACTGGCTGGGATTCATTCAGTGTTTCATTCAGCTTCAAGAACGTCAACGACATCAAACACAGGCTCAACAGGTTTTAGACGACGCTCTGTTGTGTTTTGACACTAGATTCTGTACTTCTGTACTTTTTAGGCAGGATTTTCGAATTAATGTCTCAAACTGCCACTAGCGCAACATGGTAGAAGCTCCTCCACCGTGAAACTGGTGGACGGCAGCACGTCGACACCTGCTGGACACCAGGGGAAGTGCAGAGAGACGCCTGAGCAGGAGTGATGGACAGGTAGAAGTCCGGGACTTCCCCAGACTCCAGCGTTTAACACAAGGATGGAGTAGAACGTATTCATTCCTTCATTCCGCCTCAGTCGGTTCTGGACAATAAAACCAGACTTTCAGACATCATGAATAATTTCCTGACCTTTATTAATGAAACTGAAGGCGCTTCGTCCACCCAGATGTTTGCAGATGAATTGGATCACATTACACTTCTTTACATTACACAGGTCAGTGACCCGGTGCCTGTCATCACCTTTAAGCTCTGAGTGGAGCCAGGACCGAAGGGAAGCGTGGACGGCGACGGTGTGTGTGTCACTCACCCACAGCTCGGAACAAACACGCTCCGTCCTCCTTCATCTTCTTGATGACGAAGCCTTTCTTCTCCCTCAGCGCCTTCTCAAACCAGTGCTCCTGCTGAACACACAGACACAGTCAGAGCGGCACTGACCCGGTGCGGCTCATGTCAACAGAACCAGACCACGGCACAGAATCCTGGTCGAACACCAACTGAAACGAAACAAGGCCTCGAGTCTTTGTCACCAGAGGCTGGAAAAGCCAGTGTTTGAATTTCTACTACTAAATATTCAACGGGCAACTAATAAAGCCATTAACGTAGTTGACGCCAGAGCTTGTGCTTCACGTTGGACACGTTCCTGCAGACGTTCTACAGGTACGAACACCTGCGCGTCAGTAGGTGGAAGCTGTTAACATGTAGCCGCTGGAGCGACGCTAACAGCCAGACCGGCTCGGTTCATTTACCACAGCGATGCTCCGACCTTCCTCTGGGCCCAACCCCTCCGGCAAACTGGACCGGTACCAAACGCTACTGACGAGAACGTCACAACCCTCCACCAGCTGTGCACCGCGTTAGCATTAGCCGTTAGCTGCCTACCTGCTCCACGGTGGCCGGGTCCATGGACTGCAGCCGGGCGGCGTTCTCGTACTCGTCCTCGCTGTTGTTTCCGGCTCCTTCCTCCGTGTCCTGGCTGGAGCCCACTCCTCCCGGTCCAGTCACGCCGGGCTGGCCTCCGCCGGCTAAAGCGGCCACCACCCCGCCGGAGCAGGTGCCTGCCTGCCGCCGCCGCTTGCTCAGGCCGGGCCCGGAGCAGCAGCTGCCGATGCCTCCGCCGCATCCGACGACTCCGGCCGACACGACTAGGTCCCCGCGGGGCCCGGCCACAATCCCGCCGCTGCTGTCCCGGCCGTCGCCCGTGCCTACCGGCGACACGGAGCCCACGGGGGGCGGAGAGGCCTGCTGCGGCCGGGAGCTCGCCTCGATGCTGCGCCTGTCGTCTCTAGCGGACGGCGGTGCGGGCTGGTAGGACCACGACGGAGGCGAAGTCCTCGGCCGGGCTCCGGTCCGGCCGGCGTGGGGGTGTTGGTGCGGGTCGGAGCCGCTTCGACGATCGCTGTCATCGGCGTGGTCCGAGACACCGACCCCGGAGCTGGGCTTCTTCTTCGGGAGAATCGTCATGGTGGAGAGTGTGTGCGGGAGGCAGGGAGGGGGTCAGAGGGCGACGAGTCCTCCCGTTCTGGATCAAATGTGTGGCTGTGTTCGGCCCGCGGCCCGGCCGTTTGGCTCCAGTCACCGAGCTAAGGCTCTTATCCAGGCGAAAGAGGGAAGAGAAACGACGGTTCGGCTCGTTTTCGGCGGGTTAGTCGAACAAAAACAAAACGCGGCTCCCTCTTCCCGTTCTCCTGCGACCAGTCCCCAAAACATCAACACAGTCTGACGAGCGCCGTGACGTCACTTCCTGGTAGCGACGGCGCGTGGTTGCGTCAGCGCGTCGGCCAACGACAGCTGAACTTCTTCATAATAATAACGACGACAGTCTGATAAGTCTGTGATTCTTCCAGATGAAGCTGACGGTGATTTCACGAGCCTTTATTCTTAGACGTGGTTCATAGAGAGAAGAGTGCGACGGTCCCAAGGTAGAAAGAGAATTTGGAGCTGAGTCAACGCCTCAAACTGGTTATTGAGGAGATCGTCCTGTTGGAAGAGGCCACAGCCGTCAGGGAACACGTTCCATCGCAGGGTCTGAACCATGAGGTGGCGCTATGGGTCACAGCAACATCCACGTGGACCGACCCATGGTTTCCCAGTGGAACTTGGCCCACAGCATCACACTGCCTCCACCGACTTGCCATGTTCCCATAGTGCCCTGGTGCCATGTGTTCCCCAGGTTAACAGATACTGACTGCCAGACCAGGAACGGCCCACGAGAGCTGCAGTTGTGACCCAGTCATCCAACCTTCACTACGTGGACCTTGTCAAACTTACCCAAAACCTGACACGTACCCATTTTCCACAAAGTGTTGAGCTGCCTGATGTACGACCACTGACAGAGCAGTGTAGTTTGTGTCTGTGAGGTGGTTTTGCATCAGTAGGAAGAGACGAGGCCGTGAACTGATAAACTGTGTATTTATAGATTTTCCTCCACTCGGACACATCTGTAGTTACATTTGGTGCTTTGTGTCAGTCATATAATAATAATAATCCATATAAAACGAGACACTTTATACAAAAGACCCTGCGTGTTACTGTGAGGTTTTATTGAAGTGGGAAGAGCTGTGAAACGTTTGTGGTTGTTCACAGTGATCGACACCAGGGGACGACTTCACACTGAACATTGAGAAAACAGCCTCGAGGATTAAATCAGTGGTGGAAGCAGCTCATTTACATAACTTCTTATTTCTTTTTAAATGGAGACATACATTTATTAATAACTACAGCCATAAACTAAATACAGTGGCATCATGAAATTTTACTGATCCTGGCTCCTCATCACCACACGGTGAATAAAGGGTTAAATCAGATGAAAGCATTTCTAATATAAACAAATATTACTTTATTACTTTAACTAAGTAAACAAGTTCATCTTCCACCACGGTGTCTCTGCAGTAACTGCTTTTACTGGTGCTGTGGCTTGTAAGAATGAAACAACCTTTAATGACTGTAGCTTAAAGCAAAATCTAGGTTTTTATCTGTAACATCACTTTTCATCACATTTGCTGTTTATTTCAACTGCAACTGATAACTTCCTATTCTCAGTTTTGTGAGTGTCTCACTGGAGAATCTACAACCAGAAAGTTTGGACCTGAAGCCTTGTCAGAAAATGGAGAAGCTGATTCATGACGTGGCGTCGTCGTCACTCTTTAAACGTTGTCAAACTATCAACACCTGTGTCCTCTCGCTGTGTGCACAACCTGAACCCATCACAGGAATGAACACGGCCACACAAACAGGAATTCATTCACACCACGAATCAAAAAAACTAAAGGTCCTGAAAGAAGAAACGCTGATCTCAGCGATTTGTAACCAGGAAGTGATGTGTTCATCGAAGGTGCAATGGTTCAGTCTGGGAAGATTCTGTCCACAGCTGATCTTTGCTATTGTGAAAACGCTTCCGGTCAAATATTTGACAGTGTCGTATCAGATTTCGTAACAATCCAGCTACTGTCAGTGTGCAGAGGAAACGCCTCACCTGCCTCCTCAGAACGGCCCAAGAACAGGCCCTGACCCTCAGTTTGAGAAACACAGAAGATCCATCAACATCCACAGGCTGAGAGAAAAAACACAGAGATAAGTGTCTTTTAAATTTAGCCCCATAACCTGTGAGGTCAAGGCTGAGACCACAACGTGATTCCGGACGGTTCTACTGGTACCAATTATCCAGCACTACTACTCAACAGATGAACGCAACATGAGACAACAACCAAACTCACTGAACTTAACTGTGTGAACATTCACCAGGAAGATGCTGCTTTTGTGATTAATGGGTTAAAGCATAAAAGCACCGGACTGGTCCTTTGAAGTGGACTCTTCTGTTCTGCAGCCTCGTGTGTTTGGTATATTAAAACCTTTTCCATCTGTGTCTGTCAGGTTCTGTCTCTCGGTTCATTCAGGCCCCGTCTCCTACCACATGTACGACTTTGTTGTGTCAATCTGACTCCCCCCTGTCTCCTCCTCCCTCCCTCCTCTCTCCCTCCCCTCCTCCTCCTTGTCGTCCTTGTCCTTCTCGGTTTCGCTCTCCCATAGCGTGATCAGCGGTGGGTACAGCTCGTTCAGAGGGATGGACGTGGCGTTCTTCACGTATGTCTTTAGCGAGTGGCCGCAGGACTTGTGCTGCTGCACGCGGCGGCTCATGTAGACGACCAACAGCGCCATGATGGACAACGCGAACATGGAGCCCATCACAGCCGCCAGCGCCACGCTGCTACGCCGCGACGCCACCAGCTCTACCGAGAAGGCCGCCTCCTTGGTGGTGATGTTCAAGCAGGAGGTGTGGACAGGTGAGGAGGAGGAGACCGGGGAAGGGGGAGCGCTAGGAGGAGAAGAGGGGGAGCTGGAGGGAGGAGGAAAGGCGGAGACAGTGAGGCAGACATGGTACTCTGTGGCAGGAAGGAGGTGGGTCAGATTATACTCCTGAACTTCAACTGGGACCTGGAGAGAAAAAGAGGAACAAAGGCATTAATATGACACCTCTCCGTCAACGGTCCCACCGTCACTACAGACACCTGAACTAACCACAGTCCGTCAAAGAGTCCCACCGTCACTACAGACACCTGAACTAACCACAGTCCTTCAAGAGTCCCACCGTCACTACAGACACCTGAACTAACCACAGTCCGTCAAAGAGTCCCACCGTCACTACAGACACCTGAACTAACCACAGTCCTTCAAGAGTCCCACCGTCACTACAGACACCTGAACTAACCACAGTCCGTCAAAGAGTCCCACCGTCAGTACACACACCTGAACTAACCACAGTCCGTCAACGGTCCCACCGTCAGTACAGACACCTGAACTAACCACATTCCGTCAAGAATCCCACCGTCACTACAGACGCCTGAACTAACCACAGTCCGTCAAAGAGTCCCACCATCAGTACAGACACCTGAACTAACCACAGTCCGTCAACGGTCCCACCGTCAGTACAGACACCTGAACTAACCACAGTCCGTCAACGGTCCCACTGTCAGTACAGACACCTGAACTAACCACAGTCCTTCAAGTGTCCCACCGTCACTACAGACACCTGAACTAACCACAGTCCATCAAGAGTCCCACCGTCACTACAGACACCTGAAATAACCACAGTCCGTCAAAGAGTCCCACCATCAGTACAGACACCTGAACTAACCACAGTCCGTCAACGGTCCCACCGTCAGTACAGACACCTGAACTAACCACAGTCCATCAAGAATCCCACCATCACTACAGACACCTGAACTAACCACAGTCCATCAAGAGTCCCACCGTCAATGCAGACACCTGAACTAACCACAGTCCGTCAACGGTCCCACTGTCAGTACAGACACCTGAACTAACCACAGTCCTTCAAGAGTCCCACCGTCACTACAGACACCTGAACTAACCACAGTCCGTCAAAGAGTCCCACCATCAGTACAGACACCTGAACTAACCACAGTCCGTCAACGGTCCCACCGTCAGTACAGACACCTGAACTAACCACATTCCGTCAAGAATCCCACCGTCACTACAGACGCCTGAACTAACCACAGTCCGTCAAAGAGTCCCACCATCAGTACAGACACCTGAACTAACCACAGTCCGTCAACGGTCCCACCGTCAGTACAGACACCTGAACTAACCACAGTCCGTCAACGGTCCCACTGTCAGTACAGACACCTGAACTAA
This sequence comes from Macropodus opercularis, assembly GCA_030770545.1. Classification (NCBI taxonomy): domain Eukaryota; kingdom Metazoa; phylum Chordata; class Actinopteri; order Anabantiformes; family Osphronemidae; genus Macropodus; species Macropodus opercularis. The sequence continues at coordinate 17,797,877 of CM061095.1, forward strand.
CCACAGTCCTTCAAGTGTCCCACCGTCACTACAGACACCTGAACTAACCACAGTCCATCAAGAGTCCCACCGTCACTACAGACACCTGAAATAACCACAGTCCGTCAAAGAGTCCCACCATCAGTACAGACACCTGAACTAACCACAGTCCGTCAACGGTCCCACCGTCAGTACAGACACCTGAACTAACCACAGTCCATCAAGAATCCCACCATCACTACAGACACCTGAACTAACCACAGTCCATCAAGAGTCCCACCGTCAATGCAGACACCTGAACTAACCACAGTCCGTCAACGGTCCCACCGTCAGTACAGACACCTGAACTAACCACAGTCCGTCAACGGTCCCACTGTCAGTACAGACACCTGAACTAACCACAGTCCTTCAAGAGTCCCACCGTCACTACAGACACCTGAACTAACCACAGTCCATCAAGAGTCCCACCATCACTACAAACACCTGAACTAACCACATTCCGTCAAGAATCCCACCGTCACTACAGACGCCTGAACTAACCACAGTCCGTCAAAGAGTCCCACCATCAATGCAGACACCTGAACTAACCACAGTCCGTCAACGGTCCCACCATCAGTACAGACACCTGAACTAACCACAGTCTGTCAAAGAGTCCCACCATCAGTACAGACACCTGAACTAACCACAGTCCGTCAACGGTCCCACTGTCAGTACAGACACCTGAACTAACCACAGTCCGTCAAAGAGTCCCACCATCACTACAGACACCTGAACTAACCACAGTCCGTCAACGGTCCCACTGTCAGTACAGACACCTGAACTAACCACAGTCCGTCAAAGAGTCCCACCATCACTACAGACACCTGAACTAACCACAGTCCGTCAAAGAGTCCCACCATCAGTACAGACACCTGAACTAACCACAGTCCGTCAAAGAGTCCCACCGTCAGTACAGACACCTGAACTAACCACAGTCCGTCAACGGTCCCACCGTCAGTACAGACACCTGAACTAACCACATTCCGTCAAGAATCCCACCGTCACTACAGACGCCTGAACTAACCACAGTCCGTCAAAGAGTCCCACCATCAATGCAGACACCTGAACTAACCACAGTCCGCCAACGGTCCCACCGTCAGTACAGACACCTGAACTAACCACAGTCCGTCAACGGTCCCACCGTCAGTACAGACACCTGAACTAACCACATTCCGTCAAGAATCCCACCGTCACTACAGACGCCTGAACTAACCACAGTCCGTCAAAGAGTCCCACCATCAATGCAGACACCTGAACTAACCACAGTCCGTCAACGGTCCCACTGTCAGTACAGACACCTGAACTAACCACAGTCCATCAAGAGTCCCACCATCACTACAGACACCTGAACTAACCACAGTCCGTCAACGGTCCCACCATCAGTACAGACACCTGAACTAACCACAGTCCGTCAAAGAGTCCCACCATCAGTACAGACACCTGAACTAACCACAGTCCGTCAACGGTCCCACTGTCAGTACAGACACCTGAACTAACCACAGTCCATCAAGAGTCCCACCATCACTACAGACACCTGAACTAACCACAGTCCGTCAACGGTCCCACCATCAGTACAGACACCTGAACTAACCACAGTCCGTCAAAGAGTCCCACCAGCAGTACAGACACCTGAACTAACCACAGTCCATCAACGGTCCCACCATCAATGCAGACACCTGAATTAACCACAGTCCGTCAACGGTCCCACCGTCAGTACAGACACCTGAACTAACCACAGTCCGTCAACGGTCCCACCATCAGTACAGACACCTGAACTAACCACAGTCCGTCAAAGAGTCCCACCATCAGTACAGACACCTGAACTATCCACAGTCTGTCAACGGTCCCACCTTCAGTACAGACACCTGAACTAACCACAGTCCGTCAACGGTCCCACCATCAGTACAGACACCTGAACTAACCACAGTCCTTCAAGAGTCCCACCGTCACTACAGACACCTGAACTAACCACAGTCCATCAAGAGTCCCACCATCAGTACAGACACCTGAACTAACCACAGTCCGTCAACGGTCCCACCGTCAGTACAGACACCTGAACTAACCACAGTCCGTCAACGGTCCCACTGTCAGTACAGACACCTGAACTAACCACAGTCCTTCAAGAGTCCCACCGTCACTACAGACACCTGAACTAACCACAGTCCATCAAGAGTCCCACCATCAGTACAGACACCTGAACTAACCACAGTCCGTCAACGGTCCCACCATCAGTACAGACACCTGAACTAACCACAGTCCGTCAAAGAGTCCCACCAGCAGTACAGACACCTGAACTAACCACAGTCCGTCAACGGTCCCACTGTCAGTACAGAGACCTGAACTAACCACAGTCCGTCAAGAATCCCACCGTCACTACAGACACCTGAACTAACCACAGTCCGTCAACGGTCCCACTGTCAGTACAGACACCTGAACTAACCACATTCCGTCAAGAATCCCACCGTCACTACAGACACCTGAACTAACCACAGTCCGTCAAGAGTCCCACCGTCACTACAGACGCCTGAACTAACCACAGTCCGTGAAAGAGTCCCACCATCAATGCAGACACCTGAACTAACCATAGTCCGTCAACAGTCCCACTGTCAGTACAGACACCTGAACTAACCACAGTCCATCAAGAGTCCCACCATCACTACATACACCTGAACTAACCACAGTCCATCAAGAGTCCCACAATCAATGCAGACACCTGAACTAACCACAGTCCGTCAACGGTCCCACCGTCAGTACAGACACCTGAACTAACCACAGTCCGTCAACGGTCCCACCATCAGTACAGACACCTGAACTAACCACAGTCCGTCAAAGAGTCCCACCATCAGTACAGACACCTGAACTATCCACAGTCTGTCAACGGTCCCACCTTCAGTACAGACACCTGAACTAACCACAGTCCGTCAACGGTCCCACCGTCAGTACAGACACCTGAACTAACCACAGTCCGTCAAAGAGTCCCACCGTCACTACAGACGCCTGAACTAACCACAGTCCGTCAAGAGTCCCACCGTCACTACAGACGCCTGAACTAACCACAGTCCATCAAGAGTCCCACCATCAATGCAGACACCTGAACTAACCACAGTCCGTCAACGGTCCCACCATCAGTACAGACACCTGAACTAACCACAGTCCTTCAAGAGTCCCACCATCAATGCAGACACCTGAACTAACCACAGTCCGTCAAAGAGTCCCACCGTCACTACAGACGCCTGAACTAACCACAGTCCGTCAAGAGTCCCACCGTCACTACAGACGCCTGAACTAACCACAGTCCATCAAGAGTCCCACCATCAATGCAGACACCTGAACTAACCACAGTCCGTCAACGGTCCCACCATCAGTACAGACACCTGAACTAACCACAGTCCTTCAAGAGTCCCACCATCAATGCAGACACCTGAACTAACCACAGTCCGTCAAAGAGTCCCACCATCAATGCAGACACCTGAACTAACCACAGTCCGTCAACGGTCCCACTGTCAGTACAGACACCTGAACTAACCACAGTCCTTCAAGAGTCCCACCGTCACTACAGACACCTGAACTAACCACAGTCCGTCAAAGAGTCCCACCGTCAGTACAGACACCTGAACTAACCACAGTCCGTCAAAGAGTCCCACCATCACTACAGACACCTGAACTAACCACAGTCCGTCAACGGTCCCACCGTCAGTACAGACACCTGAACTAACCACAGTCCATCAAGAATCCCACCGTCAGTACAGACACCTGAACTAACCACAGTCCATCAAGAGTCCCACCATCACTACAGACACCTGAACTAACCACAGTCCGTCAACGGTCCCACCGTCAGTACAGACACCTGAACTAACCACAGTCCGTCAACGGTCCCACTGTCAGTACAGACACCTGAACTAACCACAGTCCTTCAAGAGTCCCACCGTCACTACAGACACCTGAACTAACCACAGTCCATCAAGAGTCCCACCATCAGTACAGACACCTGAACTAACCACAGTCCGTCAACGGTCCCACCATCAGTACAGACACCTGAACTAACCACAGTCCGTCAAAGAGTCCCACCAGCAGTACAGACACCTGAACTAACCACAGTCCGTCAACGGTCCCACATCACTACAGACACCTGAACTAACCACAGTCCGTCAACGGTCCTACCGTCAGTACAGACACCTGAACTAACCACAGTCCGTCAACGGTCCCACCATCAGTACAGACACCTGAACTAACCACAGTCCATCAAGAGTCCCACCATCAATGCAGACACCTGAATTAACCACAGTCCGTCAACGGTCCCACCATCAGTACAGACACCTGAACTAACCACAGTCCGTCAACGGTCCCACTGTCAGTACAGACATCTGAACTAACCACAGTCCTTCAAGAGTCCCACCGTCAGTACAGACACCTGAACTAACCACAGTCCGTCAAAGAGTCCCACCATCAATGCAGACACCTGAACTAACCACAGTCCGTCAACGGTCCCACTGTCAGTACAGACACCTGAACTAACCACGGTCCTTCAAGAGTCCCACCGTCAGTACAGACACCTGAATTAACCACAGTCCGGTTCACCTGTGCGTGACCAGTTCACCTGGAGGCAGGTGTGGGCGTGTCTACCTTGGCAGTGTAGCTGATCTGAGCGTTGTCGATGTGCACAGTGGCGCTGGCCCACCAGGGCAGCGTAAGTGGGGCGTTCTGCTGGTTCGGACTCTCCAGCGATGGTCCGGTGCTGGGATACAGCTTCCACTCCAACACCACCGACTGGGCGTGGACCACCTGTACAGAGCAGAGCAGAGGTCCAGTTTATCGGTCTGACTTCATGCTTTGACAGAGGTCTGGTAGAACCAAGCCGGTACCTTGGCCAGAACCACCAGAGACGCTGCCCGGCTTGAAGAGTTGCCCATCCAGGAATGCTCTCCGCTGGGCTCAGCTCCCTGCTGGGCCTCTGTCTCTGGCTCCCAGCCCACAGAACCCCGAGAGTCCACAGAGACGGAGACGCTCTTTGTGTCAGCGCCCTCGGCGTTCCACGCCACGCAGGTGTACACACCTGAGAGAGACATGACCACATTATACCACTGGCCAGGCGGCTCCCCCTGCTGGCAGGATGTGAGTACCAGCGTTAGTCCGACCTGCGTCTGACGGCTCGGCGTGCTCAACCACCAACGCTCCGGGCTCTGACACCCGATGCTTCTTCTTCCTGCTCAGGTCACGTCCCTCCTCTGATATGATTGGTGCAGCCATCACCTCTGAGCTCACCTGCCCAGGTAAGAAAGACCTAATTCTGTTGAGACTGGACAGTAAAAGAAGTCATAATCAAGCACGAGCTCTTTCACCTTGTCTCCAGTGGGTGTCACCCAGTAGAACTGGGGGGAGGGGTCAGCATCGGCCCAGCACTCCAATGTGATTGGCTGCCCGGCACTGACATTCATGGCGAGGGGGAAGGAATGAGGAGAGATGTGAGGCAGGCAGCTGTTGGTCCCACCCTCAATATTGTCAGGCCCCGCCCATCCCACCACGTCATGTAGCGGCTGACCAGTCAAGTGTGGTGGGGAGGCGCAAAGAGTGATGGAGGACTCCAGTAGTTTGAGATGTGACTGGTTACCAAGGTGGGGGCCCCAGGAGGACAGACAGTCACATCTCAGGGGGTTGGAGTGAAGAGACAACTCCTCTAGAGAGGGGAGGGATGAGAGGAGGTCTCCAGAGAGGAAGCTGAGCTGGTTATTACTGAGGAGCAGAGACCGGATGGAGAACAAGTCACTGAGGGGAAGGAAGAGAGGAGATGAGGAGGCGCAGGGGAAGGAGACGAGGAAGAAGAAAGTTGACTCGTGTCTAAAAAGGAAGAAGAGAAATGTGACGGCATCATTACAGATGCGGTGAAATCACCTGAAGGCCTGCGGGTCGATGTAGGACAGCTGTGGGTTGTTGCTGAGCTCCAGTTTGGTGATTTCTGGGAGGTTGTGAAAAGCTGCTCGCTCCACCATCAGCAGCTCCTCCATGTTGTTCAGACTGAATCCAAACCAGAACAAAGAGGAGCAGAGGAGATGGGCTAAAATGTCTGATCAGGCAGGTGAGCCTCAGGTCCTAAAGGGCAAACAAGCTCTGTGGTTGTGCTCTGACTGACCTGAGCTCCTCCAGGTGTTGAAGGTTCTGAAAGTCCCCCTGCTGGATTTGGCGGATTGGGTTCCTGTTCAGGTCGAGGAACTTCAAGTTAGGCAGCACGCTCAGAGCGTCCCTGGGAACTGACCTGTCAGGACAACACCAGTTACCCGTGTTACAGGGATCAAGCAGAATCAAACCGGCAACCTGAGACGCACCTGAGTCGGTTGTCAAAGAAGGACAGACTCTCCAGGTAGTCGAGACCCAGGAAGGCGGCAGAGGGGACAGAGGCCAGTCCCATCCCAGCCAGCACGAGGCTGTGAAGACGGGACAGCGGAAGAAAGTTCTTCTCCTCCAGACCCAGGATGGGATTTTCCCCAATCATCAGGATCTCGAGGGAAGGCAGGGACTTGAACCAGCGACTATCAATAGCCACCAACCGGTTGGAGTTCAGGTGGAGCCTACAGGACAGAGGAGTAAAGAGCTTTTCAGTTTTCTATTATCGATGAGCTCAAAGCCACAATGAGAGGTTACGACACTTTGACGTAGAAACAACTTCTACTGACACTGCTGCTCTCTGTGGTTCTGGACCAGGTTTGAGTAATGGTTCTAAACGTTAAGGACCTTCAAGTAGTAGTTCTGGTCACTATGTAAGAAGGTTCTACTGTAGTGTAGTACTTAGGGGTCCTGCATTTTGGGAACCTTTAGGTAACATTGGTTATGCTGCAGAAGGTCTTGTGGTCGTTGAAACCTGTAGTGTTCCCTTAGTCTCTACAATCATCGAGCTCCTTCTGCAGGTTCATTAGGTGGTGATGCTCTTCTTCCTACCGATGACCGAGCGGGTTCAATGGGTGAACGTGTGAGATGTAGAAAGGAAGAAGGTCACACAGCCGAAATGAAAAAGGCAAAGCTGAACAGCAGAGAAAACTACCGCAGCAGACTAGTCAGACCAGCAAAGGCTTTGGGTCCAATGGAGGAGATGCGGTTGTGGTTGATGTAAAGCTCTTCCAGACTGGACAAGTTCCTCAAACCGAAGTCCTCCAACTCCTCTATGAGGTTCTCCTCGAGGTACAGAGTCACCAGGCGGACCAGACGGGACAGACCCATAGAGCTCACCTGATCACAAAGAGGAGCCTGTTGGTCACGGCACAGAGGAACACGAGACGCAAACAAGACCCAGGAGGCAACAAGACAACACGGATACCTGCGTGAAGTGGTTCTGGGACAAGTCCAACTCAGTCAGGTTGGTCAAACGCTGCAGTTCCGACGTGACTGAAGAGATGTTGTTACTCTGAAGTAATAGAACCTGAAGAACATCGACAGAACAAACAGTCGGACGAACGCTGTGTAGCATCAGTGTGTAGCGTCAGTGAGTAGCGTCAGTGTGTAGCGTCAGTGAGTAGCGTCAGTGTGTAGCGTCAGTGAGTAGCGTCAGTTTGTAGCGTCAGTTTGTAGCGTCAGTGTGTAGCGTCAGTGTGTAGCGTCAGTTTGTAGCGTCAGTGAGTAGCGTCAGTGAGTAGCGTCAGTGTGTAGCGTCAGTGAGTAGCGTCAGTTTGTAGCGTCAGTGTGTAGCGTCAGTGTGTAGCGTCAGTTTGTAGCGTCAGTGAGTAGCGTCAGTGTGTAGCGTCAGTGTGTAGCGTCAGTGTGTAGCGTCAGTTTGTAGCGTCAGTGTGTAGCGTCAGTGAGTAGCGTCAGTTTGTAGCGTCAGTGTGTAGTGTCAGTTTGTAGCGTCAGTGTGTAGCGTCAGTTTGTAGCGTCAGTGTGTAGCGTCAGTGAGTAGCGTCAGTTTGTAGCGTCAGTGTGTAGTGTCAGTGTGTAGCGTCAGTTTGTAGCGTCAGTGTGTAGCGTCAGTGAGTAGCGTCAGTTTGTAGCGTCAGTGAGTAGCGTCAGTGAGTAGCGTCAGTGTGTAGCGTCAGTGAGTAGCGTCAGTGTGTAGCGTCAGTTTGTAGCGTCAGTTTGTAGCGTCAGTGTGTAGCGTCAGTGAGTAGCGTCAGTTTGTAGCGTCAGTGTGTAGCGTCAGTTTGTAGCGTCAGTGTGTAGCGTCAGTGAGTAGCGTCAGTGTGTAGCGTCAGTGAGTAGCGTCAGTGTGTAGCGTCAGTGTGTAGCGTCAGTTTGTAGCGTCAGTGTGTAGCGTCAGTGAGTAGCGTCAGTGAGTAGCGTCAGTGTGTAGCGTCAGTTTGTAGCGTCAGTGAGTAGCGTCAGTGAGTAGCGTCAGTGTGTAGCGTCAGTGTGTAGCGTCAGTGAGTAGCGCCAGTGAGTAGCGTCAGTGAGTAGCGTCAGTTTGTAGCGTCAGTGAGTAGCGTCAGTGTGTAGCGTCAGTGTGTAGCGTCAGTGAGTAGCGTCAGTGAGTAGCGTCAGTGAGTAGCGTCAGTTTGTAGCGTCAGTGAGTAGCGTCAGTGAGTAGCGTCAGTGTGTAGCGTCAGTGAGTAGCGTCAGTGTGTAGCGTCAATTTGTAGCGTCAGTGAGTAGCGTCAGTGAGTAGCGTCAGTGTGTAGCGTCAGTGAGTAGCGTCAGTGAGTAGCGTCAGTGTGTAGCGTCAGTTTGTAGCGTCAGTGTGTAGCGTCAGTTTGTAGCGTCAGTGAGTAGCGTCAGTTTGTAGCGTCAGTGAGTAGCGTCAGTGTGTAGCGTCAGTTTGTAGCGTCAGTGAGTAGCGTCAGTGAGTAGCGTCAGTGAGTAGCGTCAGTTTGTAGCGTCAGTGAGTAGCGTCAGTGAGTAGCGTCAGTGAGTAGCGTCAGTGAGTAGCGTCAGTTTGTAGCGTCAGTGAGTAGCGTCAGTGAGTAGCGTCAGTGAGTAGCGTCAGTGAGTAGCGTCAGTTTGTAGCGTCAGTTTGTAGCGTCAGTGAGTAGCGTCAGTGAGTAGCGTCAGTGTGTAGCGTCAGTTTGTAGCGTCAGTGTGTAGCGTCAGTTTGTAGCGTCAGTGTGTAGCGTCAGTGAGTAGCGTCAGTTTGTAGCGTCAGTGTGTAGCGTCAGTGTGTAGCGTCAGGGTGTAGCGTCAGTTTGTAGCGTCAGTGAGTAGCGTCAGTGAGTAGCGTCAGTTTGTAGCGTCAGTGAGTAGCGTCAGTGAGTAGCGTCAGTTTGTAGCGTCAGTGTGTAGCGTCAGTGTGTAGCGTCAGTTTGTAGCGTCAGTGAGTAGCGTCAGTGAGTAGCGTCAGTGAGTAGCGTCAGTTTGTAGCGTCAGTTTGTAGCGTCAGTGAGTAGCGTCAGTGTGTAGCGTCAGTTTGTAGCGTCAGTGAGTAGCTGCCGCTACCTGCGTGTCAGAGGAGACGTTGGCCGGGACCCGAAGCAGATGCAGCTCATTGCAGTCCACTGTCCTGGCCTGGTGGAACAGGGACTGAGGTGTGTACCAGGGCCGGGTCTCACACACACACTGGACCGGACACGTCGCTGCTTCACCTGCAGGACGCAACACACTCTGCTGGAAACGGGACACGAGCAGCTTCACCGCCGTCAGGACGACAGACTCACCTTGGCTGCTTCCAGCACACGCTGACATCAGGAAAACGACCAACATGACGAGAACTGCAGGTCCCATGATGCACTGGGCTGACGTGGAGAGGCTCAACATGATGTCACCTTCCAGCAGGTTGTGTTTGTCTGAAAACACACAGTAGAGTTAGCATTAGCTTAGCACTGAGCCTTTACGCACGATCGGATGCTATGTGTACATTACGTGGACAGAGGGTGTGAAGGACCTTCAAGGTCCTCTGTGATTGGTTCCCACGAACAGGACATGGAAGAGACGCTGCTCTGTGGACCACTCACACACAGAGAACGTCTCAGCAGGAGCTTTCCTTTTCCCACACTGATCCTGAACGCATCACAGTCAGCTAGAGGTGAATGGAAGGGTTGGTCTCTCAGCACATCCCCCACAGCCAGCGCATGAATTACTGACGAGCTGGGTTTAATTATTTAACGAAGCAGAGGCCTCGTTAAGTTTCCTGTTGCAGATGCTGTGATTAAAGACGTTCTCTATTCTTCAGAGGACACACAGGTAGGACCCTGGGTCAGAACAGCAGAACCGCAACGGTACCGTTCATCAAAAACATCTGCTCACAGCACAACTTAATGCTCATGGAACATGGACGTGTTTGCAAGAAGTGAAACAGCTTCGCACTGAAAACGAGATGACGCCAACGTCTGTCTGCAGATTTGTTTCATAGTCTCGTATCATACGTAAATGAAGCTGCAGACTGTTCACGTGTTATGAGCAGCGTCATCTTGGACATGAAGAGGTTAAGCGAAGCAGCAGAGCTGTTCCTGTGGAAACTCGCAGAAGAAACTCTGACCTACTTTCATCAGTTGGAGAAGAATCATTACACAACAGCTCAACTCGTCTCCATTTGATTCTTCGGCTTCACTTGTCTTTTAACAAAGACTAAGGAGAGGAGACGAGAAGACAGGAGAGGATTCAGGACAGGAGAGGGGAGGAAGGAGTCTAGTTAGGAGACAAGGAGAGGAAACAGGCAGAGACGAAAGGAAAGAAGGACCAAACTGAAAACCACCAGCTCTGAGTCTGAAACAGAACCATGAGCCTGGATCAGGGGCAGCAGAAGCCACTGGTCCCGAAGTTAAAACCGATCCCACTAAACTCAGACCCACAATTCAAACCACTTATATAAAATAATTAAAACTTTCCGCTGATGACGAATTTGCTCTCATTCTCCTGAAACAGCTCCAGCGTGTAACTTCCCAAACAAATGAAGTATCTGGTTACTTTGTAAGGTTCGGAGCCCACGTAGCACTGACGGTAACTCGAGCTAACTACAATAACACAGCTTTGAAATTATAACGACAATAACAAATACTCTGCTGCTGCTTCCTGTCGACACATCCCCCAGCGTCAGCAGCTGTGATGCGACTGAGTACAAACACGTTAGCAAACATTTTTCCCACTGAGATGCTGCAAATGTTGCTTTTAACGACAGGAAGAAAATGCAGCATTTGACTCAGTTTCCTCTTCATGTAGTTCTGGGTGGAAACCAAATCTAGATTACTGTACTGGGTCTGGATTAAATCTAAATTAAGTCTGGACTAGATCTGAACTAAATTTGGATTAAATCCAGACTGGCTGTGGATTAAGTCTGGACTACCGTGAAACTCTCAAATGAACCGCCGCTGTTCTCTGGTCACTGACAGAAGGTGAAGGGTTTACCGGTTGCCGTCAATAAAACATCACCTACTGCCGGAACAGAACCGAACCGGGAAGCAGAACACAACAAACACGTCGGAGGTGCCACGCGCAGACCCACGCATGTAAATGTGTCAGTGCGTCCTACAGCCACAGACGAATCTGACGCGCCCTGTTCTGGTGTCTGTGCGGTTCCGTGTGACCTGGAGGACACACGCCCATATTCTCACCTTGCTCCCGCTGCTCCTCCACTTCGAGCCGCCGCGGGACCACACCGGGCGGAGCCGCAGAGTCCAAGCAAAGACCCTGTTAGTCGCCGCTTCTCGGAGGTTTTGTTGAGCCAGTTAAATTCACGCCGAGTCCCGGTGCTGCCGCTTTTCTCCGAAGCATCCCTCCCTCCCTGCCTGTCCTCTGCCAGGTCCGCAGCAGCTGACTGCGGATCAGCCAACGGGATTCATAGACCACTGGCAGCTGGACCAATCAGAGCTCGGATGCTGCACAGGGGTGCGGGGGGATCAAACATGACGTAATGCTCCAGATTCTCCTGACAACTGTGCATCTGCGTCTCAGACGTCTCAATTTTTATTCGTTTTATATGTTAAAACTAAACGAACGAACAAAAACAGAAAGTTAATGAAACCTTTGGTCGTTCGAACAGAAGTAAACCAGGTTGAGACTCAGACTCCGAGTCGCTGAAAGGATGATCATACTTATTCTCCAACAATATATTAAAAGTCCCAAAGGACAGAAAACACAGATGAGTAAGTGAACTTGGTTACTTCGCCTCCTGGCGTGTGGTTGTTTTTAACAGTGACAATATAATAGACACCTACTGTCCTGACATGAAAAATGTTACCGGGACAACATTCTGACGAAGACTTCCGTCCTTCTGGATCACACTTACAACATTTATTATAAATCCTACAGCTGCATCCTGTGACATCATCCACGATGGCGTCACCGACGAGTCAGACGACGGTAAATCAGTTCACGAGCTGACGATGTCATAAACAAACGTGGCTGAGAAACAATTACTGATAAATACATTTAAAGCGTTAACAGCTGGGTTTGCGGATCCAGATCAGGCTGACTCCAGGCCTCGGGTCTGTGTTAGCCGCTGTTAGCCGCTAGCTGAGATGCTGCCGCTCTGAAGGTCTGCAGCTCGGAAGAAACGAGATCGTGTCCGACTGCGAATTTCCCGCCAACGCTGGGTTTACGCAGCATCCGGCTCAGGCTACTTTTTATTCAGCAACACAGATTAACTCTGAAATAACCACAACAGTTCAGAACAAAATAGTTTTATTACCATTCTCCCAGTGAGTGTTCGTAGAAAACAACATTTACACAGACAGAAACTAAAGACACGACCATAAAAATAGTTTTTGTTCTTTCCCAGTACATCGAAACGTGTCTCAATAAAACAAAAGCAGGCCCCGCCCCTCACGTCAGTAACACCCTGGCCAATCACAGCCAAGGAGGGGCAGAGCTGCGCGGAATCCGACAGCAACGATTGGTCACAGAAGCATCATTACAGCTGACACGCATTCAGAGTCATAGGTTCTATGTACAGAAAAGAGTCCACATCAACCTGGTGATAGAAATCTGCACAATCACAAGATAGTCCTTAAAGACCAGAGGAGACATGTCAATCATCTGCCTGCAGAGCTTCCTGTCTGACTTCACGATGAAGTGATCAGAATCCAGCCACAACAATGAGCCAAATATTCCTCAGGTTCCCCACGGACTCGACTGATGGAAGGATTCTGGTCCAGTGTCATGTGGTGGAGCTGCAGTCACACAGCCTGCTGCTCTAAATCATCAGAACCAAGACGGAACCAGCTAAAGGCTGCGGTCAACGGACCTCTTTAGAAGACGAGCAGCAGCGTCAGACAGGAAACTCCAGCAGAAGGTCTCTCACCGGGTTTTACAAACCTCCACTTTTAGAAACGTCAAGTGATAAAGTGAAACGAATCTCAGACAAAGTGGAGCCACAACATCTGAGTTACAACATTAGCAACAGTCTGTGGCGAGACCCGTGAAACGTGGCGCCAGGTCGTCACGTCAACATCTAACGTTAGAAGGTTTCTTTTACAGTGTAAGTGCAGGAACCCACTGATCAGTGAAAAACATTCTTCATGTTCTGCTGGTGAAACAGTCGCGCGTTCGTCTGCTCTAGGGTATAAATGGCTTATATCTGAAAATGGTGAAGACGCGTCTTCCTCCTGCTGCAGCGCTGAAATCTTTAAGGCTTCTTAAACATTACACAATAGAAACACATCAGCTCTGGTAGAAAAATAGAATCATGCTGTAAAGCAGAGAACAGTCCAACACGATGGCTTGGTGCTGCATTACGTCGCTGCTGAGGCTGGGAAATCACAACGCCAGGAACCGAGGCTGAACTGGAAAAACCAAATGGAAGTGATCCGGGCGCTCGGTTCCTGCTGAGTCTTACTGTGGTGTTCGCTTTGAAACTCGGACGAGGACGTTGTCATCCTCAACTCACGTGTTTTTCAAACGGTTTCCTCATTGGTGTAAGGGACCAAGACACTTCACTGAAGTCATACTACAAAGTCCTAACGTCCAGGTTCAGTCACCAGAAGAAAGACGCTGATCATCAACAATATAAACTGAATATTTATACCTTAACCAGTACTTCAAGAAAAACACTTTGTCCCTTTTCACCACTGCTCAGAGTAAATGTCTTTAAACAGTTTAAAGTCTGACGCGTGTGTGTCTCAGCCTCATCATCGCACACAAACACATTAACAGCGTCATCACAAGCAACAACAGCAGCCTAAAAGTAAGCAACAGTCAGGTCAGGTAACCGTGGCAACCACAGAGCCCAGCAAGCGTCATACAACAACAGTCTTTAGAAGAAAACTAATCTGCGCAGTTCAGCCTCACTTGGATTTTACCGACACAGTTTACACAGTCAACGAGGCTACGGCAGCGTTGTTCGCTCTCTCAGATCCGACCACTTGGTTCTTCGCTGGTTCACAGCAGGAAATTAAATGTGGCCAAAGTGTAAGAAAGGGCTGGTACGACGGCCGGACGGCCACACGCTAAGGCTGCCAGGCAACACGTGGCCCAACCTACGAGTGTCTGAGGCGTCTCAGTGTTCAACACTTTGAAAAAACGTAACTTCGCTGATGACAGAACAAACCTCACAAGTTAGACTGGAATGAAATCTGAAACTAAAATCTTATTTAACAGTTAAACATAAAGTCAGAAGAATGTTGCTCATTAAACCTTTACATCCCAACAGGTCCCCGCATTTCCTTGTGCTGCCACATGACGACACTTCTTCAAAAATATACAATCTGTCACAGAGAGATGCTTTATAGAGAAATAACTTGGCTGTGTGAAAACTCCGTGGGTTCGTGACAGGCCATGCATAAGTGCTAAAAGGCTGGACCTCTTAAAAAGGCCGCTAAGAGCAAAGCAGAATGTCATCCAGCAGCTGTGGTTCACAAACAAGCACAGACGAGTTAAATTACAGCAAACTGGAATAAATACCACTGCAGAGAAAACAGCCCCAAAACATCCAGCGTCAAGGATTAGAGGCCCATCAGCAGCACGTGACCACTGGGTTCACTCCTAAAACAATGTCCTGTTTAAGTTAAGATGAACCTTCAGGAAACAAGTTGATCAGTTCTGATTTTAAAAGTTTTCACCTGAAGCTTCAGTAAAATGTGACTCCTGTGTGGTCTTTATAAGATCACAGAGCTTCACCCAACACGAGCTGCAGCGCTCAGCACAAATCAACAAAGGACGTATTTACTGGCTCTGATGGCATGAGAGCAGAGAGGAGGAGGCTCTGACAGGCACCGGAGAGCGGGTTCTGCCGGGTCTGCATCTCCAACCAGGCAGTTGGCACTGCTTTAAACTCATCATGGTTGTTAGTACAACTTCAGAATGAATCCAGATCCAGTTCTAGAAAGACTCCCAGGAGGCGAGGGAACCATCAGGTAAGTCCTGAGCCCAGTGAGAAGCTACGTAAGGTGTGCAGGGACATCACGGCTTCTGTGGGCTGGGGGAGAGAACCACGGGGGTGGAGAGTCCGTCGACGCTCAGAGCCGGGATATGGATCTGGTTACTGCCGTTACTGGGAAACTGCAGGACAGAGAGAGACGGAAAAGGACCTGAAACTGGATCTGTATGAAAACCTGCAGAAAACACGGTACGTGTTCACATTAAAGACAGTGTTTACATCCAAATGTCGGACGAGCAGACTGGGATCAGGCTAAATGAACTGCACCCGAACCTTCGATCACTGAGCTCAGGGCTTTGTACTCGTTTAATTTCCTGCTACAGGACACGTAGTCATCATCCACTGCTGGTCCGGCCCAGAGCCACGAGGTTCTGACATAACATGTTAGCAGGGTCCGATTGGCAGGAAGGATTCAGAAGCCTGGTGCGTCTGGACGCGCTGCTCTCTGCCACATTAGGGCGAGTTTCGTGAGAGGCTAAAATCGAGTTGGCACACAGTGACGTACTTGTGGTGGTTTCCCATCACAACTACACATTCAGCCTGAAACAATTCCACAGATCCTGGCATCAGAAGAGGACGCTAACACAAGTGTGTGACATAAGCTGTGACGTCTCCAGGTAAATGACATCATCCTGTTTTTAGGAACGGCGCGAGTCTCCAGGCAGACTAGGACATTCGAGCTGAAAATGTAAATTAACTTTGCTGCTTTCGTTCACTTGTTGAGATGTTTAGTTGCAGTTTTGACCCTGATGTTTTGTGCCAACTTTACAGATAAATGTATGGAAACAAAGACGCTTTGTTGCTCTGAACCCTCCCCTGAGTTTACCATTACTCACTCATCAAACAGTGACACGTAATCATTTGTCCCTTGTGTCACGACACCAGATCTACGACACCATTACAGTACAGTCAGCGTTCGGTGCATTACCTGAAAGGAGAGTTTGGCTGGAGAGCGAGGAGCAATGGGACTCAGCGTGCTCCAAAAGTGGATGGTGGAAGGAAGGGGACTGGGAGTCAACAGGACTGGAGTCTGGACAGAAAAACAACATCCTACATCACTATGACACGGGTCAAGTACACAAGTACCACAAAAACACTCAAAAACCTTTATGACGGATCATGTACAAGTGTTGCCTGAGGATTTACCAGCGCGTGGGAGGTGATGACTGTCGGCGTCAGCGTGTTGGTCCCTGATCCAGGAGCCAATAAACTGTTAACAGCTGCGTTCACCTGCAAAGGAAGCACAAGGATGTGATGTCAGATTCCCCTGTGGAGTCCAACCTGGAGACTCATTTGATTACATTAACAGCTGCTGTGCTTCACCTTATCCAGGGAGAGACCAGGGGGGAGGGAGGGGGAGGACGGCAGCTCCAGGCCTCGGGGCTTCTTTGGTTTGGGGGGAACAGTAGAATCTGAGGAGGAGGTCACTGGTGGCGGCACCACAGAGGAGGACATCACTGGAGGGATGGGTGAGTCTGAGAAACAAACGGAGGAGATTTACCACAAGCTGGACTCAGTTTATCAGACTAAACAACGTGTATTTGTACTAGAGTCTTAAAAACCGAGGAACACTGCAGCTCTACCCGCCAGTCTGGTGTCACCTCTAGTGTACAGACATGAGATACGACCCAAACAAGCCATTCTGATCCGCTACATGTGTGAGCGTGAGAACATGTTACCTGTTACCGTGTCCTTGACCTCCCCTGCGGCCCGCTGACCTCTGACCTCAGGCTCCACACAGGGAGCAACTGAGTTTGTCACAATGGTAAGGGGCGTGTCTGGTTCCCTTGAGCCACAGATCAGCTGAGGAACCTGGAGAAGAGAGGTGAAAAACTAAGGTAGCATTTGATCCTGTCACATCAGCCAGTCACACACTTTAGTTTTAAATCACTGCCTAAACTCATCACTGTGGATAAACTTGAAGCAGCAGATGAAGGCTTTCTTCTTTACTTCCTGGTTGTTTCTGGGGCATTTAGCCTCCAGTCACATCATCTGTAAACAGGCTCCCTTAGCCACACCTTCACCTCCAACGCTTTCCTTTTTCTCATGTGTCCATATGATTCTTAATATGTTGCCAATAACAATACAAATATTGCTAATGGATATTATATATATCGTTCACCGAGACGCCTTCGAGACCAGGTGAAAGACAGAGAAGCTTCTGAAAACCTGTCAGAACAAAGTGGCTCCAAGAGTAAAATATAAAGCAAAGCAAAGTCTTAATTTATCTTTATCGTCTCACCTCCTCCACCGGTTTCTCCTCCATTGTCACCATTTTCAGCAGCTCCTCCTCCGACGGCAGGTTCTCCTCCTTGATAACAACAGGAGCAGGGCGGGTGAGGGGAGGAGCAGACGTCAGTGGAGTGACAGCTGCCATTGGCGCCTGCTGCTGTGGGGGTGGAGGGTTGATGATAACAAAGACAGGTGACGGGTGAGTTGGGTGAGGAGCAGGGTGGGGCTGAGGAGGATTGGGAAGTCCCCCACAGTCATCGTGATGGAGCTGGGTACCCACTGACGACTGGGGAGCAGGAACAGGATTTACAGACCCCCCAACAGGACCCAGAGGAATGAGGGAGGCAAGGGAGGAGGGATCCCCGACACTGGTGAGATAAATCTGGGGAGGGTCACTGAGAGGAGGCACAGGAGGATTCTGGGAAAGTAGAGAAAAAAAACGGTTCAACAGGCAGGAGACACGAAGCTTGAACAGATGTGGTGGAAGGCGTCACTACAGGGAACGTGATGGGGCTGAAACTGCTCTGAACTGAATTTAGACACTGACCCTGTCATCCTGACACCACCCCCTGGACCAGCGCGTGTCCTGTGCTCGTCTGTATCTAACGTAAAGGATTACGTTTGGTCTCAGGTAGCGAGAAGACGGTACCAACCTGGGACTGGCTCGTAGTGTTGGTGGTTATCTGAGGACTGAGAGCTGGAGTCGGGCATGGAGACGGCTGAGTCACTTGTCTGGAAGAGTCAACTGCTCCACCTGGTGGTGGAGAGGATTTAGCCTCTGATGAAACACACCCCTGAGAAAGAGGACAGAACAAAACCAGGTCATTAGTTTCAAGTGTAGTAACAAAACTATTTTAAACAGAAAACTGGACATTTAAGAATCTAGCTTTACATCAAATCATGCAAGTGTGCAAGTCCTCTGAAAGTCAGCCTCACCTCTCGGGGTGCGCGTTCGACCTTGGGTGCAGCGTCTTGGTAAAGCAGCAGCTCTGTTTTGACAGGCCGCGAGTTGGGGGAAGCCTGCAGCGACTGGATAGTGAAGGTGGAGTAGAGGCCGGACTTCATGTAGTCGTTTCTGGAGCTTTTCTGGGAGCTGCTGGGCGGCGAGCGCTGCAGGGTCAACACAGAAATCAGTCGGATCACCCATTTCATCCTGAAATCGTCCTATGAAAACGTACAAAGCGCCAACCTGCTGGACACCTTTTGACGGACAGCTTGACGCCAGCCCCCCCAGGCCTTTTGATTGGCTGTTTGGGTCAACGCTGTCCCTCTTCTGACCTTCCTCCCCATTGCGCCCTCCCTCAGTGATTGATGGTTCGGCCTGACTGACAAACTTGTAGACGAACTTCTGGCCGCTCACCTTCTTTATGATGTTCTGTGAAAATATAACGTGCAGAGAAACACTGCGGCAGGATGTGTGATGAGCTCAGCGCAGCATGTGGACAGAAGCTGTTGTTGGTTTAATGCAGGAACAGATTGAGCCACCTGCGAGTTGTTGTACTTTGTGTGTAGTAACAACAGTTTTGTACAGCGTAGCGGTACCTTGTCGTAGTAGTATCTCAGTGCCCGGCTCAGCTTGTCATAGTTCATGTTGTGTTTGTTTTTGCGGAGCCCCCACAGTCGTGCGACCTCCTCTGCGTCCAGCAGTTTGAACTCGCCGTCCTCACCTGTCCAGGAGATCAGGTGACGCTGCCGCTGGTCCTCCAGCAGGTGCAGCAAGAACTGCCACAGCGTGATGGACGGGTCCATGGCTGTGGGTTGGACACACCTGGGTAAATATTTACCTAAGTAACATCATCAAATATACTAGATGAACCATTAGTTAATAATCTGCTAATTCTCTGGGCTAATGCAGATGATCACAATGAAAACAACAGGCTACCAACTCTGTCTGTGCTCATCTACACCAGCGTCTGTCGTTCACGCCTGGACTCAGAGAAGTGGCAGAACCGTGATGGGCAGCTCAGCAAAAATTATTACTAATTCAGATTCTGAGTTGATTAAGTGCCAACAAACATTTAGTGATATTTGTCAGGAGCAAGACTTCATTTCAAATAAATTCAAAACGTCTGGTCTTTGGAGAAGGTTGGTGGATGCAGAAGCACAGGAAGTGAAAGGACAAAGCAGCTGAGAAGGTCAACATAACAGATGGCTGTCAGATGCAAATGAGCCTCGTTACAATTGACGCATTACATAACCAACCTATCAATCACCTTGGAAACCATCACCATGGTGAGACCTTACATCAACGGTAACCAAGGCAGAAAGACAGCGGAAGAGGTACAGAGAGAGCAAGGCATGAAGCGTCTGCTGCAGTGACGCCGCTTTGTTCTGCAGGAGCTCGAAATGCTGCTGCTCAAAGGCACTTCAGCACAAACACACATGCTCAATGTGGTTGTTGACCAGGGCTGAAATCGACAACACATGACAACTAAATCTGTTAAATGGATCAACCAATAAAAACCAAATTAACTGCTTTAATCGTTGTCTTCCTGGTAGCGACTCGTTTAAGGGTCAAACATAGGCTGATCTTCATAGTTCTGCCATGGCTTCTCAGTTTCTTCGACTCTGTGCCCCCTGCTTTTGTGATGTGTGAGAATCTGAACAGGTGAAGTCTTTAGTCTCCCTGTCAGAACCTGTGTCCTGCTGTTAATAGTCTGTGGAGCCATTCACAGACAAACTGGTCTGTATATTTCATGAATGGGCGGGGTCGGCCATTTGTTTCCTATTAATTTGTTGGCAAAAGTGAAAAATTGCACAAAAAAAAGGAAGAGCATGTAAAAACACCCTTAGCAGAAATACAGACACTTCCATACTCATGGACTTCATGCATCTTCCCCCGTAGGGGTCGCAGGCGTGCCTGTCCCAGCTGGCAATGAGAGGCAGGGTTCACCCTATAGACGCACAAGTCACACTCACACCTACGGGCAATTTAGAGTTTCTTTGGGCTGTGGGAGGAAGCCGGAGACCCCAGAGAGAACCCACGTGGTTGTTTCCAGGAAAAGTCCTCAACCACCACTTTGACCAGAGCTTTTCTGATATGAATTCATCGTTGAACTGCTCTGACGCCAACCACAACCGTGTTCACGTTCACCTGCAAAGCGGAGCGGTTTCCTGATCACATCCAGTAACTCTGTGGTTTCATTCAGTTACAAATTCAAATCTCAACATCGGCCAGAGGACGAGGACAGAGCAGCACTGAAGGGTGCGGGCACCGCTGCTCACTGCAGAATTTAAACGGCTCTCTCTTGAAGCCCTCAGGTCAGAGGAGTTGTGTTCATTCATATGTGGTGTCTCTGGTTGCAGGTGTTGCCCGCGTGGCCAAATCAATAAAATGCACAGTGGCTTCATTTGGCATCATTCATGCAGGTGACGAAAAGGAAGCGACTGTTCTCGTTGATCTGGCAGAAAGACATTTGACCTTCTCTCTGAACATCTCGTCTTGAACAACGTACTACTTCTAATAATTCCCTACTTTTCGTGCCCTTTGTGGGCGTCTCTGCCTCCATTTGCAGTACGAAGCCACTTCAACAGTATTTGAGCAGGTAGTGAAGGCAAGTTAAGTTCGACTTGGTTGGCTTGGCTTTGTACTGAAAGTGTTTCCCAGTTCCTGTGTTGTACCAGTGTTTTCCTCTCTGATCTCCAGCTGTCAGGATGTGCGTAGATATTCACGGAGTGATGAGGGAACAGGCCAAACCTGACCATGCAACCAATTGTCACCCACGTTTCATCGCTCATGGCTGTAAATCAAAGCTTTCGGTAACTCTACTGACATCTTGGGTTTTTGTTATTTCCAGTTTCAAGGGGACTAACCCTCCACCAACATTCCATCCAGGCTCTCAGCGAGTTGGGTAACATAACAGCAGCACAAAGACCAGAACCAAGATGTTGATGAATAAAACATTCTACATCAGAAACATGTCACAATGGTTAACACTCACATCAGAGTGCGTCAGTGTTGGCATGACAACGTGTGCATATTGCATCACTAACCTGAGACTGTCACCGGGATAACAGTCAGCATCACGGCCGTTATAAGATTGGATGCTGGTCTCAACACCATCCTCATCAGTTGCCAAAGGAGTTTGGCACCAGTGGAGGAAGAAACACTCACATCCTTAACAGATGTTCCAATACCGCACGGTGCAGTAGTGATACAGAACCTAGAGTAATAAGTGTAATGTACAAGCAATGCATAAAAAGGGCCAGTAGTGTTGCACAGTCAACCTTTGTTGTTGCTACTCAAGGATCTTTGAAACTACTAGTTTTGCAGCACAGATAGACCCCGTTCCACTCACACCCACATTCAAGGAATTACTTTAATTTATGTGTTGCCTGCTTCCATCTGAGGAATATTTCAGCGTTCCTTTGCAGAGTGATGCATTTGCGTCCTCTAGGGTGGATGGCTGTCACCCTCTAAAGCTTCTAGCTCATTCAAAACACTCTCCTGCATTAGCTTCTCTGTCCTGTCAAATCTAGGATAGAATTAAATCCTCCTCCTCACCTACAAAGCTCTTCATAATAAAGCTCCATCTTGTCTTAGACCTCATGGCTCCTTCTGCTCCAACAGAACCTTGCTTCTCAGAGCTGGTCTACTGGTGGTTCTAGAGTTTCTACCTGTAGAACAGGAGGCAGAGCCTTTAGCTCCAAGCTCCTCTATGTGGAACCAGCTTCCAGTTCAGGTTCTAGCAGCAGACGCCCTCTCTGCTTTAAAACTAGGCTGAAACCTTCCTTTCTGACAAAGCTGATGGTTCCAGATGGTTCTGGTTCCTCTGATCCATCTCTTAGTTCAGCTGCTACAGGCTTAGATGCTGGAACCTCCTTCATTCACTGAGCTCCTCTGGTTTTCTATCTATTCCATCCACTAACATGCCTCCATGTCCACATGTGACTAACGTTGTCTCTGTCCTCCTCTACAGGAATCATCAGAGCTGTGTCTCCAGTGTTACTGGTCTAACCATCCTGCCTGCTGCTGCTTGTCGCTCTTTTCTTTCTGGAAATAACTTTAGCTTTAAATAAAACTGAGTTAAGCTGATGTTTACAGTTTATTGTTGACTAAAGAGATAAACTAAGCTAAGACACATTGTGAGGGCAGATTTTTCATGTGTTCCTTGAAGCCACCTTCTGTCCACATTTGCTGCAAACTGTCCTGGAGGGCGACGTCACGTTTGCTGTGAGGTACCTGGAGTAAACCCAGACAGGTGCCCAGTGTTTGGTCTGACAGGCAGATCAGCTTCTCTGCCTCAGTAACGAGGCAGCATATACTTGCTATAAGAACCTGACCCGTAATGTGAACGTTTCATCAAGCAGTTTACCCTATGAACGAGTCCCTCTGCTGCCGTGTGTGTTGCCTCGTTAAACGTCTCACACAGCTGTGGGGAACCGGGCTTTTGGACTTTCCTACGGGTTCCAGCAGGACACAGCAGAGCAGCACCGCGGCTGCGGGCCTCGACACACACCTGTTGCAACACTGCGCGCGCACGCACATCTTACCGTTTATCAGCGGGTTCGAGTCCATCTTCAGCGAAATGTTCCGGCTTGCGTCTCCCTCCGGACTCAGACCTGCGAGTGTCCTGTTCGTCCGGCTGTTTTCTGAGGGGCGGGGGCAGGTGACAGCCGTCAGAACCGGGCTGAGGACCAAGCGTTCAGCAGCTTCTCTTCCGACCTGCAGGCGTTATGTAACCGCTCCGAAGTGCTGCTGCCAGGCTGCGCTGCCTCCATGCTAACACACCGAGCAGCAGCGCGTCCACTTCCATCGAAACACGGCGTCACACACTCGGACTACAAACTCCGCTGCCCCTGTTAACCGCTGGCAGCAGGCTACTCCACTCGGTATTCGAGGTTCAAGTTGTTCTCCGGGAAGCGTTGACGGCTGCTACTCTGGCTAACTAGCTGTGTAATTAGCGCTGCTAGCGCGATTTTCGCGGTAAAGCCGTTTCTACCTTGTCTGTAGCCGTTTAACGCCCAGCTTCGGTTTGTCCGCTTGGTAAAAAGCCGCTTGTTTTCTGGGGTTAGCCTAGTGCGACAAGGCCTAGCCTAGCCTAGCCTAGCCTAGCCTGCTGCCGTGACAGCCCCCGGGGGCCGAAGCGCTGCAGTTCACCGCCGCAATAGTCAAGCAGTGGTAAAGTCCACCCGGTGGCTAGTTCTCAGTGCGGCCACACGCGTCCGGCACCGTTAAACCGTCAATTCAACACTTCTTCCTGTTTGGACAAACGCCTTCACAGACTTCCACGCTGTCAAGGTAGCGCCATTTAAACCCACTCACTTCCGCTATCATTCCAAAGTAATGGTGTATTTGAACAGAACAACCGAGGTAAGAGCAGAAGCTCTGCACTACCGGTCCAATGTAAAGACCACTGACAGCACTGCACTTCCCGAGTTCCTGATAGAGTAAATGAGAACAACAACAAAGTCAAAGTAAGAGTAACGCCACAGAAAATAAACGTCTGCAGGTACTTCCTGTCACATCAGCCGTGGAACAGCTGCTTATTTGAAGCCTTGTGCGCAAAAAGTCGCTTCATAACAAAACAGCTTTGACTAGTTCTTCAGAATCAGTTTTAACTGCCTTTGTGAGACACGTGGAGGACAAATAAAAGCTCGATCAAATCAAGTCCCACGTTTACACACAGTACTTACATGCGTTTGGTTGTTTTCCACCACTGTTCTTCACGTACTGAATCAATAGGTCTTTCACGTTGGTCTATGTAGTCTGACTTTATTTAGTATCTAGTTTCCATGGCTACATGTTGTTGACCAAGCATAGGAGCCAATGGCCGAGCACTTGTGCGTTCATCAGTACAGCCATGTTTTCATACACTTTATCCACACTAGAAGAGTCCAAAAGTATGTGAACATGCGAGGTGTAAACGAAGAGGCCATTCAGCTCATCGATGTGCTCGTCTCCTTCAGCTCCGTGCCTCGAGGCTCGTCTTTGTCCTGCTCAGCATCATTTCTGAACAACCTGCCCACAACAGCAACAGACCTACATCTGGAAAGGTCTAGAACACTTCTCTTCTTCTGGTGTCTGGCAGATCTGTCAGCCCCTGCAGCTCCCTCAGACCCTGAGGATTAGAAGAAGGAAAAAAGACTCCACTCAGGTCTCGGGAAGTGATAAAACACGAAGGGGACCTGGTCCCAGAGCAGGACCCTACCCACAGGTACGAATACATTACTAACTGCTGGTAAAAACCCTCATCAGCACAATGAACACATGGTAATATTTACTGGGAATATCTGGTCTCTGTTCACACAAAAACACCAACACGATCATACGCTACAGATGCAATATTATAACAGTCTTCTGTATAAAACATCAGGCACTAAGACCTGGATGTAAAACAAATCAAAATAAATATATTTATCTACATTTCTATGAAATGCTCAATATAAATAAAACCTTTATTTATAAATATATAACTTAGTAGTGTTTTAGAATGCATGCATTTTTAAAATATCGAAAATTATATCAGTTAAACATTTATAGCCGAAATATAAAAGGTAAAACATAAAGAAACCATTGCTGTGATGAGAACAGACCAACCTCCAGCACCATGCGGATGTTGGCTTTTATTTTGGCGGAGTCTTTGGTGAGCTGCTCTGTAAAGCTGAAGCACAACAATAGCCAGATTAGCGTCACCTCTGTGTGTCTGAAATGTTGGACTGCAGATAAAGGCGCTTGTGAACTGACACTGTGAGCTGACTCGTCTTCTTATCGATGAACGTCAGAGCTTCAGCGTGGGTCATCTCCACAAAGAACCCGTAACCGACTGCCACAAAGATCCTGGAGGAGTCCTCGCTGACAGACACAAGACACAGTCAGAGGAGCATTGTCAGAAAAAAGCTTGTGTAAATAAAACCAGTGATCGTTTTATGCATAAGAACCAACATGTCAGAGGGACTTATCAGAACGTACACTTCAGCCTGTACGTAGAAGTGGCAGCCGAGATCGACGTCCGTCTTCAG
This sequence comes from Macropodus opercularis, assembly GCA_030770545.1. Taxonomy (NCBI): domain Eukaryota; kingdom Metazoa; phylum Chordata; class Actinopteri; order Anabantiformes; family Osphronemidae; genus Macropodus; species Macropodus opercularis. The sequence goes on from CM061095.1 coordinate 17,823,309, forward strand.
CAGCCGAGAGCCAGAGTCCTGCAGGAAGACACGTATTTAAAGAACAGGGGTTCTCAGCCCGGACCCATCAGACTGTGTGTTCAGTCACAAGCTGAAGACACCATGAGATGAGGGCTGGGGTCCAGGTGACTGGACACGTGATCCGGGTCAACAGTACGGAACAGGCCAGGGACAGTTGGAAGGCATCAGATTATCGCAACTGAAGCTGAATTTCAAAACCAGTCGTGATGTCAGCTTCAGGTTTATTCCAGTCACAGTCCAGGTTAAAAACTTGTTTGTCTTTTTCATGTTTTATTTCATTTTCCTCGTGTACCTGCAGACTCTGGATCGTGTTCTTCAGCTGTAGATACTCTGAGATCTTCTCAAAAACTGCATCTCTCTGCTCCAGCACCATGCTGCAAAACACACGAACTGTTGGTGTCAGTTCCCTTCACGATAAACACACACACCCCAACAGTTCATGCAGCTGAACGCGAGGTTCGTCTAGAACTAAAGCTTGTCCAAACCTCACAATCTCCGAACGGTCCACGTTCAGCAGCACAGAGTCCGTGTCTCTTACCTCAGATCTCTCCTCAGAACCTCGTTGATGAAGGCTTCATACTGCAGAACCTTCTGATCTACGCTAGCATTAGCATTAGCATTAGCATGAGCGTGAGCAGGTGGAGGCATCGTCACAGCTTCAGACTGTGATGCAGAGATAAACTGGTTGAACGCCAGACGGACGTCCACGTTAACGTTTCTTACTCAGCGTCGACCCACAAACTGTCCAGTTGGCGGCAGGTCTGGGTTCCGTCAGCTTTGCGATACCTCGCAAATCGCTCCGCACCGGAAAGGAGTGAACAGCGACGAAGTGGTATTTCCTGATTTCAAAATAATAGCATTTTATTGGATTACCTCTTTACCGTCGTCATCTTTGTTGTGTCGCAGCTTGTAGATTGACTCTATGCTCTTGCATGAGCCAGTTTAACCAGCCTTCGTATTTGTGACGTGTTTTTTACAGTCCAACAGCAGCTGTGACGTATGAGCTGCGTCATCGCTGCATCTCGTTGGTGATAAAACTCCCCTGGACAGAGAATGGATGCATTTTAAACAGGACGTGCTTCCAGTGTGTCCCATGAAGCGGCTTAGCTGAGCTAGCCTAGCTAGCAGGTTACCAAGGCAACGTCAGCCGTTCACCAGTTCGACTGCGAGATGTTTGTACGCAATGATCGATTTAATCCGTTTATGTAATTTTAAGTAACGTCATATGTGACCGATCGATTACTGTTTTGCAGGAATTCGCATCGGTCCAGTTGTTGTCACGTTCAGATGGAAGCTAACAAGACTGCGTGTAAGTAAACATTAAATCACAAACCTGAAGCAGAGGCCAGAACCGGTCAGACATGGAGCAGTACAGTATTCTGGGTCGGATCGGAGAAGGAGCCCATGGCATCGTGTTCAAGGCCAAACACATCGAGGTACCGAACTCTAATTAGAACGAACTGGTTGTTATCGGCTGGTTTTATGTTTTCAGGTTGTTGGATTGAGATAAAAAATTCAAAGTTTGTGAGGCGAAATATTAAAGCAAAAAAAGCGACAGACAGATCGACAGAGAGAGAGAGAGACTGAACCTATATTGGACTCAGGTTTACCAATAATAATCAGTGAATTGATGATGATCGTCTGTCAGACAGGAGAGACGGTGGCGCTAAAGAAAGTGGCTCTGAGGAAGCTGGAGGACGGTGTCCCCAACCAGGCTCTGAGGGAGATCAAGGCCCTGCAGGAGATCGAGGACAACCAGCATGTGAGTACCAGAGGTCGGACAGGGTTCGGTACCCGACTCAGTCCCTCTGTGGAAATGCAATAGGCTAAAGAACTCGAGGGCTGAATCCAGTGTACGGAAGAGAGATGTTGCTGACAGGATGTCAGAGGTCAGAGGTCATCTTTACAAGCGTCTTCCTCCTCCTCAGGTTGTGAAGCTGAAAGACGTCTTTCCTCACGGCACTGGCTTCGTTTTGGTGTTCGATTTCATGCTGTCTGACCTTTCTGAGGTCATCAGGAACTCTGAGCAACCTCTGACCCCGGCTCAGGTCAAAGGTTACACGATGATGCTGCTGAAGGGCGTCGCCTTCCTGCATCACAACAACATTATGCACCGGGTGAGAAGATTCTGTCCATGTTTTTTTACTAAAATAAAAATTAGGCCTTGATCCAGGTTACTGAAGAGCCGACTCCAGAGCAGCTTTGTTCATGACGTTTGGATGAAGGTGCTTGTTGGCACATATACCTACGGGCGAGTGCAGGTAGTCTTCTTGTCTTCATAGACACAAGGCAGCAGTTGACGCAATGCGTGTTTTAATTTAATGCAATAAATCCAAGTGAGCTGGATTGAACTGAACCATGCACTTGTTGCGCTTCAGTCAGCCTCATGCTGACATCCTGCTGTGTGGTCACATAGGACCTGAAGCCAGCAAACCTCCTCATCAGCTCCTCGGGCCACCTGAAGATCGCAGACTTTGGTCTGGCCAGACTGTTCAGCGAGCAGGGAGAGAGACTGTACAGCCACCAGGTGGCCACCAGGTAAGACAGGCGACACCCTGGACTCAACACCACCCAGAACTCATCAGAGTCTGTTGGGTTGTTGTTAGTTTCAGCTGTTTCTTCACCTTGTTCTCATGTAATAGTAAAGACATTGTATTTTCTGAGAACACTGACCTCAAAAGCATTCGTGTGCAGATGGTACCGAGCTCCTGAGCTTCTGTATGGAGCCAGAAAGTACGACGAAGGCGTGGACCTGTGGTGAGAAAACTACTACTCAATACTGCTACACTGTATATGCTGAACTACCTGCCAGAGTCACATGATAACTTACAAGTTCATCACAAACCATTTGCAGAATAAAAGAAAGCTATAACCCTCTGACTGTTATATAGTGTAGTATAGCACATTCACTAAAGATTTTGTGACCAGACACAGGACCAGTTTCTTTGCTCAGGCAATCCATCTTCTGAACAGCTGACAATCAACGGCGAACACATTACACTTTATATTTATACACACATACACTTTACTTATTTATCCAACACATACTTAATATACACTTAAATTTTGCACATAACTTCCATGTACATACATAACTGCATTTTGTAATATACTGCCTTGTATATTGTCATATTTTTTAAATTCTTTTTATTATGTGCTTTATGTTCTGTCTCTTTGTTGTAATGCGGAGCTTCTGTCACGAAGACAAATTCCTAGTATGTGTAAACATACCTGGCAATAAAGCTCATTCTGATTCTGATTCTGATTCTGATAAAATATCCAAAAGAAGATCCTTAAGTTCATGAATAACTTTATGAGCAAAATAAATTAATCTTTAAAGGTCAATGACGAGCAGTTAGGTTGATTGGAGATTAGTTGTATTCTAAGTATTTGTGGCAACTGTCCAGGGTGAACCTGCCTCTTGCTTGATTGACAGCTGGGTTAGGGTCCAGTATGACTGCTACCCTATGAGGATGAGTGACGTGGGCATTAGAAACAGTGGTAGCATCTAATTCAGTCCAGTGCTTCGACTTGCATTTAAACTGGAGCTGTCTCCGTAAGCGCTGGAGTCAGGTGTCCCTAATAAAGTGGCCGTCGAGTGTAGTGCCGAGCGCCGAGCAGCAGGGGGCAGTGTAACCTGTCACTGTCTGTGTCTCAGGGCCGTCGGCTGCATCTTTGGGGAGCTGCTGAACTCGTCTCCTCTGTTTCCTGGAGAGAACGACATAGAACAGCTCTGCTGCGTCCTCAGAGTCCTGGGAACACCGACACAGGACACCTGGCCTGTAACACACACACACACACACACACGGATAAATCCCACAGACTGATCCCAGAACAGTCAAACTACAGACCTGAGGGACTAAAACTAATAAAATCATAGCTGCATAACAACCAGAAATATGGCCAGTCTATTATAAGCATCGCCTGTGTGACTGTTGCTGCAGGACGTAGTGGAGTTACCAGATTACAATAAAATCACCTTCAAGGAGAATCCAGCCATCCCATTGGAGGAGATCGTCCCTGACACGCCCCCTCAGGCCATCGACCTGCTCTACAAGTTCCTGGTGTATCCGTCCAAACGCCGCTGCTCAGCCACACAGGTACGTACGTGTGGGTCACCAGCTCCCATCAACTAAAACTCTGACCTGATGACAACATAAACACATGGGAGACGCAGCACAACGCTGTGGAACGGTAGAACTGGGTCCCTGGTCCGGATGCAGAGTCTCCCAGAATCTCCCAGGTCATGAGATCAGCTGTTGGACCTGCACATACGAAATATTTAAGGCAGGTTCATCCAGTAGACAGGTGAGGTCTGAGCTGGCTCCACCCACTTCTGTCCTTGCAGGCCCTCCTCCATCCCTACTTCTTTTCCCCCCCCCTTCCTGCCCACCACTCAGAGCTGCCCATCCCTCAGAGGGGGGGGCGCCTCCTCCGCCAGCGCCTGCAGCCTCCATCCGCAGATTTCTCTGTGGACCTGCCCCTGCAAAGCAGCGTGGTGGACCCCACACTGCTGCAGGGACTCGCCGCCTGCCTGTGACTGAGGAACGACCTTCGTATGCTGTTATATGCTGCAACTCTGGATCCACATTTCACTTAAAGCAGAGTGTGAACACAAAGCTTTGTTCTAAAATAAAGCATGTGAAACGGAAACTGGGTGGATCCTGTTTTAATTGCTTTGAGTTGTTTTCATGAAACAGTTAAACTTTTATCAGTGTTATTAAAACATGAAATTCATTATTTACGGTCTGTCAATCAGGAGTTAAAACAACCATCAACCATTTACATTTGCAGTCACAGAAACATGGTTCTGCTACTGAACATATGTTTCTCATCTGGCTTCAATGGGCTTATGTAGTTTATAGAGTTTATTAAAACAGCTGATGAAGTTGTAAAGTCTGTTTCTGTCCAGTCCAGAATGAGGTTCTGTTCAGTCTACTGCATAAAGTGCAAAAGTCCACTTCACTAGTTTTGACTGTCCGAGGTCAGCTAATTAACCCAACAGGCTCCATCTTGGTTCAGAGCGTCTGCATTGTTACACAGCGAGTCCTGGCCTCAGCCCAGGTGTCAGTGGACCTCCCCAGGCCTGTAATGTGACCGGTGCCTGCTTTCGTCGGGTTCAGGTCAGAGATCGATTTTATCGTCCTAATCTCAGATGTGATCATCAGAGGCTGAACCAGTCTGTATCTTTCAATGACTGGCCTCCCTGTAGTCCAGAGTTTTTATCCTGGCGGCCCAGTAATCCAGGATGAGGTCAAACCAGCATTGCCCGATTCTCTGGTTCTGCAGAATCCAGGAAATGTAGAACTGATCTGATGTTTTGCTCTTCATTAGTTTAAGCTTCGACCCCGCCCACTCTTCCTCTTCTCGTCTCTGCCACCTCACACCGACAGACTCTTCCTTCACTCAGTCTGAAGTCAGAGCAGCTCCTCAGCCTCGGTGAGTGTCAACACGATGTGTTTGTTGTCATGACTCTTTAAACATTATTCAGCTGAGAAACTAACTGCAGGTTTAGCTTTTGGCTGTTGCAGAAGCTCTGGCTCTTATTTTTACTCTCTTGTCTTTTCTTCTCCTCTTAGTGATGATGTCAGACTGGTCTGAATCTGAAACATCAGTGATCCACACTGAGGTCAGGTCACTTGTATTCACAGGTTGCTGCCTTGCTCACAGCGTGTTTATGTCTGATAAAAGGTCTCTGGTGTGACAGTATAAGGTCAAGCTGATCTGTGAGTCCACATCCAGAATCGTCTGAAGTTCTTCTTCAGCCTCTGCTTGGTTCTGTCAGATTAGTTGGTTGTTTGCTTGCTTAGACATTTGACGTTCACAGTTCACACTGTGTTGGTGGCCTTGTAGCAGCCTTCTGGTCCAGACCAGGACCTGTTGTATCTGTAACTGAATGCTCACTGTTCCACTTGCAGGTTAATTCCACCTCTTCACACACTCTCCTTCAATCACCTGCTGCCTTTCTGGATGTCATGACTCCCTGTCAGTGGCTGGATGACTTGAGCTGTCAGTCAGGGAACTCTGCTCATATTCTGTCTCCTCCATCTTCATCCTTTTATTCTTCTTTGAACCTGCCTTCTCCACTTTTCCAAACACCTGGGGGGAGCGGTTGCTATGACAGCTCTAACTCATCCTCTGGCCCCACCCCACGTAGGCGGGGCCTGTCAGCAGGTGAGTTATCTACCCGTGCACCTGTCCGTCAGAGGCAGGTCACCAGACGTATGATGTCTTGTTCTTGGCGTGTTGGTTCAGAGCAGCGCGAGTGTGTGAGCTGTGGGGTGAACAGCGCCCCCCTGTGGACCCTAGATTCCGCTGGTGGTCACCTGTGTAGCACCTGCAGCCTCTGGCAGAAAGCCGAGAACAGGCCACTTCTGAGACCCAAGCGGAGAACCGTAAGACAAAACAGAACCACCAAGTCCTAAGCTGTCAGTTTCATCTATTCATTAAAGCTGCGTTGCGTGTTCATAGAGGCGGAACAGGAACCGGGTCCGATCTTTGTGTTTACAGGTTGTGACTCGGAGAACAGGAACTCAGTGTTTCAACTGTGAGGCGCTCACAACATCGCTGTGGAGGAGAAACGCTGCAGGTCAACCTGTGTGCAACGCCTGCGGACTGTACTACAAACTCCACCAGGTGCTGCACCCTCCACACGTTTGAGTGAGTCCATACGTACAACACACAGCGTGACGCTTTCGTTTCAGGCCAACAGGCCGCTGACGATGAAGAAAGATGAAATCCAAACCAGGAACCGAAAACTGCCCAATAGGAAGAAGAGCAGGACACACGGCCAATCAGAGAGCCACCAGTCTTGGCTGGCCCCGCCCCCTCCGGACGCCATTTTGAACTCCTTCACACAGCTTCTGCCGTGTAACCTCCACCCATCGCCCTGAATGTTACCTCCTCACACAATCACTGGCTGGATTCAAAGGCTCCACTTTGTCTGTTGGTGCTTTTTCCTAATTGTAAAATGTTTAATTAAGCCATTTAAGTTGTAAGAAATAAATTCTGACTTCTTCCACTTACAGCATTGTTGTTGTTGTTGTTGTGTCTCCTGGAGATTAGGATACAACTCAAAATTTGAGTTTTTAAAACTGTAACAAAATTATAAACAATAAAGACAAAACATCCCAAAGCAAAGACATTGGGAGGGAACAAGGAAGGAAGGAGGGTTAGAATCGCATTAAGTAATGGAACGAAGGGATGTGTCACCCGTTACAATACCGACATTTATTTGAATAAATACTTGGAGCTGGAGCAACATTACATGATCTGGACCTGGAGTCGCGGCTGCTGCATTCGGGGAGATCAGGCGACTGACCTGGCCAGAGAAGAAACAGCGTTTTCTGTACCTTCAGAAACTCCCCAGCAGCTTTTGCTTTATGTTTGGAGCTGTGTTGTGTCCGTTTTACAGCATTTCTGAATGCTGTAAAACTGAACATATCAGAATTCATCGTGCAGTGATTCCATTGAACCATGTCTGACACATCACACCTAAAACCACAGAGACCCAGACCAGCGTCAAACAAGAAGCCCCTAAGACCCTGGGGTCCGTGGGTCTGGACCCAACAGCCTCTTTCAGTAACTGGCCCGTCTGCAGCCCAGCGTCAGCTGCAGTGAGCAGATTTGTCGCATTTCAGTGGGGTCGAGTCCACGGTGGACCCCCGGACTTCGTGGCTGCTGTACATCTTTTCACTCGGTCACGTAGTAAAGCAGCATTATGCGCTAAAGCCAAACAGCAGGCTGGTGTCTCAGACCCCCCCACACTGCTGCTGGAGGCCGATGTTGTGCAACGCAGGACGCTTCTGGTTTTCCGGACCCAGAAAAAAAGGCCAAGAGAGGAAACGGGAGCGGAACGGGGGCGGTTGGTGGTCTGAGGCGTCCAGACACCCAGGGCCTCTCCACTTTCTCTCTCTGAGGTGTCCGGGCGATGATGGTGCTGAGCTGCTGTCGGGTGATAAGTAACCACAGCACAGACACATGCGAGGGTCCGTTGAGTCGTTAGAACTGGTGAAACACAGCAAATGTTGGAGATGTGTTGACATCCCACAGGCGTCTCCGGACTCTGAGTGAGCCATCCGAGCCATCAGAACCACAGCTGCTGTATCAGTGATCACAGTGCACTGGTGTACCTAATAATGTGGTCCTACACAAACACAGGCATCGTTTTTGGACCTAAACATATTTAGCCAGAATTCTGGATGCGAGACGTTGTGCACACGGGTCACACCAGAACTGATGAATGATGATGGAGTCTGGAGCAACAAATCTATTTATGTCAATCACATTCAGACATATTACATCTAAGAAACGACACCTGTCACAGTCCAGACCTGTGACCCAGTCACCGTCTGAAATTCTGTGAACCTGAAACAAATGAACCCAGTTTGTTTCAAAAAGCCAAAGCAGCTGCTCCATCGCACTCAGAACTCAGTCCACTTCCTCAGGTTCAGAACTCTGGTCCATTGGTGTCATTTGGATGGAAGGTTGGAAACTATTAAATCTCGTTCAACTGTGTTTTACATCGTGTTTCTAATGTCTTAGCTGATCTGGAATCAGGACTGTTCTGCAATTGTTACTGTCCAGGTTAAAAATGTGTGAACTGATCCAGAACCAGACGCCAGGACGATGCCACATCACTACAGCAGAGACACTGACAAACCGTACCGGACCAGCAGGGGGCCGCGGGCCGCGTTGCTCTGAATCCACGGTTCTGCCACCTAAAAACGACACCGGCGCCACCAAAATAAAGGCCTGGACTGGCTTGTACTAAGCACATCCAACGGTCACATACGTCTCATTAAATGCGTCTCAGGCTTGGTAACATTATGTCAAAGTCAACAGAACCACCAGCACAGTGTCGGGTTCCCTCTAACCTGCTCCTTGGGTTTGTGTTCTCTAATTAAATTAACTTGTCAGCTCAATAATTAAATGAATCATTTACTATACAGCCAAATATACAACAACGTGGCTGGTTTGACTGATGGATCATACGACGCTTAACAAACTCCGCGCATGCCCAGTCGTTTTGTGCAGGACCGTGATGATGCTGCCTTCACGTCCCCCTGGAAACATATGAGGCAAATACTTGTAGGTTCTCAGATTTCATGTGAAACAGAACTTAATTATCTAGATCACACGTTTTTCAACTACGCAAACTGCAGCTGTCAGATAAATGGGAGTAAACGGAGTAAAAATCTAAGGGTTCATCACATACAGTCAAACATAAACACCAGGAAAGGTCAACTATAAGAGATGTTTCGGGTGTTTTACTCTCACGTTTACGGTTTTATTATCAGAATCTGTATCCAATAAAATGTGTTGGATAGCTTCTTCTTATAATCTTGGACATTCCCGTCGTATCGCCTTCAATATGCCTCACAATGAAACCGTCAATAAATAGGCTCCACGCATGAATGCATGTGTAGTTGTAGGATTTCCGATGTTCGGTGTGGTCCGTGGAGGCATCGGTGGACCACCGGAGCTCGCGCAGCGGTAACGCGGAGAAAACGGCTTGAAGTCACTAAGGCCGTTTAATGAAGTAATGCGAACCGGCAGGTGACGTCAGAGCCGACGCGGACTCGTTTCTGCACAGGAGGAAAGTCTTAACCACTCGGTCCTGCCGGTGTCTAGTAAGTCAGTCTGTCGTGGCTCATTAAACTAGTTCACGTTTGACTTGCTGTAGATGTTTGGATCCTGTTCCGGGACGTAGAAAAACCTCCGCAGAAACTCAACCTGTAAAAGTCGGACGTGTCAGCTGCGCACGTGTTTCCAGCTGCGGTGACTTTCATTTGCTGGGATGAGCAACAGGGCGGCAGCCATTGTCCTCCCAGCATGCTCTCTGGCAGCCTGAGCAGCAGCACCGTCACGCCTCAGCCAGGTGTCACGCACGTCTGTCAGTCAGGGTGCCGCCCACTCCAGGCGCACAGGAAGCAAGGTGAAATGAGCTAACCCGGCTAATGGGCTAATGGCCGAGTCCTCTCCAGGCTTCACCCGTCGAGAGGACACACCCACCGACCTGCCACCTGCTGGGAGGAGAGGAGGGTCTGCCAGTGACCTCTGATGCAGACTTTTAGGAATGAAGGGCTTCTCTCCAAAGAGGGCGTTAAAGCTGCTCCCCCGTGAGCTGCAGCATAAACAGGAAGTGAGGTCATCATTTTAGCCCGTGATTATGGAGGCAAATGATGTTTTAGGACAGCGTTCAAACAAGCGTGTTTGACTGCAGCCATTATGTTTCACCTCTGTTGACCAACGTTAGGGCAGAGTTTATAGCTAAAATGTTTCACACACACACACACACACTAGACACCAGGAAAGCTGGGTAATGGAGTCCACAGCTGTGCCACTGTTGGCTCAGATCAAACTGAGCTTATTATAATTGGTGCTAAAATCACAGAGACTCATTATTGAATCAGATTGTTACTCTGATGACATAACGTTAGCTTCAGGTTCTACTGTAGGAACCTTGGTGTCATCTTTGACCCAGTTCTCTCCTTTACATCCTACATTATAGAATCTCTAAACCTCCTACTTCCACCTGAGGAAGTAGGAGGAAGCAGCTTCCAGTTCAGGTTCTAGCAGCAGACGCCCTCTCTGCTTTAAAACTAGGCTGAAACCTTCCTTTCTGACAAAGCTGATGGTTCCAGATGGTTCTGGTTCCTCTGATCCATCTCTTAGTTCAGCTGCTACAGGCTTAGATGCTGGAACCTCCTTCATTCACTGAGCTCCTCTGGTTTTCTATCTATTCCATCCACTAACATGCCTCCATGTCCACATGTGACTAACTTTGTCTCTGTTCTCTCCTAGTTGTGTTTCTCTCTTTCTGTCTCTATTCTCATCTCCAGGTATCGTCAGACTCAGAGTCGTGTTTCTCAGTGTTCAGCTGCTGGTCCAACCATCCTGAGTCTGTTGTTGTTGTTGTTGTTGTCGTCGTTGTTTTCTCTCTTCTCTATCCCTTCACTCAAGGCAGATGTTCTCCCACTGATCCTGGGTCTGCTGGAGGTTTCTTCCTCGTTAGAGTTTTTCTGCTGTTGCTATTAAAATGTACCATTTATTGACTGGCTCCATTCAAAGCTGCTCTATGTGGATGTGTTGGGTTTAGTTGTGACAGGTCTTAAACCTCACTGTAAAGAGCCTTGAGATCACTGCTGTGAACTGACGGGATCTAATATTAGCATTATTAGCTATGTTAGATCTCTATGAGCTAAAGCTCAAGTGACCGCTGTGGAGCTTATTGCAGCCACTGGTGGCTTCGGTTCTACCTGGTGCTGGTTCTGTTTATTACGCTGGAGCCGCTCAAGGAGTTTAAAGTCTGGTGCTCGATTGGAGTGAAGCTTTTTGAAGTTACGAAAGTAGAAGCTTTCTACCGGTTGGGTGACGTCATTTGGTGTCACAGCGTCAGTCGCACAGTTCTAGGTGTTGACGTACTGACGTCAGACAGGTGAGTGACAGCCACACCTGTAGCTCCACGTGTGATGGAGCCAGGCTAGCAGTTTCCATCCGTTTCCAGTCATTATGCTAAGCTAAAGTCAAATCTAATACCAAATGCAAACAACATTTTTCACAGCAGCTGCTAAACACAGACTTTATTCAATGATGCTGCTTCATCACAGATGTTCAGACCTCGGTTTGTTCCTGGTCCCACGTTGTGGGTTTACACAAACAGACAAGCAGATAAATGAGATAAACAAACACATCACATATGATGTAGTAGGTGTTGAGGTTCTGACCCAGTCTGCCGGGCTTGGTACCGCGCTCACTGACAGATCTGGTCTTTTTCTCATCCATCTGAAAACCCGAACCTCTAACCTGAACAAACTCCATCAGCATCTGACACAGGAGGAGCTAAGTGGTCTAATTTAACCTTATCAATATAAAGAGGTGGACAAATTAATAGAAACACCTGGTTTACACAGAGGTCCCTAATAAACTGCACCTCAGCGTATCAGCAGAGGCAGATGACATAAAGTATAAACAAAGCTTTGGACACATCACACATTGTTTTGGGGTTTTGTGCATCTGAGTCCAGTATTTTTTCTTTATGTGCAAACAAAAGGTGTAGATTAAACCAGAATATGTGTTATTTTATGTGGTTTAGTGCTGTATTTAGCTTTGACCCCCTCTCAGTCTCCCGGACCGGCGTTGGGTTCAGTCTAATTATGAACCATGACATCATTCATGAAGGTCAAACTTAATACTCCATTAATATGTCATCACACCTGCTTTGGACGTGACCCACAGATTCTTCAGGTTCTACAAGTGCTGTTTGACCATGAGGAGAGACTGAGGAAGCGGTGATCAAGGCTAAAGGAGGCTTCCACGAAGAATTCAAAATATACAAAACATATTGTGGGTTATTTCATTTAGTGTTTATTTTTTATTCGCCTACGGTTTTCATCAAAAAAACAAGAACAAAGTATGTCCAAAGTTCAGACTGTATCATAGTGTATATGATATAAAGATCTAATTATAATGAATATAATTTTTTTCCACTTTATTATTTTGTCTTTTCTCTGAAATTCTGCAGATGTTTCCTTCTGTGCATCAAACTCTGATCAGAGCTGGACTTAAACGTAGCGTCACTCACATCAGATAATGAAGATGAGGTGTTTGATACATGCATAAAAATCAGCAGCTACACAAAGTGTCAGAGATGAGCTGACGACTCGTTTCATCTGCTGCAGAACGTGGGAAACATGAAATGGTGACTTTTGGACACGATGAAATATTTTGGTTGTATTTTCAGATGTGTCTCATGTCCTTCACTCCAAAACATGAACTGATGCTCAACTAATTTGTCTGTAACTAATCATTACTGATGTTATCAGTTAACCTGAACAGTTACTTTATTACCTGATGTCTATGAAATGAAGAAAATGATCATTTGAAGTTCAGAAAATATCTTGTTTTGCCTCAGAAAACTGAATTTATTATCAGTTTTGACAAAAGCATCAAATCGTCAAAAGCCGAAGTGAGAACAGCTCAGCTCTCACACGACAATTACAGAATCTCAGACCGGCTGTAATTGGACTTCTGCCAAATCAAACGTAGACACATCAGTTGGACGAAGGAGACATTTTCTGATGTAACCCGGAAAGTTTTCTGATAGAAAAACAATGAGTACAGGCACAAACTGTGGGACGGGTGGGGGCTGGACTCTGCCTGCAGCCTCAGTGTCAGTCTGCAGGACGAAGGCTGAAAATAAAAATGAGGCACTTGTTATGATCCAGAGCTGCAGGCCACACAGCGCATGCTCCACGGTCATCGTCCTGCATCGCCGTGTTGCCATGGTGATGTTGTGTTTATTGACACAGCTGGACCTGACATCTGTGTGTGTGTATGGCTCTGTTAGGTTGTTTCCTTTACAAGCAAGCAGGCAAATCAAACAACTCTGGTTCTATTTGATCTCTAATATTAATATGAATAAAGTCATTGAGCATTTACAGGTTCAGCTTTATAAAAATAAAAAGGTCATTCCAGTTATTCACATGCTCAGTTTAACACAGAGGAATCACAGACAGCGTCTTCGATGTGCATCACAAGTTGTTTGCATACGATTTGACAGTTAGAAAAATGTGAATGGTGACAGGAACCACGCAGCCTGTATCATGCAGAATCTGTAGAACTGGACCCAGACTAACATCCTGGTAACAACTGGCATGAAGCTGATCGTCACAGCTGAACTCAGGTCCATTTTTTTTCCATGTCGGACTTTTGTTTGACGTTTCTCTGTGGAGTTTGTCCTCAATTGTTCTGTGGTACCTGTGATACCTGACACGCTTCTGGAGGTTAGCATCTGTTGCCATGGTGAGCCCCTTGCTTCAAACTGCACCAGCTGTATGATATAACACTGATCTGACTGACTGTTCTCTGATGTGACGGCTAAAGTCAGATGTAAGTTTCTTTTGGCATGTTTTTCATCAGCCAACCAGGCAAAAATGTTTGTGGTAAGTAAGATGCAGGAAGAGGTGGGACGTCTCTCAGGAGGCCAATCAAAAAAGCCCTTATAAGTAACCAATAGAAAAAACAGCTGACGATGAAAGAGGTCCTCACTGCTGGCCAGTCAAAAAGAAAGTCCACCCGCCAGTTCCCGCCCACTTAGCCGGCTGCCAATCAGAACCTGTGTCAGTCTTTGTGGGCTTGGCCTTAGCCAGGGGCCGGGAGCGTTTCCCTGTCGCCACGGATACTCGGATCTCCTCCAGTCAGAGTCCTCCCTCCACCCTGTGGTGGCGATGCTTGCTGCGGATAGGCTGACCTCTGAGTAGCTGGCAGCTGATTCGCTGTCGGACGGAGGCTCGTCGTTGACCATCGGCATGAGGAAGGAGAACGCTGCAGTTTGAGCAGCAGCCAAGTTACCAGAATGCCTTGCATGGTGGGTGGGAATGATGTCTCTCACCTGCTGTCTGCTGACCACGCTCTCCCTCCTCCTGCTCTTCATGTCACTCCTCCTCTCCCACGCCCCTCCTTTTGACTCCTCTACCATCGGTCGCTCCTCTGGTTGAACACCATCCCAGGATGGAGTGCTGTTCCTGGGTAAGCTCCTGCTCCTCCTCTCCTGCTCTGTCTGGTTGTCCCTCTTCCTCTGCCTGACAGTGTGACTTCTTCTCCTCTCCTCTTCCTCCTTCCTCCACTTCCTGTCATCCTCTTTTTTCTGTTTTGTGTTCTCCACCTCCCTTCTCCTCTCCTCCTCTCTTGCCTCCTCCTCTACGAGGTCCAAGTTCAGATCTGGTGGAACACCTCCTCCTGTTCTTCGTTTGGCTTCTCCCTCTCGACTCCACCACCTCCTCGCTTCTGCTATGGTACCACCTACACCTCCTTCTCCTCTCTGTGAGTGAGAGGCAGTTGTCATAGTCACCATATCCACATCCTGCTCCTCTTTGGATGAGGAGGGGGGGGGGGAGAGGTCTCCTTCCTCAGGGCCTGAAAGAGAGAGAAAACAACGATTATTCATCCGTCTGTCAGCAGCTGCTCTCATCACACTCACCTGTCTGCAGTTCAGTTCTCATTCATCCACATTTGGCTTTAACAGACTGATGGGTGGAAACGAAACACAACGATGGGTGGAGAACAAAAAACTACGATGGATGGAGAACAAAAAACGACGATGGATGGAAACGAAACACGACGATGGGTGGAGAACAAAAAACTACGATGGATGGAAACGAAACACGACGATGGGTGGAGAACAAAAAACTACGATGGATGGAAACGAAACACGACGATGGATGGAGAACAAAAAACGACGATGGATGGAAACGAAACACGACGATGGGTGGAGAACAAAAAACTACGATGGATGGAAACGAAACACGACGATGGGTGGAGAACAAAAAACTACGATGGATGGAAACGAAACACGACGATGGGTGGAGAACAAAAAACTACGATGGATGGAGAACAAAAAACAACAATGGATGGAAACGAAACACGACGATGGGTGGAGAACAAAAAACTACGATGGATGGAGAACAAAAAACGACGATGGATGGAAACGAAACACGACGATGGGTGGAGAACAAAAAACTACGATGGATGGAGAACAAAAAACAACAATGGATGGAAACGAAACACGACGATGGGTGGAGAACAAAAAACTACGATGGATGGAGAACAAAAAACAACAATGGATGGAAACGAAACACGACGATGGGTGGAGAACAAAAAACTACGATGGATGGAGAACAAAAAACTACGATGGATGGAAACGAAACACGACGATGGATGGAGAACAAAAAACGACGATGGATGGAAACGAAACACGACGATGGATGGAGAACAAAAAACTACGATGGATGGAGAACAAAAAACTACGATGGATGGAAACGAAACACGACGATGGATGGAGAACAAAAAACGACGATGGATGGAAACGAAACACGACGATGGATGGAGAACAAAAAACTACGATGGATGGAGAACAAAAAACAACAATGGATGGAAACGAAACACGACGATGGGTGGAGAACAAAAAACTACGATGGATGGAGAACAAAAAACAACAATGGATGGAAACGAAACACGACGATGGGTGGAGAACAAAAAACTACGATGGATGGAAACGAAACACGACGATGGATGGAGAACAAAAAACTACGATGGATGGAAACGAAACACGACGATGGATGGAGAACAAAAAACTACGATGGATGGAAACGAAACACGACGATGGATGGAGAACAAAAAACGACGATGGATGGAGAACAAAAAACAACAATATGTCTGTGAAGGTTCTCATTCATCCAGGTCAAGTTGTCTGAAGGTTGAGTCATGGCAACTGGACTTCTTCTAGTTAGTAGAAACGTTTCACCACCTATCCAGGTGGCTTCTTCAGTCTGTGGGAAGTTGGTGGAGACCACTAATTTATCCTCCAGTTGGGTTTCACTTCACACTGTGTAGAATGGGCTCGTTATGCGAACAGAGGGGGGTGTGAGGGTAGTGAGTAGGTGTGAATCCTCAACTACCGTGACTCCTCCTACAGCCATTACCGGGTCGTTAAGTGTCTCCTTTGTGGGGGACGTGTGAAGTGGCCTTGATCTTCCTGGGCATAGTTGAAAGGGCAGCATGGTAGATGGGAGACAAATTGTGTCTGAGGCCCCCACCTCTGTTGAGAGAGGGGCTGTTCACCTGGACATGTATGGCTTCTCTGACGCCTCGTTCAAACCACCTGTCTTCTCTGTCCAGAATGTGAACGTTGTTGTCTTCAGTGGCCTTTGTCTTTTAAGTGGAGATACACGGCAGATACTGGTCCTGATGTGTTGTTCCTCCTATGCTGGTTCATCCTCTTGTGTGATGGCTGTTTGGTTTCACCAATGTATAGTTCAGAGACTCTTCACTGCATTGAACTGCATTTACTATGTTGCTCCTCTTGTGTTTTGGTGTCGGGTCCTTTGGATGTACAAGCTTCTGTCTGAGGGTGTTGGTGGGTTTGAAGTAGACAGGTATGTTGTAGTTTCTAAAAATCCTTTTAAGCTCATATCAAATCATAACTCATCTCATATCTCATATCTCATATCTCATATTTAAGCTCATATCAAATCATAACTCATCTCAAAGAGCTGGAAACAGAGCAGACCATCGACAGGATGACATACCACCGCCTGTATCCTGGAGAGGCCACTCCCGGCATTTATGGACTTCCTAAGATCCACAAGGAGGGAGCCCCGCTCAGACCCATAATCAGCAGCATCAACTCGGTCACATATAACATTGCAAAACACTTGGCCACCATCCTGGCACCTCTGGTTGGACACACAGACCATCACATCCGAAACTCCGAGGAATTTGCAGACAAGGTCAGAGGCCTGAAACTGGAATTGGATGAAACCATGGTTTCGTTTGATGTTACATCACTCTTCACCAGCATCCCCACCAGCGATGCTCTAACAGCTGTTAGGAAAAGACTGGAAGAGGACAGCACCCTCAGCGCCAGAAGCAACCTCAACCCAGGTCAGATATGTTCACTCCTGGACTTATGCCTTAACACCACATATTTCAGCTATAGAGGGGACTTCTACAGACAGAGGCATGGCTGCGCTATGGGCTCTCCTGTGTCACCTATTGTGGCCAACCTATATATGGAAGAAGTGGAGAAGAAAGCTCTTGACTCTTTCTCAGGTACAGCCCCAACCCATTGGTTCAGATATGTGGATGACACCTGGGTGAAGATCAAGATCCAGGAGGTACAGACCTTCACAGACCACATAAATACAGTGGACAGCAACATCAGGTTCACCAGGGAAGACACCAAAAACAACAGACTGGCCTTTCTGGACTGCGATGTCATCAGAGGGAATGACGGCGGCTTGGAAATAGAAATTTACAGAAAACCCACCCACACAGACCAATATCTTCTGTTTGACTCTCATCACCCCCTTCAGCACAAACTAGGAGTCATCAGGACCCTGAACCACAGAGCGGAGAACATTCCCACTTCCACTGTAGCCAAGACGAAGGAGAACATGCATGTAAGGGCAGCTCTCAGGACCTGTGGCCCCAGATGGGCCTTCAACAAAGCTGCGTCACGTCCCAGAACAAGGACAACAGAACAGCCGGACACCCAAAGCCAACGGAAGAACCTGGTCATTCCTTACATGGCCGGAGTGTCCGAAAAGCTTAAAAGGATTTTTAGAAACTACAACATACCTGTCTACTTCAAACCCACCAACACCCTCAGACAGAAGCTTGTACATCCAAAGGACCCGACACCAAAACATAAGAGGAGCAACATAGTATATGCAGTTCAATGCAGTGAAGAGTGCTCGGAACTATACATTGGTGAAACCAAACAGCCATCACACAAGAGGATGAACCAGCATAGGAGGAACAACACATCAGGACCAGTATCTGCCGTGTATCTCCACTTAAAAGACAAAGGCCACTCATTTGATGACAACAACGTTCACATTCTGGACAGAGAAGACAGGTGGTTTGAACGAGGCGTCAGAGAAGCCATACATGTCCAGGTAAACAGCCCCTCTCTCAACAGAGGTGGGGGCCTCAGACACAATTTGTCTCCCATTTACCATGCTGCCCTTTCTACTATGCCCAGGAAGATCAAGGCCACTTCACACGTCCCCCACAAAGGAGACACTTAACGACCCGGTAATGGCTGTAGGAGGAGTCACGGTAGTTGAGGATTCACACCTACTCACTACCCTCACACCCCCCTCTGTTCGCATAACGAGCCCATTCTACACAGGTGTTAAGTGAAACCCAACTGGAGGATAAATTAGTGGTCTCCACCAACTTCCCACAGACTGAAGAAGCCACCTAGATAGGTGGTGAAACGTTTCTACGAACTAGAAGAAGTCCAGTTGCCATGACTCAACCTTCAGACAAAAAACAACAATGGGTGGAAACGAAACACGACGATGGATGGAGAACAAAAAACGACGATGGATGGAAACGAAACACGACGATGGGTGGAGAACAGTGACTATTGTTTTTTTCTCTGTTAAATCTGATGAATATGCAACAAAACTACTACAGTATCTGCATTAAAAACATGTAAACATTAATAAGATGTTATTAACATGTTAATACATTTTATCATGTTAATAACACAGTTAGTCCCATCTCATTAAAATCTACTACACATGATGTCACGTGATAACACATTAACTGTATAAATGTTGTAACTGCAGTTTTAGGATAAAGATGAAGGAATAACAGGGTGAAGGTGAAAGAGCTGAAAGTCACAAACCGCGAGTTTTCCGTGCGTCCGATCACGTAGAAACAGGGTTCGCCCTGTTTGGAGTTTGTCATACAGAGAGACAGGCTGGACAACTCCACTGAGGAAGACGAGGAAGAGCAGAGCAGAAAACACAGGAGGAAACAGATCAGATCACACAGTAACAGGTTTAACCGACTCCCACGTCAGATTAGGGACAAGAAACCAAGACCTAAGCATCTCCACACACAAAACACAAGCACAGATTAAGAGAGCTGAGAAGAAATTCTGGGCCCTGGCTGCAGCTGTCAGGTGGTTTCGGTGCGTTCAGGTGCATCAGTTCAAGCCTCACCGTAGTCAGGCACATATCCGTTTCCTTTCTTGAGGACGAGGTGGATTCGGTGTCCTCCTCTTCTGATCTGTTCCACAGCCTGACTGTGGGTCATTCCTGCCGTACTGTCTCCGTTTATCTCCACCAGCTGATCCGACACCTGTCAACACAGGTGCAGCTTTGTTAATTATCAAAGATCAAGTGACTTGGACAAGAACCAGAATCGTTCACAGACCGTAAAGGTGAGGAGACCTCGGTCACGTGACGTGTCCTTACCTGTATCTTGTTGCTGCGCTGGGCCGGCCCCCCCTCCATCAGTCCCAGCACGTACAGCCCCATGTTGTACTCGCTCCCCCCCCTCAGAGAGAAACCGAAGCCTGTAGGACCTCGTTCCAGATCCACGCTGTAGAACTTGGACTCATCCTAGGAGACAACACACTAGTACCAGTGCTGAAATTGGAACTACTACTATGCTTCTGCAGCTTCTGGACCAGAACAGTCATCATGGAACAGAATATGATGTGGATGACTGCCAGCGGTTCTGCCACTACCCTGAAGTCCCGGCGATCCGCTGTGGGCGTGATCTAATCCACAGCTACAGGAAGGGTGTCCCGCATGTGACAGAACCTCCCTCAGGTAACGCCCTCTTCCCCTGCACAGCTCAGTAGGAGTAATGGAAATGTGTTGCTGTAGGATAAATGTGACAGTCACCTTTGACCTCCCTCTGGATCCCTTCATCAGTCGGCCATCGATGTCCAGGTCTGCTCCCGCTGACAGAGAGCAGTCGTCTGAGGAGACAAAGGCGGAGCCGTGATGTTCACACTTACACTTACACGGGAGCATGAGTGTCCATGTGGATCGTACGGTGTCTCGGCGTGATGCTCAGCCTCAGCGTGTTGCCGGCTCTCCTCAAGATCTGGGCCAGGTCTCGGTGCTGCAGCCCTCCGACCGACCGACCCTCCACCGCCTCAAGCTGGTCTCCAGGCTGAAGCTGACCGCTGCGAGCCGCCGGACTGCCGCGACGCACCGTCACGAAGCGGTGAGACATCAGGGACGGGGCTGCGGAGAGACCAGGGGTGGCCGGGTCAAACGGTAGCTGGGTTTAGCTCCGAGAAAGCGGACAAAGCAAAGACCTCACATCACAGCAGGTCGAAGCCGTTGGTTCGTTTTTAGAAGTGGTGGTCGGTCGGTGTCTGTCTCTATCGAGTTAAAAACAGCTTGTGCTGCTGTTTGCTGGCTTGTGTCCTTGTTCTGTACACCAGGGAGACTAAACCACCAGTCTGACAGTTGGAGGCAGGAAAAGTGAAAGTGTGTGATGTTAAAGCACTGAACTTTATTGTGTGTTTGCTTGCTGTTTCAAAGTTGAAACATAAAGTTAACTGTACCAGCGAGGAGGCGTTTACCTCAGATCCACCCCCAGAGGGAGCCAGAAGCAGGGAGTCAAGGAGGAGACGCACACTCACACACACACTGTGTCTGTTTTATCAGATCCACTGCAGAGAAGCTGCTGGTTTGCTTTTCTAGACCTAAAACTGTCGGTTCAGTGTTTCTGTTTATTTAGCTGCTGCTGGACTTCAGACACTCAGACAACACAGAAACAGAAGCAGCGTCAGCAGGACGGGGGTAAACAGGATTTACAGCGCTGGAGAGCGACGGGGGCGAGCTGACGATCAGGCAGCAGCTCAAAGTGGAGAGGAAGCAGCAAAACAAAGGTCTGATCATCAAAGCTGCAACAGTAACAGACGAAGCTTCACTTATTCAGGCGTTTGCTCCGGAAGCGCCATCGTGGCTGCTCTTCAGTTTTAGGAAGCATCAACGCTTCCAAGAATCACTGTCTGCTATTAGCGTCGCTTTTAAACACGAGAGATCACAAGGACAGAGTCGCACTTCAGGTTCAAACTGGAAGCAGGTTCACTGACTTCGACTCCATGAATCGTGTGGTTCAAACGTTCTGTCAACCAGTGAGTCCTTGAAGTGGGAGCAAACCAGGCTGCACTGAAGCGCGTGTGTGATGATGCCCCTTCCATCCGGTCACTTCACTACCTTTGATCTGCACATGTTGTAAAAACCAGCCTAGTGAGCAACAAATCGGCATCAGGAGAAATGTACCATCAGCGCATGGAGTCGGGTCACAGCAGAAGTGTTCGCATGCAGCAGCTGCCAGAGCAAACTCTGTCCAATTTTACAGTACGATTAGCACATCTGCTGCCAACATGCACAGCTCTGCTGGTGAATTATAGATTAAAGCTGCTATTATTAGAAAGTGTGAAGTCTGTTCTGCTAAAATCACACAGTTCTGGAACCGTGTGTTACGCTACTGCTACGCAGAGTAACTGAGGCCTGACAGCTTTACACAGTACTAAAGCCAGCGCCACCTTGTTCCACACAACATTAAAGGAAGGACAACGTGGGCCTCCTGCAGAGCTAATGTAAGGTCTACACTAAGACAAGAACCCTTTGGCTTTACATGCATTTGGACGGACAGGTCTGATCTGCAGCTACAGGAAACGTTCACATACTCTTTCCTGTTCTGTGAATGTTATATTCAATAACATGAATATGAAAACATATCATGCTTGTGCAGCATGACTCTAAGCAGACTGTGTTGTGACACATTTATGACCAATTTATGCAGAAGTCCATGAAATCCCGGAGGGCTCACAGTCTTTCTCTTGCAACGTGTTGTGTACTGAATCCTAGGCCAAACAAGGATCACATGCTAAATTATCATAATCACAGTTTAGGTAGTTTAAGTGACACTAAGTAGATTTAGTGGCGGATTCCTGTAAACTATTACTGTGGTGCTTTTTAAAACCATTTTTAGTTTCTCTTTCAAAACTACAATGATTCAGTTTGAGGGAAGGTCTAAAGTTGTATTTGTGTTCAGATCCAGCTCGATACCCAGCGACTCACTGAGACACTTGTATGACTCACACATCAGAGTCTTGGATCTGTTCAGACCCATCCATCCATCCATCTTCTTCCGCTTTTTCCCCGAAGGGGTCGCGGGCGTGCTGGAGCCTATCCCAGCTGGCTTTGGGCGAGAGGCAGGGTACACCCTGGACAGATCGCCAGTCCATCGCAGGGCCACATATATAGACACACAATCACAGTCATACACACACTCACACCTATGGGCAATTTACGCATCCAACCAATTGACCTATCTGCATGTCTTTTGACTGTGGGAGGAAACCGGAGACCCCGGA
Organism: Macropodus opercularis; assembly: GCA_030770545.1. Classification (NCBI taxonomy): domain Eukaryota; kingdom Metazoa; phylum Chordata; class Actinopteri; order Anabantiformes; family Osphronemidae; genus Macropodus; species Macropodus opercularis. Next base: position 17,846,038 of record CM061095.1, read on the forward strand.
GTAAACCCACGCAGACACGGGGAGAACATGCAAACTCCACACAGAAAGGCCCCCGGTCGCCTCCGGGAATCGAACCCGGGACCTTCTTGCTGTGAGGCGACAGTGCTAACCACCACACCACCGTGCCGCCCTGTTCAGACCCATTTTGAAATAATGGTCATGCACTAATAATGTAATGTCTTGACTTTTGCTCGAATCCAAGTTCATCCGAGATGTAATGAGATACGTTCACATCAGATCAGAGTGACCTTCATCTCTGAACTCTCAACAGTGTATTTGTGTTTACATGACCGGACAACCAGCAGTACAGGATAAAGCAGTAGCAGGCGGCCGCGACCGACGCTTAGAGGCTATTTCTAACGAACCATGGGCTTCATTCCGAGTTCACTTTGTTTAGGTTGGTCATAACGTGAGGCCACGGCTGGACACAGATGGTACATCTGGAGCCAGGCAGACACGGCCCCATTACGCAGCAGCTGTGGGTCGTGTCCTTGAGCTTTAAGGTTACATAACACTTTTTAAATCATCCTAAAAACCATCTCATTTTTGACACTAGAGAGGCTCGTTGGTTGTGTGATAATCAAAGTGTTTACAGAGAACATCAGGTGTAACTGCATTTAATCTGAATGTTTGTCATCTGTGACAGACTAACTAAACCCATCAGTCACGCATCAACTAAATTGATTTGGTTTTGTGTGGAGCAAATTTGAACTTTTCACAATGAAATACAGCAAACCTGCATCAAGATGGCGCCGCGGCCGACAGCCCCACGTTTTGGAAAACCAGACATGCACCATTATGTTCAACTGCAGAGAGACCTTTCTGAGGAGGAGGAGGTGAGAGAAGTCAAATGTTATTTCCATGAGCTATTATCACACTTGCCATCCTCTGAAATGTAGGAAACACAGGAAGGCAGCAGAAGGAAGTGGATGTGTAACACGTCCCAGAACAAGGTGTTGTGTTAGTTCCTCTTTAGAAGTCCGTCAGCAGTAAACTCACAGTGGATCATTCGTTTGCATGGATTTGGGCTGATAATGAAAAACTTATCGAATCACTGGACAACATGGAGACTGACGGTGCTGCCTTCACTGCCAAACGTTGTGGGAAAACCTTCATCACAGTAGTACACACACAAACCAGTACAGACCAGTAGTACACACACAAACCAGTACAGACCAGTAGTACACACACAAACCAGTACAGACCAGTAGTACACACACAAACCAGTACAGACCAGTAGTAAACACACAAACCAGTACAGACCAGTAGTAAACACACAAACCAGTACAGACCCGTAGTACACACACAAACCAGTACAGACCAGTAGTAAACACACAAACCAGTACAGACCCGTAGTACACACACAAACCAGAACACGCACAAACCAGTACAGACCAGTAGTACACACACAAACCAGAACACGCACAAACCAGTACAGGCCAGTAGTACACACACAAACCAGTACAGACCAGTAGTAAACACACAAACCAGTACAGACCCGTAGTACACACACAAACCAGTACAGACCAGTAGTAAACACACAAACCAGTACAGACCCGTAGTACACACACAAACCAGAACACGCACAAACAAGTACAGACCAGTAGTACACACACAAACCAGAACACGCACAAACCAGTACAGACCAGTAGTACATGCACAAACCAGAAGACGCACAAACCAGTACAGACCCGTAGTACACACACAAACCAGTACAGACCAGTAGTACACACACACAAACCAGTACAGACCAGTAGTACACACACAAACCAGTACAGACCAGTAGTACACACACACAAACCAGAACACACACAAACCAGTACAGACCAGTAGTAAACACACAAACCAGTACACACACAAACCAGTACAGACCCGTAGTACACACACAAACCAGAACACGCACAAACCAGTACAGACCAGTAGTACACACACACAAACCAGAACACACACAAACCAGTACAGACCAGTAGTACACACACAAACCAGTACAGACCAGTAGTACACACACAAACCAGTACAGACCAGTAGTAAACACACAAACCAGTACACACACAAACCAGTACAGACCCGTAGTACACACACAAACCAGAACACGCACTAACCAGTACAGACCAGTAGTAAACACACAAACCAGTACACACACAAACCAGTACAGACCCGTAGTACACACACAAACCAGAACACGCACTAACCAGTACAGACCAGTAGTAAACACACAAACCAGAACACGCACAAACCAGTACAGACCCGTAGTACACGCACAAACCAGTACAGACCAGTAGTACACACACAAACCAGAACACGCACTAACCAGTACAGACCAGTAGTAAACACACAAACCAGTACACACACAAACCAGTACAGACCCGTAGTACACACACAAACCAGTACAGACCCGTAGTACACACACAAACCAGAACACGCACTAACCAGTACAGACCCGTAGTAAACACACAAACCAGTACAGACCCGTAGTAAACACACAAACCAGTACACACACAAACCAGTACAGACCCGTAGTACACACACAAACCAGAACACGCACTAACCAGTACAGACCCGTAGTAAACACACAAACCAGTACAGACCCGTAGTACACACACAAACCAGAACACGCACTAACCAGTACAGACCAGTAGTACACGCACTAACCAGTACAGACCAGTAGTACACACACAAACCAGAACAGACCCGTAGTACACACACAAACCAGAACACGCACAAACCAGTACAGAGTAGTACTACACACACAAATTACTACTCCAGCTAATGCACACACACGTGACCCTAAAAACCAAAGCAAATGGCTGGACTGAGCGTGAATCTCTGTCCTGTGTCAGACTTACGTTTGGAGACAGTTTTCAGAACCGACTGCAGTTGCTCCAACATGATGAACAGTCAGACGAGAAAACAACCACTGAGTTTGTCCTGTGTCTGCGTGAGACGGTTGAGCCTGATAACGGACGAGCGAGTATGAGCTGCAGTGAGAGAGGAGGGGGGTGGAGCCCCAGTGGGAGGGGCGGAGCCCAACTCCTGGTAACAGATGCATTATTGTTATGTCTCTGCAGGAGCTTATGTGTGTGAGGCCTCATTGTTCCTTCCAGCTAAACGCAGCTCAATCGGAGCCTCAGGTGCTGCTGGAACCACATCACAGACTCAGTAGAAATAAGTGTGAATACATCTACTGCAGTAAAGTGCAACAGGGAGCTGCCGGCGCCCCAACAGATTGCAGTAGCTGTTACCACCACAATGTGGCCGTACAGTTCCCTGACAACAAAGAGTGACTGTACACAGAGCCATAAAGCCGACAAGACGAAAAGGTCAACAGAACAAACCCATGATCACTTCATCAGCTTAGTCTCAAGTCTCAAGCTGACACCTTTTTGTGATAAGATGATTTGAATAGAAACACATCAAACGGACAGCAGCCACTGGGAGTCCAAGGCATTCACTGGGACTCACCACTGGTCACTTCCTGAGAGGCGATCACAAATCCAAAGCCTTCGCCCGGACGCCTCCTGAGCTCCACCTCCACCGACTTCACTCCGCCACCTCTTGTGTCCTTCACGACTGCTCTCCCACAACCACCTCTGGCCGGAGGAGTCCCACCAGTGCTCTCCTCCACTCCCCGTAAATCACGTGGCTCTAAGGTCAGTGTCACAGGAACTGAGTCCAGGAAGCTGGTGCTCTGAATGAGGGTCGAGACTGGGGGTCCATTAGGCGTCTGGGCAGGAGGGGTCCCTGGAAAAAAAGAGCAATCAGACTGATGAATGTGGGAACTGCTGCCTTGTTCACGGGCATACAGCACCAGGCAGTGGTGCATTTACCTTGGTGGGTCCCTGGACCTGGTAGGTGGCTCTCCTGGGGGCTTTCTGGGGCCAAGCCAGCCTGGTTGAGTGGGGGGATGCCCCCCACCAAGGCACCTCTGGATGGGGAAGGCAAGTTGGCTGCAGTTGGGGAGTGGGAGTAGGACGGGTTGGCCTGTCCGTGGGGAGGGGGGGCGGGCTTGTAGAAGTTGGGGGTGATGACTGGAGAGATGACAGGACCTGCTGACAGAAACAGTTCAGTGTGTGGACACAGCACAAAACACCTGTCACATTGCTCGTGGTTTCATTCTTACCTCCTCTGTGGACCAGCAGTACCACGTCTGCCTGTTTAGTGTGTTCCTGGAGGACCCTCTGGACCTGACGACAGAAACACAACTCAGAGCTAGACTTAGTGTTTTTCTTCAGAGAGATTTAAATATTCGGTTATCTGGTATTCAGGTCACTGCCTCCATATCAGGAACATCCAGTTCAGGAAGCATCACACCCCCTTTACCAGGGTAGCAGGCTAGACCTGCAGAAGACCCTCATGGTTTGGACAGATCGCTGTCATTTGCAACGATATTGTGACTTACATTAATAATGGATCACATTTTCTGACTAGTACGTACAGAAAACTTCTCTAGAGGGTCCACAGAGTTCTGTTTACCTGGGAAACGCTGAGGCTCTGTACATCTGCTCCATTGATCTTCATTATAGCATCACCCGGTTGCAGTGAGGGACACTGTCTTCGATCCCAGACCCGCCTCACCACTGCCAGTTGGCCTCCTTGGCCCCCAGCCGTCACACTAAATCCCAACCCTCCACCATCGTTCCGAGCAAGCGCCACTGGCACAAGCTCTCCACCAGGAGCTGATATGGGGAACCCTGGTCCAAGGGGGAGAACTAGGTCTGGGTTTCCACTGGCAGCTGGGGAGGGGGCTTGGTGATTGGCTGGGCACCCGTTAAAGCCACAGGGGGGGACCTCTCTGGGTGGTGTCTGGGCAGTAGGTGGGCACTGCACAGGAGGAGCTCCTGGAGATGTGGATGAGGAATGGGGGTTGTTAGCGCTGGTGTGGCTGCTGGAGTTCTGGAGGAGACCTGTCTCGGGCTGAGAGAGCGGCAGTTTGGACGAGGAGTTGATTGGGAGCGTAGCTGATGAAATGGGGAGCGTGGAGGTAGACAGATCACTCTCTGAAGACTTAGAGCTCTGGTGGTGCAGGTGGGAGGAGGAGAGAGCAGGGAGGGTGCTGCTGTTGTAATGAATCAAATACCTGTGAGGAGGAAGAGCAGAGAGGAAACAGCAGTTAAAGTCCAAAAAGGTCTAACGGTCTTGATTTGTGGACTGAGAGAAGGGACTGTCTACGGGTTGCGTTTCCAGAACTGGGCCAGACTGTGTCTGACACTCTCATCCCTCAGCGGCAGGATGTGAGCTTCTCCCTTCGCTGTGTTTGGTTAAGCTATGCAAACACCAACCTTCGAGATTCAGTGCTGGACTGACCACCATCTGAGTCGCTGTGATTGGCCGTAGCCCTATCTGACGGGGGCAGTGGACCCAGGGGGTCTGAGGCAGAGGATGTGGGAGTGGACGGGCCAGTCATCCCGTTGGTTATTGACTGAGCAGCATTGGAGGTGGGTGTCTGGCCAGACCCTGTGACAGTCAGAGAGACAGAAAGGATTGTTTGTTATTTGAGTGATATTAGAAGGTAAGAGTTCAAATACAGATTTTTATCAATTTGAGAAGCTGAGGACCAGGACGCCCAGGTTCTGTGCCAGAAACTGACATGTGTAACCTATCCTTCATTTCTTATGCTCGGATGAGGCTACAGTTTTTCCCTTCTCTACCAGAGGCCTGGAAGCTTGAGGGTCGTGCACAGCATCTGGGCAGATGTCCTGGGCAGAACCTCAGCTGCTTTTAACAGACCCAGCCTTCTGTGAGCTACAGCCATTAACCTTCCAGATACAGTTGGTCTTGTATCGCTTTTAGGGGATCTCTTTAAGAACCTTTGTCAATGAGGTTGATTAAAATGTCTTTTTTAATATTTCTGACCAAGGAGCTGTGACTCTGACCTGGTGAACTGCCGTTGGCCTCCATTGTTTGGCTGTAGGTGAGGTGCGCCAAGCCTTGGTTCTGGTTGGGCGGGTTGGACGGCTCACTGGGCATCGGTGGCTGTTGGATGTGTAGATGCAGGAGAGTGATTTAAAAAAGGTCACCTGAGTCTTTTACTTAGAGTCGTTGGTAGCGCTGTACCGTCTCCAGGCTCTGCTTGGGACACCCGTCAGGGTTGTAGAGCATCGGGTATCCTCTCCTTAGCACCACGTCCACGCTCTGGCCCATCGGCACAGACTTCAGCATCTCCACCACCTCTTTATGTGAGCGACCCAACACACAGGTGTTGCTGATGTAGACCAGGATGTCAGCTGTAGGACCACAGACCAGAAGAACACAGTCAGTCTAATATGAAGCATCCTAATCTGACAGAAGCTGCTTTAGAAGACTCACGTAACTGCAGCTTCATGTTGATCTGCATCTAGTTTTATATGTACGTTTGTACAGCACGACTGATCTGGACTGTGTTCAGAGAGGCTGCTTGAAGCTCGCATGGCGTCACGCAGTCTTTAGATTGTGGTGTTTGCGGATTCCTGGGTCAGCCCTGCGGCCCATTGTCTTTGAAGGTTTACTGAAATTCTCTGCTCCACTTTCTCAGGAGCTTTGTGTCTGTGTCACATTCCTGACTGCTGATCCTCACGTGAGGTCTGACCGTGTGGAGCGAATGAAGGCTGTGTTGGCAGATTAGTTGTAGATCATATAATTATGGGTCTGAGAAAAATAAGCATGTGAGAACCAAAGAATAGAATCTGCCACCACACAGTCCTTCAGTCTGTCCTGGCCTGAAGCCACTGACTGCAGTCCTGCTCAGGTCTGATATGATCTGTTGGTGTTGATGGTTCACAGCTGAACTGATGCATATGGTCATATTTAACAGTCAGTTAACGTCCATTCCAGTAAGACCTGAACAGAAGCGTGTCCAGCTCACGTAGCAGAGTAGCTGCATAAACAGCAGTGATACCTGTGTTGAGAGCCGGCGGCCCTCCAGGAGTGACACTGTACACCTGTAGAAACTCTCGTGGACGACTTCCTCCGACAATGTTAAAGCCAAATCCTCGAGGACCTTTAGAGAGGCAGGTGTGGACGGAGTAACCCCTCAGCTGGCCGGGCTGCTCCGTGAACTCTGGGACTGAAACAGGGGAGGACACAGGGCGGGTCAGTACCAGGGGCCCAGCGCTGGAGAGCCTCACAGCAACCTATCAGCATGCAGCAAGCACATATACTGGTTCCAAAGCCTGACACAGTGAGACCGAAACCAGTCCGGTCTGGTTCCGCCTACAACCGAAAGCCTGAGCGGGCGAACACAGTAGTGTACAGTACGCCTGCCAAAGCCCACCGTCAGTCTGCGTCTCCGCCTCCTGAACCTCTCCAGGTCATGACACTAGGACCAGTCGCGTCCTTTGGCTTGACGAGCTCAGGTTCGTGTTTCTATCACTTTGTTTAGTTGTCCTGTTGTTTTTCCTTCTGAGTGACCCACATCTGTTTCAGAACTAACCAAAACACATACGCTGATGGTGCTTTGCAGTTTGAGCTGTCACCTGCTTCCAGATTAAAGCTCTGATCACTTTAACCAGCTTCCTAAACTCTCAGTCATCACACCGTTTGTTTGTGCAGCAAGTTAATCCAGACCAGCAGAAAGTCTGAACACACAGGTATCAGAGTAGGACCCAAGGTTGACACTTGGATCGTACGTCACGAGTGAAGCCAAAGACTCGTGTTTATATTAGCATTGCTGGATTTAAGGAGAATGTGCTGTGGTCACGTCGAGTGTGTGCTGCCCCCTGCTGACCGCAAAACAACGAGGCCCAGAAAAATGACGCAAGTCAGAAAGTTCCTCCGTCTCACTGTCAACAGAAGTCAAAGTCAAGTCAAATACAGTCAAATTCAAAAAAATCATGTGGGCAAAACAAATGGTTAAAAAAGATACAATTATAATCGTTTGAAGTCAATGTATAAATGCATAAAGTCTAATTTACTAATCCCTTAAAAATGAAACGATATAAAAATGATTAGTGATTCAGTCGACTTACGTTGTGTGCAGGACGTGGCCTCTTTGCTTTGCGTTCGAGGATCCAGCCAGCTCGTCGTCTTGTTGTTATGACTGACAGAGAGACATCGTCATCAGTCTTAATAAAACCTATGGCATGAAAGCAGCATCAGTGGCTGTGGGTGCAGGTTTAAATGTGTCTTTCCTTGTCTGTTTCTGAAAAGCCTCTGCTTGCGTAGAAACTGATGAAGGTCCTGTCAGTCGTCTGCTCCGTGACTGAGCTGTTCCACCTCACCTGGAAACCAGGAGCCCGAACGTCAATCGGAAGCTGGTGTGGGAAGCGGAGCAGTGCGCAGCTGCGTTGATGTTCTCCCTACAGCTGCTTTTGTGGCTAGAAGTTGCTGACATTCGGACTATGCGGCCTGCTGGGAGACAGTGGGGTTCTACAACGTGCCAGTACGTTGGAGCATATGTATGCTCATAAGTCTACGTGAGCTTTAATCAATGCTTGTTGTTGTATCATATGATCTCCAGCTCTATGTCTTGGACATTTGGGTAAAGACAGGACCAGAACCGATGATGTTGCCTGGAGGAACCCGCTGCCCTGTGGAAGAACCAGCTACGGAACCTCAGTCTAGCACCTCTGCTCCTGCACATCTACAGGAGCCAGTTGAAGTGTTTTGAGCATCTGATCCACCTGCGGTTCCTCGGTACCAAGGGTGGATCAGATGTGCCTGTGGGTGGAGACCGCACAGATACTCACTCGATATAGTACGGCTCTCCTGAGTCACTGAAGGCCAGCTCCCAGTTTTCAGGCAGCGGACCTCCTCCTCTTCCTCTTCCTCTGCCTCCTCCTCCGTTCTCCATTCCCTCCAGAGTCCCCAACGCCGAGTCCCTTGATTGGCTGAGAGGCAGGGTGGTGGGCGGAGCTCCTGCTGAACCTGCTGATAGTTCTGATATTAACTCGTACTCTGTGACGATGACTGATGACTGTTGTGATGTAGAGAAGCACAGACGCTCGCTGTGGACCCAGCGTTCTACATGTCAGTAACAGTAACTCTGTGCACCTGACAGCCCGCTGTCCTCCTCACTGTTGTCTCCCTCCTCCACAGCTTTCTCCAGGTTACTCAGAGATTTGCTTCTTGTCCTGAAGTTTCTCAGCAGGTTTCGATGTTCCTGGTATGTGATTGGTGGACTTTCTGGACCAATGTGGACGGGCCGGGGCGTCCCATAGTAGTTCCCTGCAACAAGAGACAGAAAAACTTAGCAAAACATTTAAGAACCAAAAGACCAAACTGAGGCTAAAAAACATCATCATCAGTGACAACAGATGATGATGCAAATGTAAAATGGAAATGATTGTAAATTATGGGATTATTACGAATAAGGAAAATACTAAACATGATAGAAGACTGAATTAGACAGGAACTGAAAAGACACAAACGATAATGAAAGCATCAGATTTAACGTTGGGAATAATGTGGACCTCTGATATTTCTATTTTGGTGTCTCTAATCCCATCAGATTAATACGGGGGTAGAGGTGGCTAAAGAGATGTAGGCCAGAGTAGAGAAGCAGGTCTGAAGGATTACACACAGAAATTCCTCTTGATCCCAAACGCCGTTAAAATAGGGTCTGTTATATTTCTCAGTTTTTCACTGCAGCAGATTTCCACAAGCGTTGCATCACATTCGATGCTAATATGACAAGTCACTAATAAACACTAGCCCCTGCTGAAAGGATGTTCCTAATAAAGTGGCTACTGACAGGACGTAGATCGCTGCTCTCTGTGGTTGTGGGTGTGTTTGTTTTCGCTACCTTTGAACTTGCCGCTCTCCAGCAGAGCTCCAGACTCCTCCAGGGAGAAAAACTCCTCAATGGACACAAAGTTGTAGTCCACCCCTGAGATCTCCCCGTCCCGGGGCTGCCGCGTCGTACCTGCGTTCCACACATTGAACACAACACAGTCAAAACTGCAGGTTTGAGTCTATCAGCTGATTCAATCTGAACCCTGGAGGGTGACGCGTGTTGGACTGAAATCATATTGGCTTAGTGTAACTTAGAGACATGTTCTGCAGCTACAGTACGTCACAGAAGTGAGTCCACCTTGTAAATATTTAATATATCTTTTCATGTGGCAACACTGAAGAAATCACACTTTGCTACAATGTAAAGTAGTGAGTGTACACTTTGTATAACTGTAAATTTGCTGTGGCCTAAAAAAACCCACAGCCATTAATGTCTAAACCCCTGGCAACAAAAGTGAGTACAGTCAAAAGCGGTTTAGACATTAATGGCCATGGTCTGAGTTTTTTTGAGGCCACAGCAAATTTACACTGTTATACAAAGTGTACACTCACTACTTTACATTGTAGCAAAGTGTGATTTCTTCAGTGTTGCCACATGAAAAGATATATTAAATATTTACAAGGTGGACTCACTTCTGTGACGTACTGTAGAACCTTACAGAACCAAGTTTCCATGTTTAGAATCCTGGGTCAATCATTTACTAGTAACCATGACCCCACAGAGCCTGATCCTCTCTTATCAGCCTGCTTCCTGGCGGGCGTGTTCAGTTGGGTTGAAGTTTGTTCCCGCTGGACAAACCACTCAGGCTCCAGAAGTGTCACCTTTCATCACCCTCTGCTCATTTACATACAGGGGTTCAGAATATTAGGAACACCTGCCAGTCACATGTCAATATAGTTATGTTAAATACCAGCTTTCTGTGTGATTATCGTGTCCTTGCTCTTCCTAACTACAACCTGGTGGGGGGGGGGTGCAGGTGTGTGTGTAGTGTCTTACAGGGCACAGCGCGCAGGTACAGGTTCTCCCTGATGAGCTGCTGCAGCTGACTGTCCATGGAGCCCGGAGTGAAACACTTACTGAGGTACAACCTGAGGTCTTTGCAGAGGGACGAGCCTGAGGAGCACAAACGAGTGGTGTCATCCAGTTCTCTCAGTCCCACTGTACGACTGTTGTTTATCCTCATTACCCAACTAGGACGCTTCGATAAAGTTCTTGTTACCTACCAAGGACCCTCCTTTGGGTTCATTAGGAAGCTTCTTTCTCTCTAGGACACTTCTATACCTCTGTGTTACTGTTAGGATGCATCCTTACTTTCATGCTACCTGACATGTCTTAACATCCCTATTAGTGTCCTTAGACTCACCTGGCGTAACAGTCTTGATTCTGATTGGATGAGGGCAGGAGTTGAGGACTCCTCTGACATCACCGAGAGTCATCCCTAACACGGGCGTTCCCCCAATCTCTAAGATGATATCGCCCACTGTGGCCCCCCCACCGGGGGCTGCTGTGACGAATGGGAACTCCCCGTAGTCGGCCCCGCCTCCGATGGCCAGCCCCAGCTCACCCGAACCCCCGCCCAGCGGGACAAAGCTCTCCTGTACCTGAGGACGACAGGATGACAGTTTGAGTTTGAATTAGGGATGTTTGATGACGAAAATGATAAAAGTCCAGTAGTTACCTTTGAGCGCCAGTGCAGCTTCTTCACCGTGGCTTTAGACATGGCAGCTGAACTGCAGACAACAGGAGACACAAACATTACTGAGACGGACTGAAGCCTGTTCGCACTAGTTTACCTGTAAAAGCTGCAACAATCTGTGCGCACACCTGCATCCAGCTATTTAGAGGGATGCCCAGCGTTTCCTCCTTGCTTCCTTCTTAATCGCCCTCTTCAAGTGCTTGCATCATCTCTCGTAAGCTTCTCGCCCCCTTCCTGTCTAACATGGAAGGACGTTCACACCCTTGCCAACTAAAGAAAATGCATCCTTAGGTCCTTCCTAGGCAGCACCAGTGCCTCCTTGGCTCGTTACTATGAAGGTTTTCTAACCAAAGTTCAGACGGCAAAGCCTGGAAATGCTTGAGAAGCAGCCTGGGGTTTTAATTTGTCTCCTAGCAACAGTCAAGTCTTGTGTTGTCTGAGCGTTTGTGATACGTTTCTCCATCAACACATCGACTCAGCCTCAGCAAACAGCAGATGGCTGCAGACGGCAGGGAGCCACACACAGAAATTCAGGATTTCATGTATACACAAACATACACACAGGGAAACACACACTGGCTGCTAGACATCGTACATTAAATATGGATGAGCATATGTGAAGGTGGAAGCCAGAGAAGAAACAAACAACAAATCCCTCAGCAGCGATTCGAAGACTTTTAACCAGAAATGTAACTGCTGATACAAACAGAAGGAGGGAAATGAGGAGGTGAGGACGGAGACTCTCTGCGTCACTTACATTTACATATGTCGGCCCTTCGTGTATAAACTATGAACACGTGGTCTTTGCTCATCGTTTGTTTCTACACCACAGAGACCGAACGCGCCCCGACCGTGAACGGGTCGGCCGAGCGGTTGGCAGAGCTTCTAAGTGAGTTCATAAGCTGGGAAGCAGACGGATCCCTTCCTTGGAGAGAACCGGTGACGCGTGGTCGACACATGCCGCTATTAACAGGTGGTTAGCGGCCGCTTGCTCGCTTGTGTGGTACCTCTGCAGGTGACGTATCCAGGCCTCCCCTCGTTGTGTCTGTCGTCCTTCGTTGCCTTCGCTCCACTTCGCCTGCTTCGATAAGGCCGGTCAGAGTTCGGAGCTGATCAGTCCGTGTTCAGGCCAAACACGCCTTCACGTGTCATAAATGCGCTGAAGTGCGTCATTTATTTCAGCGTCAGACGCTGGTTTTACTTCACGTCCTATGTCGTCAGTCAGTTCCTCTGATCACAGCGTTTATTAATGCTTGACAGGTGTGATTGACAGCTGTCTGCTGTGGTTCACCAGTCCGCTTGATCAGATGCAAGGTTGAGTTGAACGTGCCACTGCTCAGACCTGTTCGAGACCAGAGACCACATATAAAGATTCAATTTCATTCATTCACATCTGGTGTTGGAGGCTGTGAAAGCCGTGATTTTGTTTGCGAGTGAGGGATCCACTAGTGAAGGAGGACACTTCCAGGTCCAGCGCGTCAGGGACTCGTCCTTCACTACAAACAGAGGAGTTTCTGAATCACGTTCTAATTTAGGCTGAAAGTGACGCTTGGAGATGTAAATGACTGGTAACTGTGTTTTAGCGGCAGGAGGCTGCAGGGTCTGTTTAAGAGCATGCAACTAATTAAGGAGAACAGATGATTAATGCGAGGCCTGATTCTTAGTGAGGTTTGCACTCAGCAGGTCAGATGTAGGTCGCATCCCCACACTGCAGCCACTGCTTCCCTTTGTTGACTGGCAGATCTTGACATTCCAGCACAGAGACTCGTTTTCACCCTGAACATCTCAGTCGACTGTAAACAAATAGGAAAACAACGAAAACTGAACTGATCCAACCAACCGTCAGTACAGAGTCCAAACCCTGCGGTCGTGTGTTTCTCAGGTTCGAATCTGAACGTGAATGAGATTAGAGAACTGTAACGTTCTTTGTCTACAATCTAAGTACACATGGGGTCAGTTTTGCCGTTTTTGATATTTGCCGTGGTTACGTGGCGAAAACGTGTTTGTGCTTTCGTAGAGAGAAAAGCGTTTTCATAGCCAGACTCCTCCAGTCGAGAGCAGCCGAGCGGCGTCACCTCAGGGCTGCAGCTCACGTCACAACACTCAGAACTACGTCTGACTCCGTGAGCGGTTCCTCTGGGAGAAGTCATCTTTACATCAAAGAGCATGTGGAGCAGCGGGAGCGTTTAACAACTGCTAGCGCTTCTGTATTCATGTTGTCAGTGTTTAGCTGGAGGCTGTGGACGAACATGAAACATCAGCAGATATAAGAGTCTGTCGCGATCAAGTTTATTCCAGCTCCTCTGGACAGTTCGGTGGCGCCTCCCCCACGTCGCTCCTCCCACTCTGTTCTAATTGGTCAGCATGAGGGAGTCTTCCAGTGGAAGATGTCCTCCAGCAACAAACTAGCAGAATCTCTGCGTTCGGATAAAACCCTGGACGTGGACACGGGAGCAGGTCGAGCAGACATGAACGCTTGACCCCATCACCAACGTCCGTGAGCAGTGACTGATTAAAGATGACAGACAGGACTTTCAATGAGCCTCAGTTGGTCGACCAGAAGACCTGGGCCTGATTCAACAGGTTCTGGATTTTAATAACTGGCTCAGCTGGTTTGGATCTGGCGTGTGAAAAAAGGAGGTCAGAGGTCACTGAAAGAGCATCTGCAGCAATGATGATGATGATGATGTGGAGGATGAAGGCAACTCTGGGCTGTTGTTTCCTGTGTGGTAACACTGAGCGTGTCTGACAGCAGCTGTCACACCGAATCAGACACGCACAGCGACCAGTGATGTCATCACTAGACGGATCCGCCAATGAAACTAAAGGTGTTTCTCAACACCAACGCGACCCAGAGTCCAGACTCTGGTGCTGAGGTGTGAAGAAGTGCAAACCGCTGCGTGTCCACTGACGAAGAGCAGCTTGTCAGCTCCCTGCTCTGAATGTAAACACTGACTTCCTTCCGCCTTCTTCTTCTTCTGTGGTGACCTGGAGCTGCTGAAGAGCTGGGACGGAGGTAAAGACGCTGGATCGCTGGTCTCAGCTCGGTCTGCGGCTCATGACGAATAACTTGTGAGCTGGGCCGGTACCGTCCAGTAATAAACTGCAGCTGAACTCAGGTTGTGTGCTCACGTTTCTCACGCTGGTTTTCTCTATGTTTCTGTGAACTGATGAAGACACAACAGAGCAGTGAAGTAAAATGTTTTGGATAATTTTTCTTGTTTCTTGAAAACGATCCTTCAGTTGTTTCCAGTGTTTCTCTTTCACCAGCTGCTAAATATTAACCTTCGACTCTCACACACTGAAAAACCCAAATAGACTCAAATCAACAAAACGGTGACTGTAGTTTAGTAGAAATCCTCCAGGACCGTTTCTACTGAATACACTGACTTGCTTGCTAGCAGAGAACCTCCTCCTCCTCACTGCTTCATCACTAAATCACCTCCTCATCATCATCGACCTGCTCCTCACTCACACACGTGCGCGCGCACGCAGCGTGTGTGTCGGTCCGCAGCAGCATCTTGATGCCAAAGCAGTGCAGCAGCTCCTGTCACAGACAAAGAGCAGCTCCTCCGGCGCGTCCAGCTGTGGTCCCCCGTGTAAACACCTCCACAGCTCCACGCTGGTCCACAGCAGCTGATGCACGGCGACAAGTGAGAGCACCCGCCGCTGTGGAGGACAAGTGACCGACAGCCCGCTGCCGTAGCCCGCTGTCGTAGCCCGGGCGGCGGGTCTCGGATGCGCTGACGGCGCCGTTTGCAGCTGCTGGAAAAAGCGCTCGACAACCCGGGTTTCGCGGTCAACACGACCGAGAACGCGCGTGCGGTGCCTCGTGCCACAGACGCGACACAAACAAAGCGGAAGCCGCCGCTCCGTTACCTTCATAACTGACGCGGCGCCTCCGGTCTCCGCGTCCACCCGCTCCAGCCTCCTTCTAGCGCACGGATCGCTCCCTCGGTGCTGCTGCTGCGTGCATGCGCGAGCAAGAGGGCTCGTGCACGCGTGTCAGCGCGCGATGTCCACTGCAGGTAAAAACGTAAAGCGCTGTAAGGTGGACATACGCGCGCACTCATGCGTCCACACGCACTCGGTACATGTATATTCGCGTGCGCGTGCTGCTCACAGGGAACATAATGGAGCTTTACTACACAGCCAGGAGCAAAGCTCTCTCTACCATCCTCCCTCTCTCCCCCGCTGAGGCGAGACGGGAAGAGAGGGAAGCGCGTGCGTGTGACTGTACATACGCGTGTACACGTGCCAGTGTTTGTGAAGGGGGCGGGGCTCTAGGAGAAAAAAGGGAGAGCTCTGGAGGGTAAAGTGTGTGTGTGTGTGTGTGGGGGGGGGGGTTACTCAGGGTAACAGGCTGACGTCAGCGAGAGTGTGTGCTCATGTTCTACTATGACTGTGTGTTTACTGCCACTGTGAGGACACGTTTGACCCTATGAGGACACGTTTGACCCTGTGGGGACACGTTTGACCCTATGAGGACACGTTTGACCCTATGAGGACCTGTCTAACACCATGAGGACCTGTCTAACACCATGAGGACCCGTCGGACCCTGTGAGGACACGTTTGACCCTATGAGGACACGTTTGACCCTGTGAGGACACGTTTGACCCTGTGAGGACACGTTTGACCCTGTGTGGACCTGTTTGACCCTGTAGGGTCACGTTTGACCCTATGAGGACACGTTTGACCCTATGAGGACACGTTTGACCCTGTGAGGACATGTTTGATCCTGTAGGGACACGTTTGACCCAAGTGAGGACCTGTTTGACCCTGTAGGGACACGTTTGACCCTATGAGGACATGTTTGACCCTGTGGGGACACGTTTGACCCAAGTGAGGACCTGTTTGACCCTGTGAGGACACATTTGACCCTGTGAGGACACGTTTGACCCTATGAGGACACGTTTGACCCTGTGGGGACACGTTTGACCCTATGAGGACACGTTTGACCCTATGAGGACCTGTCTAACACCATGAGGACCTGTCTAACACCATGAGGACCCGTCGGACCCTGTGAGGACACGTTTGACCCTGTGAGGACACGTTTGACCCTGTAGGGACACGTTTGACCCAAGTGAGGACATGTTTGATCCTGTAGGGACACGTTTGACCCAA
Source organism: Macropodus opercularis (assembly GCA_030770545.1). Taxonomy (NCBI): domain Eukaryota; kingdom Metazoa; phylum Chordata; class Actinopteri; order Anabantiformes; family Osphronemidae; genus Macropodus; species Macropodus opercularis. Next base: position 17,862,568 of record CM061095.1, read on the forward strand.
GTGAGGACATGTTTGACCCTGTGGGGACACGTTTGACCCAAGTGAGGACCTGTTTGACCCTGTAAGGACACGTCTGACCCTGTGAGGACATGTTTGACCCTGTGGGGACACGCTTGACCCAAGTGAGGACCTGTTTGACCCTGTGAGGACACATTTGACCCTGTGAGGACACGTTTGACCCTATGAGGAACCTGTCTAACAACATGATAGATAGATAGATAGATAGATAGATAGATAGATAGATAGATAGATAGATAGATAGATAGATAGATAGATAGATAGATAGATAGATAGATAGATAGATAGAACTTTATTTATCCCGCAGTGGGGAAATTCTAGTGACCCAGCAGCAGCATAATTACAGAAAAGAATTACAATAATTACAAAAAAAGAGTAAAATTTGGTCCTCCACGGTTTGGTGCAGGGGGTGGGAGGGGTTGGCCACGATGGACGACAGTTTCGCCCGCGTCCTTCTATTGGCCACCACCTCCATGGACTCCAGTGGGCAGCCCAGGACAGAGCCAGCTTTCTTTACCAGTTTGTTCAGTCTCTTCCTGTCTCTGTCACACGACGCCGTAGAGGACTGATGCCACCACCGTGTCATAGACAGTCCGTAGGAGAGCCCTGCTCACCCCAAAGGACCTCAGTCAGCAGGTGGAGGCGACTCTGGCCCCTCCTGTACAGGGCATCAGAGTTGTCGGTCCAGTCCAGGTTGTTGTTGAGGTGGACACCCAGATATTTGTAAGTGTCCACCATCTCGATCCCAGACCCCTTATGCTCACCGGCGGCGGTGGTGCTGGTTTCCGCCGGAAGTCAATCACCAGCTCCTTCGTTTTGCTGGTGTTCAGAACCAGGTGGTTCTCCTCACACCAGTCCACGAAGTCGGTGATGACCCCCCTAAACTCCAGCTCGTTCCCCCCAGATACACACCCAACAATCGCAGTGTCGTCCGAGAACTTCTGCAGGTGGCATTTGCTGGAGTTGTACCTGAAGTCCGCTGTGTACAGGGTGAACAGGAAGGGCGAGAGCACCGTCCCCTGTCTGATCCTGTGAGGACACGTTCGACCCTATGAGGACACGTTTGACCCTGCGAGGACACGTTTGACCCTATGAGGACACGTTTGACCCTGCGAGGACACGTTTGACCCTATGAGGACCTGTCTAACACCATGAGGACCCGTCTGACCCTGTGAGGACACGTTTGACCCTATGAGGACATGTTTGACCCTGTGAGGACACGTTTGACCCTGCGAGGACACGTTTGACCCTATGAGGACCTGTCTAACACCATGAGGACCCGTCTGACCCTGTGAGGACACGTTTGACCCTATGAGGACACGTTTGACCCTGCGAGGACACGTTTGACCCTATGAGGACCTGTCTAACACCATGAGGACCCGTCTGACCCTGTGAGGACACGTTTGACCCTATGAGGACATGTTTGACCCTGTGAGGACCCATCTGACACTTTCTCACTGGACGTTTTCCCAACTCTTCTCACCAATCACACCCTTTCTCCAGCAGGAGGCAGCAGTGGCTTGTTTATTTTCTGAGATATGACATCATCCAGAGAGGATTATGAAAGAAACATTTCATACACACATTGTGTGACCAGGGAAAATCAAAGACTTCAATAAGTCAGATGTTATATTTTCTACTTTCAGATGCAAAGTGATAAAATCAGCAAATTTCTAAGCTTGTTTGCAAAATGACCAAGGAGCAAACAGTTTATAAACCAGAGTAGGAACTGAAACAGATCTAGGATCACGCTTAAAGTGAACCAGGCCGAGCCGAACCTGATCTGAACCATTTCAGCTTTGATGTGAACTCTCTTCTACCATGTGTGTGTTCCCTATACAGACAGAGAGGCCAGTCTGAAGGTGCTGTGAAATGAATCTTTCCTGGTCTCTAACCTCAACCTGGATCAGTTCAATGTGCAGTCTGGAAATGTTTCAATCAATGTGTGCACTGTCAACATTTAACATATTCTCATAAGGTTGATACAAAAAATGATCCAACACAGAGTGAAACTGGAGGAAGCACTTGTGGTTCTGAAGCTGACTCTACTGAGATTCACTGTGTTTGATTCTGATAAAATGACACAGAGAGAAAAGAGAGAAAGAGGTAAATCCTCTCTGAGTCCAGCAGCAGGATTACGAAGGGCTTAATACACAAGCTTAGTGGCACACACACATTATCATCGTCCATCCATCCATCCATCCATCCATCCATCCATCCATCCATCCTTCCTTCCTTCCTTCCATCCTTCCTTCCTTCCTTCCATCCTTCCATCCTTCCTTCCATCCTTCCATCCTTCCATCCATAAGGATGAAGAAGCTAACTAGTCAAAGAGGTAGAAATGAAAAGAGGAGGAGGATGAAAAACCAAGCAAAGTTACAGATAAAGAAAGAAAAAAGAAGGAGATGGAAGAATAAAAAGGATAATGAGGAGGATGAAAGGTGAGGAAGTAGCAAAGAACATGTCGTCAGAAACCACCAGCATGACCAGGGGTGAAGGAGGTGAAGAAAGGAGGCATCGTCCTGTAAGGGAGGTCAAAGGTGAATGAAAATGTCTTGACTTTACTTGGTTCTGTGTTGTTTCAGATTCCATCAGGTCCGACCCCGTCAAGATTCAAGTCATCATCTGAAGGCGCCTTCGTGCTCAGACTGGATCGTACTGGATGTGAAGTGCCAGCCTCAGTTCTCTGGACTGAGGTCCTGGACACAAGTCAAAGACAGAAACAGGTCCTGAAGTTCTGTCTCCCATTCTGTGAAGTACGTTTTCTGGTTGTGGAACCACATGGAGGCTGAGAGAGTTTACCTCTGACGACTGAGGTCATTAGGTTGGATGAATTTATTATGAGCTGGTGTTTGACGGACCTGGTCTCAGTCAACATGGACGTGGTTCCTTTATTTCTCCTCTGAAGGATGTTAATCAACGTGAATTTGAAATCTATTTTTAGGGTTTCATGGAGACTGTGCCTTTAATTCACGTCCCTCCCCTTTAACACACTGAGCCGTTTCTGTTTAATCCCCAGTTGGGAGAGAGATGGAGAGAGAGTCCGATTAGTGAAGCCGAGCTGAAAGAGAATCTGAACTCGCATCTCTGGATTATTTCATGTGCTCCGACTTTTTCCGCTCATGTTGGATGTAAAGCAATAAATGGATGAGTCAATGAACTGATCGGCAGTTGCAGCAGATGAAATCAGTGTCAGACTGTCTGATGAACATTAGGACAAGTTTTCTGTGAAGCCACGAAGGAAAGTGACGGATTACAGATGGTTCAGTTTGCTCAGAGCTGAGACGGAACCAGCTGAGATGTATGAGGAAAACCGAACAAGTAAGAACGAGTCACTGGTTTATCGTGTGAGTGTGTGAACCTTAGTTTGGCTGATTTGTGTCCTGAACAGCTGCTGCTGTTTCATATGATGGAAGTGGTTCCAACCTTTAATCCACCAGTTTCTGCCTCCAGCTGCTCTTTGACTTATGACCTGAAACTGGTCCCAGTCAGTTCGGACTCTTCAGAACTGATCATGGCTTTCTCCATGTTGACTATCGTTTGTCTCTGTGAACAAGGAGCAGAATATAAATGTAAAAACTCTAATATTAGGCTATTAATATTAAGCTGTGTTTCTTTATGTGCTGTGGTTAAACTCAGGTGTTTGACTTCACGATTCATTAATGAACAAAAACCTTAGACACTTTGGTTCTATCCAGCAGACCTCTGGATCATTTCACGTTCTGGTCAGTGACAGCCTTGCTGTGGGTCCTCTGTGTTCCAGCTGCTGGGCCGGACTGCACCTGCATCAGACTTCCCTGAGGTTTGATGTCAAACCAAGAGTCAGTCTTGGTCTCTGCAGGAAACAAAGACCAGGTTAAGGAAAATCAATTAAAGATCAGTTGACTTCACTGGACCTATAATGGACAAACATGATTGTGATTCACAGTTGAAGTGTTCATATCAGTCTGAAATTTTACCACTGACTGTTAAAGTGAAGCAGAGGAAACGTGCAGGGTCTAAATGTTGAGTCTGTTCAGTAGCTGGATGTGTTGGTGCAGGAAGGGAGCGGGATGTGATGAAATAGCAGATGAGTGATACTGACAAATGGATTAAAGTGGGATCTTCAGTGGAGTTAAGTTTCCAGTTCGGTTATCCCAAGGCCCTTTACTGTTTTAGGTGGTAGAAAACCCAACAGATCCCACTGAGCAGGACAAAACGTCCCTCTAACGAAACCAAACCTCTGGCTGAACCAGGCTCAGGGTCTGCCTCCAGCAGCTGGGCTGAGGGCACAGAGATGAGACAGAAGAACAACAGGCAGTAAACACCGGAACACAGGAAGGTTGGCTGGACCAGTTACTGAGCGCAACGAGGCCTGTAGAAGGGAGAGGAGCTTGCTGGCTAAAGCCTGCGCCTCCCATTCCACACGTGGAGCTATCAGGCCTGTAAGATGTGATGGAGCTTTAACCATGAAGCGAAGCATGAAGAGCAACAATAAAGCTCAGAGACCCAGAAACAGCCAAACATGGATCCACATAAGGTCAACAGTCCCAAACTGAGTCCGACACAGCCTGTGAGTCTCATTGCACCAGATTTGAATTGTCTTTTAGATGCTTTTAAGGCTTTGAGTGTCTGTGTTTCAGATCAGTGTGACCTCTGACCTCAGGTGAGATGGGGTTACCAGAGGATAGAGAGGAATTCACTAATCCTCCTGATCCTGAGCCAGGATCAGACTTCTTGAATCCATGGATGTCTGATAACATTGCCGCTGAAATGAACAGTAACACACGCCATCATCTGTTGCCGTGGCAGCAGGGTAAATCTGCCTTTCCTCCATCAGTGAAATTAAGCTTATTTAACAAAGCTACTTTAGAGCCGGAGTTGTCCTGAGAGATGCTGGGAGCTGCTCATGTCTCACAGTTCACACGTCGTCCAAACAGTCAAACTGATCCAAGCTAAATATGTAGTGACTCTGCATCACAGTTGCAGCAGGATGGGTTTACCAAAAAGCACCTTCATGTGATGCAGCACCTGAACACAGCATTTCTATTTCCATTTATTGGTCAGATGTTTGACATGAGACCTTTGAGCAGGAATCTAGTCAGTCTAGTTAGTGGTTATTCTGAAAGTTTTTGTTGCACCGACTGACGCTGCTGCTGCTCTGTGTGAGCAGTGAAGAAGAAGAAAAAGTGCCGCAGCGTTCACTGAACTGTTGACCTTCCAGCTGGACCAGGCTGCAGGGCAGCGTGACCCGCACTAAATCACACTCACAGAGACGAGTTGAAAGTTAACAAGGCGGACGTGGGTTGTGTGTGAGTGGAGGATGCACCAACACACACACACACTCTCCAGCTCTGTGGTCACGATGATGCGAGTTGACTCAGGATAATTCAGGGATAATTAGCTGGTTCTTGTCCTGCGGGCGAAGCCGCTCCTCCACAGCGAAGAAGACAAACAACGTGACCCACAGTCATGTGACCTGCGTCGGCCAAACCTCAGCTGCTCGTTGGCTGGAGAAGCAGCCAGCTCACAGTTCAGAGGAAGAAGCGCTGTTCAGCGACCCTCCGCTCAGCCTCAGCTGCTGGGTTGAGTCTCCCACAGTCACCGAGGGAGAAACAACACGATTCAAACTCAGCGAAGTTCACCACAAGCAAACGCATCTGAATCGTCGTTTGTTACGAAGCGTCCACTTTTATAAGATAAGCAGGAAACTCTGACCGTTATACAACAGCAGCCTCTGTGGACAAAGCTGCTGTAATCTGATTACTTCTCTACCTCAAGCTCGTTTGGAGACAGACATGTGGCGTAGTAAAGTAAAGAAACTACAGGAACTTTCAAAGAAAAAGAACTCCTTTTGAAGCTTTTATTTTGATGGGATGACCTGGAGCGATTAGCTCAGAACACCTCATAACGCAGCCTTTTGTGTTTGCCGTCAATGAAAGTGAGATTGAAATGATTTGATCATAACATGTTCGCCTTGATTTTCTGACCTGGAATAATACATTTGTTCAGCCTCGGTCTCAGCGGACACCTGTAAAACCTGGAGCTCTAGGAAATGACTAAACGAAGGCTGAGAGCCAATCAGCAGAGTTTATCTGTGTTCAGAGTCCTCAGGTACTAACGCATAAATCACGGCCCAGATCACACACACACAGATCTAGGTCACAGCTGTTCACCACATCGTGTTTGCACCTCCTCTGGAAGCCCGTCCTCCTCTTCTCAGTGTATTTCACCTCTGTGTCTGTCGTCCTCTACTCGTTCTGGACCTTCTGTGACAGGTTCCCTCTGGACTCATTAGAAACTCGCTGCTGGATGATCTGATACATGTCTGTAACCACCGACCTGATGAGCAGCAGGTTTCTTCAACATGTCACTATTGCCTGATGATAATATGTGATTTCACATTGTGTTACATGTAACAGACTGAGTAGCACACATACCCTCCATCAACCAACCATCTGTTCAATCTGTAGTATCAGTGTCCACATTTGTGTTTCCTTATGTCCCACAAACGTCTTTACCACACGCTGGGATGTTCACTCATCAAATACACTCAGGTCCATGTGATGCCAAACACGGTTTGATGTCCTGAACTGTTCCCCGTCTCCAGGTGCTGGTTGTGACAGCTACACCGATGCTGTGGACGGAGAAGATGGAGGAGGAGACGGAGCAGAAGAGGAAGAAGGGGGGGAGGGGGACGGAGGAGGGGGAGCAGAAGGAGATCAGCAAAGGGATGCAGAGTGGGACGAAGAGCTAGACGGAGAGAACGAGGAAGGTGTGAGGATGAAGAGAACAGACACACTTCACTCAACCACAAGTTCAACCGGAACACAAAGAAAGAGAGGCCAACACAACAAGAAACAGGTGAGACACAATGAAAACATGTGAGACACAATGAAAACATGTGAGACACAATGAAAACATGTGAAACAACAAAAACAGGTGAGACACAATGAAAACATGTGAAACAACAAAAACAGGTGAGACACAATGAAAACATGTGAAACAACAAAAACAGGTGAGACACAATGAAAACATGTGAAACAACATAAACAGGTGAGACACAATGAAAACATGTGAAACAACAAAAACAGGTGAGACACAATGAAAACATGTGAAACAACATAAACAGGTGAGACACAATGAAAACATGTGAAACAACAAAAACAGGTGAGACACTATATATATATATATATATATATATATATATATATATATATATATATATATATATATATATATATATAGGTAGAGCTCAGAAAGAGTAATTTTGGAAATGGTACAAGGGAGATGGGTTTGTGGAGGAGAAGGTGGCAAGTTTTCTACCTGCCTGCATATTCACCCTTCCTCAACCCAATAGAGGTGGAAAGTGTTTGATCACCACCCACATGACCAAACGTCTCCTCTGGAAGCCGTGCTAACAGTTACAGTGCCGGATGTGAGGACACGAGTCCAGAGCACTGCCAGGGATGGATGAGGTTCTTCCCCAGGTTCATGGCAAGAGAGAACTTTAAATGTGATGTTGGTGAAAACCTGTGGCCTGATGCTAGAGAGAGGCAGGATCAGCCCAGGATAGCTCAGGTGATTGTTGCTAGTGCAGACAGTAGTTAGAGTTTTGCACATGTGACTCCAGTTGTGCCCACTGACGTTTAGCAATCATAAAAAACTGTAATATCACAGAGAGGAGACATGTAAAGACTGAAAAGTATTGGACCAAGCACAGAACCCTGTGGAACAACAAAGCTAATTTTTGTGTGGATGGAAGATTGATCATGAACATGAACAAACTGGAATCTGTTCAACAGCTGAGACTTAAACCATCCAGTGCTTTTCCTTTAATCCAACTATGTTCCAGTCTCTGCAATAGAATCTTGTGATCTATCGTATCAAATGCTGAACTAAGATCTAACAGGACAAGGACAGAAACTCATTAGTGACTCTATTGGATGTTGGCCTATAGTTTCTAGGGTCAGTGTAGGTTTATTCAGTAAAGGTTTGACCACAGCAACATTAAAGCCTGTGGTACGTAGCCTGTTAGCAGAGACTGGTTGATTTGATTTAATATGGACGTGCTGATTAAGGGAAAAACTTCTTTGAGTGATTTAGTTGGGATTGAGTCTAAGAGACAAGTAGCTGATTTAAGTTAACGCAGTCTGATCTATGGGGGAAAACACAACGTAGTCCATCCTCTGCCAAACAAAGTCACATGGTACAGCCCCTTCACCAGGGGCGCCAGAAACGAGAACAGAAAAGAACCCTCCATTGGGCTGCAGGAACAGAAGCGGACCCTCCATCGGGCCGCACGTGACAAGGGCAGGAACCTGCGTGGACCCTCCAGGCCGCACGAGACGAGAACAGGAACCTGAGCGGACCCTCCATTGGGCCGCACATGACGAGGACTGGCGTCGGCGCCTGTTGTGGCATGGGAACCTCCACGAATGCTGAGCACGGCCTCAGGGGGGAGTGCCAGCGGTGGTAAGGGCCAGGTGGATTCCAAAATTTCAATTCAGGAATTTTATTCCAAACGTGCGAAAACCACCTCGATAAGACAGAAAGGATAGGTCAAAATGAAAAGCTTCGTTGATGATGGCAGGAATGAGAGTACCGAGCGGGTACGTGGAAAACAAACGTGGATGTGAAAAACATGAGCCTGAACGTGAAAACGCCTGCGCGAACATGGACGAACAAGGATGATTATGCGACACTGTCGTGTCGGAGAACGGGGCTTAAATGCAGTGTGGGTGAGAACAAGGTCCAGGTGAAAACAATCTGTAATCAGGTGAAGTTGGTGAGAGTCCTACGGAGCAGATCCGGGGATGGCCTTCACAATAAAAGTTCCAACCCCGGAAGTCAGACTGTGGATCGTGACAGGCTCAACACAGCTATGACTCTTAGTCAGTCTGGCTACAGAGCTGAACAGAAACCTGGGGTGGTTTTGGTTTTCCTCAATTAATGATGAATAATCTGTGGTTCTAGCAGCACAAAGTGCTTTTCATACAGCAATAAACTGTCTTTCCATGCTGGGCAGGATTCAGGACTCACATAAAAACTGTGAACATTCAGTGCAGAACTGTGAACATGGACCAGGAGGACGGTAGACAATGAGAACACAACTGGTTTCTGGGTTTTCCAGGCTCAGAGTGAGGCTCTAATGAATTCTAGCTGTTCAGGTCTAGGAGTCATTAATAGATCTGAGCTACAGATGCTGCTGCTCCACCTCTACCTGAGCTTCTAGGAACATGATGGTTGTGACTGGTTGGAGTCACTCATTCAGACGTATTCATCCTGCTGCAGCCAGGTTTCAGTGAGACTGAATAAATCTATGTGAAGGTCACTGATCAGGTCATTTATTAACAGAGAGCTGATATTTAATCGCTCCTCTCTTATTTATTTGTGATTTATATAATTTAGGTGATCGGGGAGCAGACACAGTCTCAGTGGGAGTGTTATAGCTACGAGGGGGTGGCGGCTGTAGAGAATCAGCAGAGACAAAATGAAAATAGGTGAAACACTACAAGAAACGTGAGAACTTTAACATGACGCTGTTTAGTTTAGTGGATGTTTTATTTAGTAATGATGATGAAGATGATGTTGACAGGGTTCCTCATCCTCCTTAGGTGCAGGGCACTAACCAGGTCCAACGAGCGCCTCGAGCCCTGTTCTGTCTGAAGCTCAACAATCCAATCCGACGAGCTGCTCTCCACATTGTGGAGTGGAAGTATCCTTCACGGGCAGATTCAAAATAACTATTATTATATTACTGCGTGACAAATGAAGTCCAGGCTGTAACATTTGTTTTGGTGAACTGTGATAATAATAAGCGTAATTATTATTATTACTGATTATATATTAAGGAAATCCAGACCTTTGTTTCTTATTCCTTCATGAGATCTTCAGACCATTTGACATCTTCATTCTTTTAGCCATTTTTGCTAATTGTGTTGCTCTGGGAGTTTCCAAACCGTTTCCTGAGGATGACTCCAACTCCACCAACCACGACCTGGTGAGAGACACGGCCACACAACCACAGTAATAAAGGTCACTGTTCTGAAACTGTAAAGACCGAGTGTGTTAGATGGACTAGCCTCAGGTGAGTGTGTGTCCTCTGTCAGCTGTAGAGAATGGTATCACTTCATGAACATTTTCAGGTGAACAATTTCTACATGTATTACGTTAGCACAGCTCTTCACACTGTGGTTTCGTTTTGATGAAGTTAAAAGTGGAGGTCATTCGATCAGCAGGGTTTATCTTGTAGGCTGCATGAATGTTTGTTTCCTCTGAACCAGATTCTGGCTCTTGAACCTCCTTTGTGAGATCCAGGGTCATGTTTGCATCCTGCCATGTTCTGTGTGTCCTTAAGGAACAAGTGGAGTACGTCTTCCTCATCATCTTCACTGTGGAGACCTTCCTGAAGATCCTGGCCTACGGTTTAGTGATGCACCCCAGCTCCTACATCCGCAATGGATGGAACCTGCTGGATTTCGTCATTGTCATTGTCGGGTGAGGAAACTGACCTGTCAGTCTCTGTATGTGGTTCTTTTTTTTCCAGAGCCTGGTTCTGTTTAGAGACCTGTGAACGGCATGATGCTGGTTCAGGTCCAGGTTCTTCAGACACAAATCTACTCATGAGAACCTCGTCACCGCTTCTTGTGACAGGGACCATCTGGTGGTTGTAGAGCTGTGCTGGATGAGATGGCCTGTGAACGTTTAGCATTCTTAGACATTCCCATCACAGGCTTAAAATCACCAGGTGCATTATCTCCACCTTTATGCAGAAGACTCACACCTGTCTGTTGTCTCAATGTTTCTTCTAAGGTAAAAATTACACGTGTGCTCACTAACTGTTTTCTGCTCTTTGATGGATGGGATCATTTCCTCCCACTGCCCCTCACCATCTTCTTCTTCTGTTGTATTTTGTGCAGGTTGTTCAGTGTCGTCTTGGAGACACTGACTCATAAATCTGGTGAACAAGCAACAACTCACCACATGCCAGGCAAGCCTGGAGGATTAGATGTCAAAGCTCTGAGAGCTTTCAGAGTCCTGAGGCCACTCAGACTAGTTTCTGGAGTCCCCAGTGAGTCTAAGAGATCGAGCAGAGCTTCCTGTCGAGGCACACGCCTATATATCTGTCCACCTTCTAACAAGTCTACCTGTGTGCTTGTGCACGTGGGCATCATTGTGTTTGTCTGTCAGGTCTGCAGATTGTGTTGAACTCCATCATGAAGGCGATGGTTCCTCTGCTCCACATCGCTTTGCTGGTTCTCTTTGTCATCATCATCTATGCCATCATTGGTCTGGAGCTGTTTATCGGACGCATGCACAAGACCTGCTACTACAGAGGAACAGGTGCACAGTGTTCAGCCGAACATCCCACAAAGAATCACAGGGACCCAACAAAGTCAATGAATAATATCACAGGAAATGCAGGTAATCTAATCACATTCTTCAGTTTCACACACGTTACCTCAACCTTCTTCTTCCCAGATAATTATGTGGAGGACGACCCGGTTCCGTGTGCGTACGCGGGCCACGGCCGTCAGTGCGTCATTAATGGGTCAGAGTGCCGGGGGAGGTGGGACGGTCCCAATGGAGGAATCACGAACTTTGACAACTTCTTCTTCGCCATGTTGACTGTGTTCCAATGCATCACCATGGAGGGATGGACCGACGTGCTGTACTGGGTAAAGCGACCTGGACAGAACACTGGGTCCAGCTTTCCTGAGCTCAGTGTCAGGATTTATCGTTTGTGTGTGTGTGTGTGTGTGTTTGCAGATGAACGATGCAATCGGGTTTGAGCTGCCCTGGGTTTACTTCGTCAGTCTGGTGATTTTTGGCTCGTTCTTCGTTCTCAATCTGGTTCTGGGAGTCCTCAGCGGGTTCGTGGTTTACAACCATACAACCATCATGTATAAACAACACGCATGTTTAGACAATTTGTAAATGATGCTGTCTGAACGTCGCAGAGAGTTCAGTAAGGAGAGGGAGAAGGCGAAGGCTCGGGGAGATTTCCAGAAGCTGAGGGAGAAGCAGCAGATGGAGGAGGATCTGTGTGGATACATGGACTGGATCACTCAGGCTGAAGACATGGACGAACTGGACGAGGACGGGAACCCGCGTAAGACGCAGACCCAGCGTTTATGTCCACGAACAGTCCTAACGTCTCTTGTTCTTAGTGGACATTTCATTTGATGTTTTCTCATCAGTTTGTGAGTAGATGTCATTTCGATTGATGAACTTTATGAAGTTCAACGCTGTGTGTGTCTCAGGTCCGTCTCTGGGGGATCTGTCTGATAAGAAGAGGGCCAAGTTTGGGTGGTTCAGTCACTCCAACGAAACTCATGGTGAGTGTCAATGTCTAAAAGTAGAACCCTTCACTGTGTCTGTCAAATATCTGGGTCTCTGTATGTCCTCAAATCTCTGTGACCCGGTTTCTAATCAGGAGACTTTACTGTGGTACCGCTCAACTCACCGCCGTTATTTCAGGGAGAATCACATAATCAAGTCAAACTCACACATCAGCCTGTGAGAGCTGCTCTGAGCACAGATCCAGTCTGGTCCAGTCTGGTCCAGTTTCTGACTCCAGCTGCTTCCACCTACACTGTTAACCAACTAACAAATGTATTAATTAGTTAACTAAACAATGTGTCTGTCTGTCAGTGAGTCTTCCTGCCAGCGAAACGGCGTCTGAAAACACAGAGAATATTGACGAGGAGCATGCAAACTGCTGCCAGGCCTGCTGGTAACACACCCGTCTACCTTCTCACCCGTCTACCTTCTCACCCGTCTACCTTCCTACATGTCTACCTTCCTACATGTCTACCTTCCTACATGTCTACCTTCCTACATGTCTACCTTCCTACATGTCTACCTTCCTACATGTCTACCTTCCTACATGTCTACCTTCCTACATGTCTACCCTCCTACATGTCTACCTTCCTACATGTCTACCTTCCTACATGTCTACCTTCCTACATGTCTACCTTCCTACATGTCTACCTTCCTACATGTCTACCTTCCTACATGTCTACCTTCCTACATGTCTACCTTCCTACTCGTCTACTTTCTCACCCGTCTACCTTCCTACATGTCTACCTTCCTACTCGTCTACTTTCTCACCCGTCTACCTTCCTACATGTCTACCTTCCTACTCGTCTACTTTCTCACCCGTCTACTTTCTCACCCGTCTACCTTCCTACTCGTCTACTTTCTCACCCGTCTACCTTCCTACATGTCTACCTTCCTACTCGTCTACTTTCTCACCCGTCTACTTTCTCACCCGTCTACCTTCCTACTCGTCTACTTTCTCACCCGTCTACCTTCCTACTCGTCTACTTTCTCACCCGTCTACCTTCCTACTCGTCTACTTTCTCACCCGTCTACCTTCCTACTCGTCTACTTTCTCACCCGTCTACCTTCCTACTCGTCTACTTTCTCACCCGTCTACCTTCCTACTCGTCTACTTTCTCACCCGTCTACCTTCCTACTCGTCTACTTTCTCACCCGTCTACCTTCCTACTCGTCTACTTTCTCACCCGTCTACCTTCCTACATGTCTACCTTCCTACTCGTCTACTTTCTCACCCGTCTACCTTCCTACATGTCTACCTTCCTACTCGTCTACTTTCTCACCCGTCTACTTTCTCACCCGTCTACCTTCCTACTCGTCTACTTTCTCACCCGTCTACCTTCCTACATGTCTACCTTCCTACATGTCTACCTTCCTACATGTCTACCTTCCTACATGTCTACCCTCCTACATGTCTACCTTCCTACATGTCTACCTTCCTACATGTCTACCTTCCTACATGTCTACCTTCCTACATGTCTACCTTCCTACATGTCTACCTTCCTACTCGTCTACTTTCTCACCCGTCTACCTTCCTACTCGTCTACTTTCTCACCCGTCTACCTTCCTACTCGTCTACTTTCTCACCCGTCTACCTTCCTACTCGTCTACTTTCTCACCCGTCTACCTTCCTACTCGTCTACTTTCTCACCCGTCTACCTTCCTACTCGTCTACTTTCTCACCCGTCTACCTTCCTACTCGTCTACTTTCTCACCCGTCTACCTTCCTACATGTCTACCTTCCTACTCGTCTACTTTCTCACCCGTCTACTTTCTCACCCGTCTACCTTCCTACTCGTCTACTTTCTCACCCGTCTACCTTCCTACTCGTCTACTTTCTCACCCGTCTACCTTCCTACTCGTCTACTTTCTCACCCGTCTACCTTCCTACATGTCTACCTTCCTACTCGTCTACTTTCTCACCCGTCTACTTTCTCACCCGTCTACCTTCCTACTCGTCTACTTTCTCACCCGTCTACCTTCCTACTCGTCTACTTTCTCACCCGTCTACCTTCCTACTCGTCTACTTTCTCACCCGTCTACTTCCCAACCTGTCTGCCTGTTGGTTTTGTTCCTCCTGTGGTGTTCACGAACACTAAACTAACCTGGGTCTGTCTCCTTTCAGTGCTCAGATCATGAAGGTTGGCTGCTGGTGAGTTCACTGACCGTCAGTACAGTTCAGTACTGAACGACACTTGGCTGTAATGACTCTCTGTGTCTCCGTCAGTCGGACGCTGCGTCGCTGGAATCGTGTCTGTCGCAGAAACTGTCGCACTGCCGTGAAATCTGTGACGTTTTATTGGCTGGTGCTGCTGCTCGTCTTCCTCAACACCTCCCTCAGCGCTTCGGAGCACTACAACCAACAGGACTGGCTGACTCAAGTCCAGGGTAACAAAATATAGACAATGTTCCTCCGCATCCCAAAAGGGTGACTGGACACACAGCAGACAAAGCAACAAAGACGAGATAATAGAACTAAGTAACCTGAATATGAACATTAGGAGCAGGTGGTGAGTGTTTAAATTGCTGCTGTACACATTTCTGAATCCTGTTTTTTACTAATCAAAAACATATTTATCAATTTAATTGAGTCCTCTTACCTTTAGCTGATAGATTCACAAAGTTTCCGTACATTAAATGTCTGAAGCCGGCTTCTGTCCACAGACATTGCCAACAAGGTGCTGCTGTCTCTGTTCACGGTGGAGATGCTGCTGAAGATGTACAGTCTGGGTCTGGCTCACTACTTTGTTGCGTTCTTCAACCGCTTCGACTGCTTCGTGGTGTGCGGAGGCATCATGGAGACGATTCTGGTGGAGCTGGACATTATGCCTCCTCTGGGCATCTCGGTGCTGCGCTGCGTCCGACTGCTGCGGATCTTCAAGGTCACACGGTGAGAAAAGACATAAAAACACGTTTTCACTATCTGATGATGATTCGTGTCTTTAGCATCATTGATTTTTTCGCATCACTTCAGTCGTGTCTGTGCATATCAGCTGATGATTCATCACATCCTCTCCACCTGCTCAGCCACTGGACAGCTCTGTCCAATCTGGTGGCATCGCTGCTGAACTCCATGAAGTCCATCGCCTCCCTGCTGCTCCTCCTCTTCCTCTTCCTCATCATCTTTGCTCTGCTTGGCATGCAGCTGTTTGGAGGGAAGTTCAACTTTGACGAGACGCAGACCAAACGGAGCACCTTTGACTCCTTCCCTCAGGCACTGCTCACCTGCTTCCAGGTAACACAGCCTTAGCGTTTGGTACCGCCCTGCCATGGTTCGAAGGTTCCACGGAGCTCCGTGGTGAGGCCATCATGCACCCAGAACATCTGGGTTTTAGATCCAACGATAGATTTGAGATAAAAGTGCAGAACTCAACAACACAGACAACAGTTAGTTAGATGTTTAGGATTAGATTGTGACAGTGATGGAACCCGATGGTCTAGAAGAACCGGTGGCCTGTCCCTGATGTTGGCTGTGTGTCCAGATCCTGACAGGTGAGGACTGGAACGTGGTGATGTATGACGGCATCATGGCGTACGGAGGCCCAGTATTTCCAGGGATGATTGTCTGCGTTTACTTCGTCATCCTCTTCATCTGTGGTAACTGTATCCTTGACAACAGGCCGTTTCAGTTGTCTTCAGTTGATTTATTCACTGTAGCCATGAATCACAAAAAGAAGAACCTGCAGGTTATGATGGCTCAGATGTTGGCTCTGTGCCTGGTCCCATACTTTTGTCTCTATACATGTTTCCTCTATGTAATATTAATAGAAAACACTAGGAAGCGTATCCACTGAACAAGAGAGTGTGGGAAACTAAAATAGAAACTAAACCAGATCTCGTTTATTGTAGCCCACAACAGTACTGCACCCAGAACCAAAAACCAAAGCATTGTTGGCTTCTCTGTAAGTTCTTAAAGTGCCTCAAGATGACTTTTCATCAGAAACAAGGCATGGAACTGGATAAACGAGGTCGTCTCTCCTTTCCCTCACATAGAACTACTAGAACCGCCTACTGTAACTTCCTGCTCATAGTCACAGAGACCACGTTCTGCTACACCAGCTTCGCTGTCTCCTCTCTGGAGTCTAGGATAGAGTTCAAAACCCTTCTCTCTCTAATGATACGTTAGCTGCAGCTGCTAAAACACACATAGTTCCACGTGTTCCCAACAGAACGCTCGCTTCCAGATGTTCTGATGCTGCTGCTGGTCACGTGTTTGCATGTCCTTAGTGAGTCCCAGACATCCTGCTCAACGTCTTCCTGGCTATTGCTGTTGACAACTTGGCAGGAGGAGATGGAGACAAGAAGAAAGAGTGAGTGAAGGAGGGAATGAAGGAGGAGATGAAGGAGGGAATGAAGGATGGAATGAAGGAGGGAGTGAAGGAGGGAATGAAGGATGGAATGAAGGAGGAAATGAAGGAGGGAATGAAGGATGGAATGAAGGAGGAAATGAAGGAGGGAATGAAGGATGGAATGAAGGAGGGAGTGAAGGAGGAGATGAAGGAGGGAGTGAAGGAGGGAATGAAGGAGGAGATGAAGGAGGGAATGAAGGAGGAGATAAAGGAGGAGATGAAGGAGGAGGGGAAGGAGGGAGTGAAGGAGGAGATGAAGCAGGGAGTGAAGGAGGAGATGAGGGAGGGAGTGATGGAGGGAATGAAGGAGGAGATGAAGGAGGAGATGAAGGAGGGAGTGAAGGAGGAGATGAAGGAGGAAATGAAGGAGGGAATGAAGGAGGAGATGAAGGAGGGAGTGAAGGAGGAGATGAAGGAGGGAATGAAGGATGGAATGAAGGAGGGAGTGAAGGAGGGAATGAAGGAGGAGATGAAGGAGGAGGGGAAGGAGGGAGTGAAGGTCTGAGGTGAAGGAGGAGATGAAGGAGGAGGGGAAGGAGGGGAATGAAGGAGGAGATGAAGGAGGAAATGAAGGAGGGAATGAAGGAGGAGATGAAGGAGGAGATGAAGGAGGAAATGAAGGAGGAGATGAAGGAGGAAATGAAGGAGGGAATGAAGGAGGAGGGGAAGGAGGAGATGAAGGAGGGAATGAAGGAGGAGATGAAGGAGGAGGGGAAGGAGGGAGTGAAGGTCTGAGGTGAAGGAGGAGATGAAGGAGGAGGGGAAGGAGGGGAATGGAGGAGGAGATGAAGGAGGAAATGAAGGAGGGAATGAAGGAGGAGATGAAGGAGGAGATGAAGGAGGAAATGAAGGAGGAGATGAAGGAGGAAATGAAGGAGGGAATGAAGGAGGAGGGGAAGGAGGAGATGAAGGAGGGAATGAAGCAGGAGATGAAGGAGTGTAAAGTGACTCCTATCAAACTCTTTGCTGTCGTTTCTGCAGTAAGAAGCAGGAAGGAGCAGAGGAGGAGCCCGAGGAGGAAGAAGTGAAGGTGAAGGTCGTCTGAGCTTTGCTTGTATCAATCAGCCTAAAGTAAACTGTTCATTTGTTACAGTGTTACCTACTCAGCTGATTCTGTACTTGGGCAGAGACTAAACATTCTGATGGACTGGTGACCTGTCCAGGTGTAGCCCCGCCCCCTGAGTTTTTAGGGCTGTTTGTCTCTGCAGGTGGACATTGATGAAGACACCGAGTATGAGGAGGACGAGGAGATTCCTGAAGGAGACGACGGTGAGCAAACCTCTTGTGTTTTGTCTGCAGTTTGTCCTCTGCTCTCATTAGATTCTGTTTTTACTGTTTTTCTTCTCTCCTACTGTCAGATGGAGGAGTCCAGTTAAAGATGGCTGATCTTGCTCCTCCTAAGGAGAAGGTTCTCCCAATCCCAGAAGGCAGTGCGTTCTTCTGCCTTAGCAAAACAAACCCGTAAGTTGTGGGCAGGAGAAGAAGAAGAAGAATTTACTTACAGCATGAACAGGAAGCAGAAGCGAAGAGCTAACTGACGGGAGAGAGAAATCACAATGTGTGTAGGGCGAGTCCTGAAACCCTGGATGTGAGCAGCAATGACTAGTCCAAACAGGAAGTAGGAAGTGATGTAACATGGCAGAGGAAGATGACACCAGAACCACCAGGAAGTGACGCCATGTTTGATTTATCGACGCTCCCTGTGTTTCTGTCTCCAGTATCCGTGTGGCCTGTCACTATCTGATCCACCACCACGTGTTCACCAACCTCATCCTCGTCTTCATTATACTGAGTAGCTGCTCGCTGGCAGCTGAGGATCCAATCAGAGCCCACTCCTTCAGGAACAATGTAAGTCTCACTGCATAAAGCATGACAGGCTCCACCCTGATCACCATGGTAACAGATGTTGCAGGCTGATGTGACCTGGACTTCAGCATGGTCACTTGGTTCTGGTCACTCTGGGCTCTGCTAATTAACGTACTTTCTGCCTGTACTGTGACCAAGCTAAAAATCGGGTTAGTGAAATGGATCAGAACGTAACTGGGTTAAGGAGAGAAGCACAAACTGTGTGGTCCTGGCAACGGACAGTACCACAACGTCAGCACCTGGTGTCCAACCTTTAGAAGCTCTGTCCTTCACCTGATGTCGCTCAGACAGGACCATTGGTTTTAAGCGGACCCGTCCTGACTGGGCCAAGGAGAGTTTGGAGACTGTGATGTGTGTGTTTGTGTGTAGATTCTGGGTTACGCCGACTACGCCTTCACCTCCATCTTCACAGTGGAGATACTGTTGAAGGTAAGAATTCACCTTCTGTTCAGAGGTCAGCTCATCAGACCTCGTCTTGGTTCCTAAGGTCTTGGTTTGTCTGCAACAGATGACCGTCCACGGAGCGTTCCTCCACCAGGGCTCCTTCTGCAGGAACTGGTTCAACCTGTTGGATCTGCTGGTCGTCAGCGTCTCGCTGGTCTCCTTCTTCCTGCAGTCAGTACCAAATTCACTTTGCTTCAGGTGGACGTAGCAGTAAGGAGACGTGGTTCTGTGTTACTGGAGCGTGACAGACTCCAGTTTCTATTCGTTCCACTTCTCTCCACTGAGTCTAGATGTTTTCAATTTAATAAACTCAGTCTGAGTGAGAAAAACATCAGCGTTCACAAACTGAGCCTTTGAAAACGAACTGCAGTGATTTAAAAGTAAAGCTCCTGAAGGTTCTGAACCCTAATAATGAGAATCTTAATGTTTTTACTACTTGACTGAAACACGGCTCAAACCAAAACAAGCTCATACAATCCCAGTTCAGTGTCCAGGCAGAGGAATGTCTCTGTGTTTGCAGCTCCAGCGCCATCTCTGTGGTGAAAATCCTCCGAGTCCTCCGGGTGCTCCGGCCTCTGAGGGCCATCAACAGAGCCAAAGGACTGAAAGTAGGTCAAGCGTCTGCAAACCTGTTCATTCTCACCAGGTTCAGTTCTTTAATGTGAGTGAGGAGGGGACCCACCGGTTTTGGACTGGTGTCAGTCCTGACCCGGAACTTGTTGGTCTTGATTTGTAACTGAGAAAAGAGATTAGACAGAGCTTGGTAACGTGTCAACACGTGTATTAATGTGTTTGTTTTGTAGCATGTGGTCCAGTGTGTGTTTGTGGCCATCAGAACCATCGGAAACATCATGATCGTCACGACTCTGCTGCAGTTCATGTTCGCCTGTATCGGAGTCCAGCTGTTCAAGGTGACACGACTCTGTTCTCCACGTGAATCCCAGTGAACATGTGCAGCTCACACTGTTTTGTGTTTCAGGGTAAATTTTATCGTTGCACAGATGAAGCCAAACACACTCCTGAACAGTGCAAGTGAGTCTTTACCGGCTCCAACTGAAAGCAGCTTCGGTGTGAACCCCATGGATGTGACGTGTGTGTGTGTGTGTGTGTGTTCAGAGGGACCTTTGTTGTGTATAAGGACGGGGACGTGACTCATCCGATGGTGCGAGAGAGGATCTGGCAGAACAGTGACTTTAACTTTGACAACGTGCTGATGGGGATGATGGCGCTGTTCACCGTCTCCACCTTCGAGGGCTGGCCCGCGTGAGTATTCAGCTCAGGAAGCGTCACCTGCGTGTCCGCGCCGTCACTGACCCGCGTCTCGCTTCCAGCCTTCTGTACAAAGCCATCGATGCCAACGGAGAGAACTCCGGCCCCATCTACAACTACCAAGTGGAGATCTCTATCTTCTTCATCGTGTACATAATCATCATCGCCTTCTTCATGATGAACATCTTCGTGGGTTTCGTGATCATCACCTTCAGAGAGCAGGGAGAGCAGGAGTACAAGAACTGTGAGCTGGACAAGAATCAGGTGAGGCCACCTGATCCTCTGGTTCTGCTTCCTAAAAAGCAGCTGACTGGACTGAAACGCTTTGTGTTTTAGCGCCAGTGTGTGGAATACGCTCTGAAGGCCCAGCCGCTGAAGCTTTACATCCCAAAGAACCCAGTCCAGTATAAGTTCTGGTCCATCATCAACTCGACTGGGTTTGAATACGTCATGTTCGTCCTGATCCTGCTCAACACCGTCACTCTGGCCGTTCAGGTGAATAGTCCTGTGTGAGAGCCGTGACTGTGATTGCGTTGACGTGGGAAGACGCGAGTCATGGTGTGTTTGTCTCCTGCAGCACTACGAACAGTCCAAAACCTTCAGCGACATCATGGACATCCTCAACATGGTGTTTACCGGACTCTTCACTGTGGAGATGCTGCTGAAGCTGCTGGCGCTCAGGCTCAGGGTGAGACTCCAGCTCCAGGCTTTAGACCAGTTTTAACACATCAGTTCATCAGTTTCTTTGTATTTTTCCATCACAGCACCAGTCAATGGATGTTACTGAAGGAGACGTTGAGACGTTTGCCTTCGTGCGCTTGATTCTGGATTCTCCTTTTCCTGCAGCATTATTTCGTTGATGCCTGGAACTCGTTCGATGCTCTGATCGTGGTCGGCAGCGTGGTCGATATCGTCGTCACCGAGTTCAGCGTGAGTCCTCAGACTGGTTTTTGATTCGTTAGGTCAAACATTCTGCTTTCACTAAGGAGCATAGGACCAAACACTGGGTTCAGAGTCCTGTCCCTGGATAAGGATGGAGGACGTTCTGTATGGATTGGGTTCACATTCTGGTTCTTGGAATGTGTCGTCTGATGATGTCACTTCCTGTCTGTGTCGTTCTCAGAGCGGAGAGGACAGCTCTCGCGTGTCCATCACCTTCTTCCGTCTCTTCAGAGTCATGCGGCTGGTGAAGCTGCTGAGTAAAGGGGAGGGGATTCGTACGCTGCTGTGGACCTTCATCAAATCACTGCAGGTCAGGGGCGGGTTATGAGGGAGGCAGCCAGTCGCTGCCTTGCTCCAGGGCTCAGAGGCAGAGAGTCTAACCCCCTGCTCCTGGTCTCTGTTCAGGCGCTGCCGTACGTCGCTCTGCTCATTGCCATGATCTTCTTCATCTACGCCGTCATCGGGATGCAGGTTGAAACTTTCACACGCCTCTATCAAACACATTTCAGTCGTTGATCAGTGTATGTTCACGGCGCCAGGCTTTTTAAAGTCTCCCAGCCCTGACAGAACACAGCAGCTCTAGAGTTGTACAGAAACCAGCCTCTGCCTGGACACGTTGGACCGAGGGGACAGAGACGCTGTCCCGGCGCAATCATACGTCTTACGTTACCCACAATGCACCTGACCTGACGTGTCCTGAGTCTGTCACATCACAACTTCATGTTCATGGGGCTGGAGATGGTTAAAGTCTAACTTTGGCTCTGTGTCTGTCAGACGTTTGGGAAGATAGCGATGCAGGATCACACTCAGATCAACAGAAACAACAACTTCCAGACGTTTCCTCAGGCGGTGCTCCTCCTCTTCAGGTCACACCCTGCTCCTCCTTTGCCTCCCTGCTGAACTGCCGTCTGTCTCTTAGGGTTAATACTTATTGCTGGATGTGTTTTGCGTGTGCAGGTGCGCTACAGGTGAGGCCTGGCAGGAGATCATGTTGGCCAGTCTTCCAGGCAAACGATGTGACCCAGAGTCAGACTACGAACCAGGAGAAGAGTTCAGCTGTGGCAGCAACTTCGCCATTGTTTACTTCATCAGCTTCTTCATGCTGTGTGCTTTCCTGGTGCGAACACGCAGCGCAGTAAGTATTCGCCAGTATTTCCTATACACATATAAACAGCCTTCTCTCCATCAGATCATCAACCTGTTTGTTGCCGTCATCATGGATAATTTTGACTATCTGACGCGTGATTGGTCGATTCTGGGACCACATCATCTGGATGAGTTTAAGAGGATCTGGTCTGAATACGACCCAGAGGCCAAGTACGACTCACGCATTAGCTTATTTGTGTTGAACAATGGAGGCTGTGGAAGCTCTACTGATTAGTGACGCGACTCTTTCTCGTCTCCCAGGGGTCGTATAAAACATCTGGATGTCGTGGCTCTGCTCAGGAGGATTCAGCCTCCTCTGGGGTTTGGGAAGCTCTGTCCACACAGAGTGGCCTGTAAGGTAAACCGGGTGCTGGGGTTCCACAGGGCTCTGGTCTGGTTGCTCTGCAGCTCTGGGGGTGGAACTGTCACGTTGGCCTGATTTTCTTCGTTTCTGTCTGGTATCAGCGTCTGGTAGCGATGAACATGCCTCTGAACTCTGATGGGATGGTGACCTTCAATGCCACACTGTTCGCTCTGGTTCGCACTGCTCTCAAGATCAAGACTGACGGTACAGAGTGAAACGTTCACCTCGGCAGCGCGGAGCCACTGTAATGACAAACATTCCACACTTCACAGTAAAGCAGATGTGGATTTGGAGAATAAAGCAGCAGCAGCCTGGTCACTACAACTCTGTGTCTGTAGGAACGTGTAGAAGTGATTCTACCTCTGTGTTAGCTCTGTATATCGTTGCATTGTTGAAGAGTTGCAGGACATAAGAAGTGAAGTAGTCACAGCTTCTCCTTTATACCGAACGCAGGGAACCCTGAGCAGGAGAACGAGGAGCTGAGGGTGATCATCAAGAAGATTTGGAAGAGAATGAAACCAAAACTACTGGATGAAGTTATACCACCTCACGAAGGTACTAGTGCTACAACACACGCTGCTGACACTAACAGAGCCAACGCGACAACCTCTCCTGTTTGTTCCTGCAGAAGAAAAAGTGACGGTTGGGAAATTTTATGCAACCTTCCTCATCCAGGATTACTTCAGGAAATTCAGGAAGAGGAAGGAGAGAGGAGGTCTGAAGGGAGAGCCCGACTCCACCAACCCGTCTGCTGTCCAGGTCCGTCTGTCTCGCTGGTCTGTAAATGAAGCTGCGTGTGGACCCAAACTGAGCTTGGACTTTTGTTTGTAGCTGTGTAAAGCAGGTCTGCAGACTCTGCAGGACCTGGGTCCAGAGATGCGTCTTGCTCTGACCGAGGACCTGGAGGAAGAGGAGGAGGCAGTGCTAGAGGACGAAGAGCTGCTGGAGGTGTAGATTTTACCTTCCTGTGGTTTTCATGGCTAAAGTCAGTGCTCAGTTTGTCTTCAAGTCTTTGTGTCTCTGCAGGATGAAAACGGGTTTGGACCTGACAAAGAGCGACGAGGCTCCTTACTGACACCTACTGGTAAACGCCGGCATCACGTCGTGTTATGTGTTTCTGTCCTGGCGCCTTAACGTAACTGTCTGCAGGTCCTGGAGGTGACAGTGTGTCTAATGGAGGCCTGGTCCACCGGGTCAGTTCTTTCACCAAGATGCAGAACGGCAGCCAACAAGAAGAACCTCTTGGTCGTGGAGACAGCGTGAGATCATCTGTCAGTCGGCATCACCGCCACCCGTCGGTGCTGGACCACGGCCACAAGAGACCGTCATACCACAAACATGGAAGGTGGGTCCCACTCCCTCACCGCGACCAGTCCAAGTCCGGTTCTGCTGGAGGTGGAGTCTGTTTTACCGCACTCTCCTTCCTCTGTGCAGGAGGGACTCGAGGGACAGACACTGGAGGAATGAAGACATGGAGGCGTCTGGGGAGCAGGGTTACTACAGCAGGGAGGACGACGAGGACAGCGTCACCTCCAGAGACAGGCGAGTTCAGCCAGACACCAACAAACTAATAACCAGGTCTCATGCGATGTATTTGATCTATTTGAAGTACTTTTACCATTCACGCCTGCATCTTAGTATTTTAGCTGAAAATACTAAGATGCAGGTTGGACTTGATTATATTTAACCATTGTGTTTTTAGACATTACCCTGACGACCCTCCTCTGTACGGGGACGGCTACGGTGACGGCAGGAGAACCACCCGGAGGCGTCTTCTTCCCGCCACCCCCACAGGTGAGAGGAGGCGTCACCAGATGACGTCTGACGGCTGGAGCTCTGTGATGAAACCTCGGTTGGCTTGTTTCCAACAGGTAGGAAGCCGTCGTTTAACATCCAGTGTCTAAGGAGACAAGGCAGCGGCGACGACCTGCCCATCCCGGGCACGTACCACCCGACGCTGCCGCCGCGCCGCGGACACGCGCAGGTAGGACGCGTCAGTCCGAGTCTGGGCAGTCAGGCTTCACGCTGACGTTCATACTTCTACGAGTCTTCGCGTCCAGGTGACAAACTCTTCCTCCCCAGACGTTCAGCAGTTTCGAGTCCCATCACTCCTCCAGTCGCTCGTCCACGGCGTCTTCGGCTTCCTGGGCCAACCCGTGTCCTCGCCGCGGTCGACTCCTCTATGCTCCTCTCATCCTGGTGGAGGAGGAAGGCAGCCCACCCTGGGGGAGAGGACCCGAGGGTGAGGGCAAGAAGGGAGCAGCAGGGAGAGGTAAGAAGCCAGGACTGAATCTCTGAAGGATCCGTAGGAGGTTTTGGGACGTGTGCTCCCGAGTCTGGTCCAACTGTCCCTGTCATCCATCAGGCGTCACTGTGACGGGTGCAGCCCCTCGACCGGCCTGGTACGGTGGCCCTGCAGGGACGCCAGGTAGGACACATCAACACTGTGACTGAGCGTTCAGGACCCGTGTCACACCCGTGTGTCGTCTTTGTTGTGCAGCGGCTCCTCCTCCGTACAGAGCCTACACCACCCTCAGGGTTCCCTCCCAGCTCGGAGCCCAGCTCAGCGAGAAGCGTGGATCGGCCGATAGTCTGGTGGAGGCGGTGAGGAAACGCTGATGCTAATCAGCAGCTGGAGCGCAAACGTGTCGCTGATGCTTCTTGTCTTCACAGGTTCTGATCTCTGAAGGTCTGGGTCTTTACGCTCGGGATCCAAAGTTTGTAGCTTTTGCCAAGAGGGAGATTGCAGATGCGTGTCACATGACGGTGGATGAGATGGAGTCGGCCGCCAGTGACCTGCTCGGCTCAGGAAGCCACGGTTTTCTGGGCAGCATCGCCGCCGATCCCTCTGCTCTCTACAGCGATGAGGAGCCAATCAGGACGGGCCGCGATGAGGAGGAGCTAGCAGACGAGATGAGCTGCGTGACGTCATTCTGACACGCTGCACGAATCACGGACAGCAGAACCGGCCAAAACCCAGTCGGATACAGTTTCCTGTGGGGTCTTCATCCGACGTGGGACAGTGAGGGGCCTTGTGTTGTGCCCAGTGTACCCACAATGCACCACTGTTACTGACTGATGACGATACATTTTATATGAGTCTGTCCGGCAGCATCTGGAAACGGCTGCAGCCTGATCAGCCTCATAAGAACCGACAGACAACAAAACCTGGTTCGTGTTGTTTGGTTCATATCCCACAAACCTTCCTTTAGGTAGAAGCGGGTCTGGGCTCCTATGGGTCCATTTCTTTTGCTGTTATTCTCCGTTGCTTTAGTTACATTCTTCTTTTCTCTAGTTTGTTTGCTGGCAGTTTTTTCCGTAGAGTGAAAATCCTCGTATTTGAAAGTATTGTTTCTCGGTTTTTAACGTTCTGTCACATTTTATGTTCTTCTTTTGTGGTCTGCGATCAGACCGAGCAGGTTTTTAAGTATTTAACAAGCGAAATTGTTGAGCTTCTTTTTTTAATGATATTTTTATTTATTCTCAGAAAAATTTAAGTAAAGTTAGTCTCTGCTTTTATTGTCTTTGATTTTAGCTTAGGTCTTTATCTTTTCTCTACAGTTAAGGGCTGGATTTTCACCCAAAGTTTCTCAAACACTGAGTTCAGTGACAAGTTCGCACTAAACCCTGATTTACCTCAAATAAACCGAATCAAACTGGTGTTTGGCTCCTTCACAACCATTATACACACAGACACACAAACCTAAAGCTAATTTCATAAATTCATACACAACAAATCTCTCTACGTGTTTGACAACGGTGCTTTGAGGACAGAGTCAAAGTGAAAGACATCAGTGGAGAAAGGAGGAAACTGGAGGAGCTCCATGTGAAGGAGCTTCTTTAAAAGGATCTGGATCTGGTTCCAGTTGCTCTTCTGCATGTAGAACCTCTAGAACCACCAGTAGAACCAACGTCCTGCTGGGAGATGATCTTTGGACCAACACACGTGATGAAGAAGCTGCGTTCGTTAACTGCCTGCTATTTATTGAATACATCGCGTCCTGTTAACAGAAAGTGCTCGTGAGTGGAGCGATAGCACAACGACACACGTGTTAAAGTCGACTTCTAGAAGTTGTCTCCTCAGTGACAGAATTGCTGCGTAGACAAACGTGTGAACACATGTATTTGCGTTGCTGCTCTGACGTGAAGCTGCCTGAGACCAACAGCGCCTCACAGCGGCCTCTTAACGTCAGCACAACAAGCCCAGAGCAGGGAAACTTTGTACAGGTGAACATTTACAAAAAAATGTTGGTGATGCTTCAACCAGTAATAATAAGTGTCCTGACAGTTTAATACTGGTTACATTCACTTTAAAATAATCCTTCACTTCACGTCATTTGTTCTCAAACAGGTCACGTGCTTCATTTTCATCACCCGCTTTCATCAGGACGGTGTCCAGGTGAGACGAGCCCATAAGAACCAGAGTCACACAACCCAGCAGCCTTCAAACGTTCCGTCATCTGCCACCTGCTCAACGCAAAACTAAACGAAGGAGCAACAAATGAGGCTCCTCCTCCTCCTCCTGCTCCTCCCCCCCTCCCCCCTCCGTCTCCTCTCTCTCCTCTCGACAGGCGGCAGGATGGACGTCGTAAATCAGGTACAATCCGAATTCGCTTCATTTTCATCCTCTCTGCTTCATATTCTCAGCTGATCTGCGGGTCCGGGCCGAACGGAACACGGTCCGTTCGGCCCGTCGGGGTTTTGTGTATTAGTCCCCGGTGAAGCGTCCGTTCTCACGTGACGCGGCCTGACGCGAGGACCGATCACGACCGCCCAGAACTGCACTGGAATCAGTGTCAGTATGTGGGTCTGATCCGGATCCTGCATTTGAGTCGGATCGCGATCCCGGTTCCGGCTCTGATGGATTTATTCAGAAGCTGCGGCTGTTTGCGCATCTGTAACATCTGTCTGATTATTTTCCGGCATCTGGGCTGTGTGTGATGTTCGACGGGTTCTGGGGCGTGAAGGGTCCGGGCCACGGGGGTTCTGAGCAACAGTGGCTGCAGCCAGACTTAAAACAAACCGTGGTGTTGGTGCGTGATGACATGACGCTCGTGTGTTTTCCTTGTGCGAGCGCGTGCATGTGATTGTAAAATGGCAGCCAGAGGAAGAGGATTTCCTCTCTGCTGATGCTGATGCTGATGCTGATGCTGAGGAGGAGGATGAGGAGGAGGAGGATGTGTGTTTGGTCCGGTTCTACGACCTCAGCCGAACTGTTGCCGCATTATTTATCCCGGGTTTCACCCGGGTTGGCTGCTCCTCCTCCTGCTCCTCTCCTCAGCCGCAGCCTTAAGATGGAGACCAACAGAAAATGAGTGTGTCCTCCACAGCATCCCGAGCTCCCGTCACCTGCTCCTTCATTCTTAGGGCTGTGCCGTCATTTCATCCTCTGACGAGTTGTGATCCAACAGATCTTCTTTGTGATCTGGTGTAAGAAAGAACCAAAGATTATGGGCTTTACACAGGACGGTAAACAATCAGACAAACCACGAAAGCAGAGAAATGGATGAATACACATAATAATAACTGATAACCAGCGGTAATAACAGGTAGTAACTGTAATAACTGATAGTATAACTGATAGTTACTGGTAATAACTGATAGTAACTGGTAATAACTGATAGTAACTGTAATAGCGGATCGTAACTGGTAATAACTGATAGTAACTGGTAATAACTGATAGCAACTGTAATAACTGATAGTAACTGGTAACAACTGATAGTAACTGGCAATAACTGATAGTAACTGTAATAACTGATAGTTACTGGTAATAACTGATAGTAACTGTAATAACTGATACTTACTGGTAGTAACTGTAATAATTAATAGCAACTGGTAACAACTGCTAGTAACTGGCAATAACTGATCGTAACTGGTAATAACTGATAGTAACTGTAATAACTGATAGTAACTGGTAATAACTGATAGTAACTGTAATAACTGATAGTTACTGGTAATAACTGATAGTAACTGTAATAACTGATCATAACTGGTAATAACTGATAGTAACTGGTAATAACTGATACACTTGTTTACATTGAAACAACTTTGTTGTTCTTTTCTTTGACAACATGATGTTTGTGTCTACAGTTGGTGGCGCAGGGTCAGTTCAGGGTCCTGAAGGTTCCTCTGGGCTTCATCAAGGTCCTAGAATGGGTGAGTTCACCACATCTGTACTACAATGTGTGTACTACACTGTGTGTACTACACTGTGTGTATTACACTGTGTGCTGTGTGCTGACACAACCTCAGGGGAAGTGTCAGCGGTGTTAAGGATCAGGCGAAACCGAAGCATAGATTGAGCATTTATTGAACAAATTAACTCTGGTGTGTTTCTGGAGATCTCACACGCGCTCTTAACCGAGAGAGTCTCTTCAGTGATAATAACTAGTGCATGCAGCATTCGTGGACGAGGAGAATCCAATGATGGTTAACGTAGATGAAGGTAGAAGATATAGTGGGTGTAGGAAGTAGTATGATGAGCTGAGGGGGACTGTAAATGGTAAATGTTCTGCATTTGTATAGCGCTTTTCTACCTATCGGTCCTCAAAGCGCTTTGACACTGCGTCACATTCACCCATTCACACACACATTCACGCACCGGTGGCAGAGCTGCTATGCAGCTTAGGCTGACACACCGGGGGCAACTTGGGGTTCAGTGTCTTGCCCAGGGACACTTCGGCACATGACTGGGGAAGCCAGGAATCGAACCACCGATCCTACGATTGGTGGGCGGCAGTGGCTCAGAGGTAGAGCTGTCGCCCACCAATCGTAGGATCGGTGGTTCGATTCCTGGGCGACAGCTCTACCTCTGAGCCACTGCCGCCCAGCTACTGTAGCTACTGAGGATTGACCATGAAGAAGCTGAGGTGTCTTAGCTGGGGGCTGCAGGTGGGTAAGACCAAGAGGGTCGCCGGTAATGGTTCTGAAGATCCGGGGTTGCTCGCAGCGCGATAACTGACGAGGCAGAATGGATTCTCCAGGCATCTAGGGAAAATAGGTGCAACAGAACAAAGGGAGACACACCACGATCCAGGGGAAGCCTCATAATATCCATTAACCAATAATATCCAGAAAGCAAGACATTCAATGGGTCGTAGCATTAGTAGAGAAAGTGCTGGTGGTTAGCTTGTAGCTTCGACAGTCAATATTAATTTGTTAGATTTGTTACCAGAGTACTTCACCGTGTAAGTTGAGGTCGGAGGGTTTCTTGAGGAAGGAAGTCGAGGAAGGAAATCGGGTATTTTCAGATTCTTCAAGCAAGGTTTCATCCAAAAGTGAGAGATCTTGGCAACCTCACGAACTCAAATGACGATCTGACATCAGTGAGTCTGTGAAGAGAGCTTAAATTGACAGGTAGTAAACGAGGCACAGGTGAACATGATCACGTAATCAGGTGAAGCAGGGGAGAGTCAGGTCCGAGGTACTACACTTTGTTGACTACACTGTGTTTACTACACTTTGTTTACTACACTTTGTTGACTACACTGTGTTTACTACACTTTGTTTGCTACACTTTGTTGACTACACTGTGTTTACTACACTTTGTTTACTACACTTTGTTGACTACACTGTGTTTACTACACTTTGTTTACTACACTTTGTTTACTAAACTGTGTTTACTACACTTTGTTTACTACACAGAGTTTACTACACTGTGTTTGCTACACTGTGTTTACTACACTGTGTTTACTACACAGAGTTTACTACACTGAGTTTACTACACTGTGTTTACTACACTGTGTTTACTACACTTTGTTTACTACACTGTGTTTACTACACAGAGTTTACTACACTGAGTTTACTACACTTTGTTTGCTACACTGTGTTTACTACACTTTGTTTGCTACACTGTGTTTACTACACTTTGTTTACTACACTGTGTTTACTGCACTGTGTTTACTACACTGTGTTTACTACACTTTGTTTGCTACACTGTGTTTACTACACTTTGTTTACTACACTGTGTTTACTACACTTTGTTTACTACACTTTGTTTACTACACTTTGTTTACTACACTGTGTTTACTACACTTTGTTTACTGCACTTTGTTTACTAAACTGTGTTTACTACACTTTGTTTACTACACTGTGTTTACTACACTGTGTTTACTACACTTTGTTTACTACACTGTGTTTACTACACTTTGTTTACTACACTGTGTTTACTACACTTTGTTTACTACACTTTGTTTACTACACTTTGTTTACTACACTGTGTTTACTACACTTTGTTTACTGCACTTTGTTTACTAAACTGTGTTTACTACACTTTGTTTACTACACTGTGTTTACTACACTGTGTTTACTACACTTTGTTTACTACACTTTGTTTGCTACACTGTGTTTACTACACTTTGTTTGCTACACTGTGTTTACTACACTTTGTTTACTACACTGTGTTTACTGCACTGTGTTTACTACACTGTGTTTACTACACTTTGTTTGCTACACTGTGTTTACTACACTTTGTTTACTACACTGTGTTTACTACACTTTGTTTACTACACTGTGTTTACTACACTTTGTTTACTACACTTTGTTTGCTACACTGTGTTTACTACACTTTGTGTACTACACTTTGTTTACTACACTTTGTTTACTACACTGAGTTTACTACACTTTGTTTACTGCACTTTGTTTGCTACACTGTGTTTACTACACTTTGTGTACTACACTTTGTTTACTACACTTTGTTTACTACACTTTGTGTACTACACTTTGTTTACTACACTTTGTTTACTACACTTTGTTTACTACACTGTGTTTACTACACTGTGTTTACTACACTTTGTTTGCTACACTGTGTTTACTACACTTTGTTTACTACACTGTGTTTACTACACTTTGTTTACTACACTGTGTTTACTACACTTTGTTTACTACACTTTGTTTGCTACACTGTGTTTACTACACTTTGTGTACTACACTTTGTTTACTACACTTTGTTTACTACACTGAGTTTACTACACTTTGTTTACTGCACTTTGTTTGCTACACTGTGTTTACTACACTTTGTGTACTACACTTTGTTTACTACACTTTGTTTACTACACTTTGTGTACTACACTTTGTTTACTACACTTTGTTTACTACACTTTGTTTACTACACTGAGTTTACTACACTTTGTTTACTGCACTTTGTTTGCTACACTGTGTTTACTACACTTTGTGTACTACACTTTGTTTACTACACTTTGTTTACTACACTTTGTGTACTACACTTTGTTTACTA
Source organism: Macropodus opercularis (assembly GCA_030770545.1). Taxonomy (NCBI): domain Eukaryota; kingdom Metazoa; phylum Chordata; class Actinopteri; order Anabantiformes; family Osphronemidae; genus Macropodus; species Macropodus opercularis. The sequence continues at coordinate 17,894,525 of CM061095.1, forward strand.
CACTGTGTTTACTACACTGAGTTTACTGCACTTTGTTTACTGCACTTTGTTTACTGCACTTTGTTTACTACACTGTGTTTACTACACTGTGTTTACTACACTGTGTTTACTACACTTTGTGTACTACACTTTGTTTACTACACTGTGTTTACTACACTTTGTTTACTACACTGTGTTTACTACACTTTGTTTACTACACTGAGTTTACTGCACTTTGTTTACTGCACTTTGTTTACTGCACTTTGTTTACTACACTGAGTTTACTACACTGTGTTTACTACACTGTGTTTACTACACTTTGTTTACTGCACTTTGTTTACTACACTTTGTTTACTACGCTTTGTTTACTACACTGAGTTTACTACACTGTGTTTACTACGCTTTGTTTACTACACTTTGTTTACTACGCTTTGTTTACTACACTGTGTTTACTACACTGTGTTTACTACACTTTGTTTACTACACTTTGTTTACTACACTTTGTTTACTACACTGTGTTTACTACACAGAGTTTACTACACTGTGTTTGCTACACTGTGTTTACTACACTGTGTTTACTACACTGTGTTTACTACACTTTGTGTACTACACTGTGTTTACTACACTGTGTTTACTACACTTTGTTTACTGCACTTTGTTTACTACACTTTGTTTACTACACTTTGTTTACTACGCTTTGTTTACTACACTGAGTTTACTACACTGTGTTTACTACACTGTGTTTACTACACTGTGTTTACTACACTTTGTTTACTGCACTTTGTTTACTACACTTTGTTTACTACACTTTGTTTACTACGCTTTGTTTACTACACAGAGTTTACTACACTGAGTTTACTACACTGCGTTTACTACGCTTTGTTTACTACACTTTGTTTACTACACTTTGTTTACTACACTGAGTTTACTACACTGTGTTTACTACGCTTTGTTTACTACACTTTGTTTACTACGCTTTGTTTACTACACTGAGTTTACTACACTGTGTTTACTACACTGTGTTTACTACACAGAGTTTACTACACTGTGTTTGCTACACTGTGTTTGCTACACTGTGTTTACTACACTTTGTTTACTACACTGAGTTTACTACACTGTGTTTACTACGCTTTGTTTACTACACAGAGTTTACTACACTGAGTTTACTACACTGCGTTTACTACGCTTTGTTTACTACACTTTGTTTACTACACTGAGTTTACTACACTGTGTTTACTACGCTTTGTTTACTACACTTTGTTTACTACACTTTGTTTACTACGCTTTGTTTACTACACAGAGTTTACTACACTGAGTTTACTACACTGCGTTTACTACGCTTTGTTTACTACACTTTGTTTACTACACTTTGTTTACTACACTGAGTTTACTACACTGTGTTTACTACGCTTTGTTTACTACACTTTGTTTACTACACTTTGTTTACTACACTGAGTTTACTACACTTTGTTTACTACACTTTGTTTACTACACTGAGTTTACTACACTTTGTTTACTGCACTTTGTTTACTACACTTTGTTTACTGCACTTTGTTTACTACACTTTGTTAACTACACTTTGTTTACTACACTGAGTTTACTACACTTTGTTTACTGCACTTTGTTTACTACACTTTGTTTACTACACTTTGTTTACTACACTGTGTTTACTACACTTTGTTTACTACACAGAGTTTACTACACTGTGTTTGCTACACTGTGTTTACTACACTGTGTTTACTACACAGAGTTTACTACACTGAGTTTACTACACTGTGTTTACTACACTGTGTTTACTACACTTTGTTTACTACACTGAGTTTACTACACTTTGTTTACTACGCTTTGTTTACTACACTTTGTTTACTACGCTTTGTTTACTACACTGTGTTTACTACACTTTGTTTACTACAATGTGTTTACTACACTTTGTTTACTACACTGAGTTTACTACACTTTGTTTACTGCACTTTGTTTACTACACTTTGTTTACTACACTTTGTTTACTACACTTTGTTTACTACACTGTGTTTACTACACAGAGTTTACTACACTTTGTTTACTACACTTTGTTTACTACACTGTGTTTACTACACAGAGTTTACTACACTGTGTTTGCTACACTGTGTTTGCTACACTGTGTTTACTACACTTTGTTTACTACACTGAGTTTACTACACTGTGTTTACTACGCTTTGTTTACTACACTTTGTTTACTACGCTTTGTTTACTACACTGAGTTTACTACACTGTGTTTACTACACTGTGTTTACTACGCTTTGTTTACTACACTTTGTTTACTACACTTTGTTTACTACACTGAGTTTACTACACTTTGTTTACTACACTTTGTTTACTACACTGAGTTTACTACACTTTGTTTACTGCACTTTGTTTACTACACTTTGTTTACTACACTTTGTTTACTACACTTTGTTTACTACACTTTGTTTACTACACTGAGTTTACTACACTTTGTTTACTGCACTTTGTTTACTACACTTTGTTTACTACACTTTGTTTACTACACTGTGTTTACTACACTTTGTTTACTACACAGAGTTTACTACACTGTGTTTGCTACACTGTGTTTACTACACTGTGTTTACTACACAGAGTTTACTACACTGAGTTTACTACACTGTGTTTACTACACTGTGTTTACTACACTTTGTTTACTACACTGTGTTTACTACACTGCGTTTACTACGCTTTGTTTACTACACTTTGTTTACTACACTTTGTTTACTACACTGAGTTTACTACACTGTGTTTACTACGCTTTGTTTACTACACTTTGTTTACTACGCTTTGTTTACTACACTGAGTTTACTACACTGTGTTTACTACACTGTGTTTACTACGCTTTGTTTACTACACTTTGTTTACTACGCTTTGTTTACTACACTGTGTTTACTACACTGTGTTTACTACACTTTGTTTACTACACTGAGTTTACTACACTTTGTTTACTGCACTTTGTTTACTACACTTTGTTTACTACACTTTGTTTACTACACTTTGTTTACTACACTGTGTTTACTACACAGAGTTTACTACACTTTGTTTACTACACTTTGTTTACTACACTGTGTTTACTACACAGAGTTTACTACACTGTGTTTGCTACACTGTGTTTGCTACACTGTGTTTACTACACTTTGTTTACTACACTGTGTTTACTACACTTTGTTTGCTACACTGTGTTTGCTACACTGTGTTTGCTACACTGTGTTTACTACACTTTGTTTACTACACTTTGTTTACTACACTTTGTTTGCTACACTGTGTTTGCTACACTGTGTTTACTACACTGTGTTTACTACACTGTGTTTACTACACTTTGTTTACTGCACTTTGTTTACTACACTTTGTTTACTACACTTTGTTTACTACACTTTGTTTACTACACAGAGTTTACTACACTGTGTTTGCTACACTGTGTTTACTACACTGTGTTTACTACACTGTGTTTACTACACTTTGTTTACCATTTCACAGCATCACAATACACGACACGTCACATCCCTGAGCTAAACTCAAGCACGGAGCAGATCAGATCCATGAAGGGTGAAGGTGTCGAGCAGCATCCGCAGACTAACGTGATCTGAGGGTTTGTGTTTTATGCTGATTTCCTGAAGCCTGTGACAGATGGTCCTTCCCAGCTTGTTCCTTGCTTCCTGTGGGTGTGTGGACATGTTTTAGTCTCATTGTCAGCACAGACAGTCTGGTCCCCGACGGGTGAACCCTCTGCAGAACCGGACCACGATTGTCCCAGATCACTGATTAGGAAGGATGATGATGCTGAGTTACACGGTGAGAGGTGCGGCTTAGGGGGCTGCGCTGCAATGCTGACAAGGGTTGTGGGTTTGATTCCTGCTGCCCTCTGTTCTTCACACAACTGCACGAAAACACACAGTTGAAGCTACAGCAAGACGAATTTGTGCGAGTCATTGCCGATAACGTCGGGGTTACGGGGTAACGGTTCTCTGAATCACTGGGCTCACGCCTCCTACATTACCTCAGGGTGCGTCCTGTCAGTGGAACCTACACAATGAACTGACACTGTTTCAGATTCTTCCCTGCTGTTATTATGTTTATGACTATTCCTAATGTCACACTTTGTCCTGCTCTTCCAGTTTTTCGCCATCTTTGCCTTCTCCACCTGTGGCAGTTACTCTGGGATGTTCCGGATGTTGGTGGAGTGTAAGAACCGGACAGAGAGCGACCTGAGTATCGACGTGGAGTTTGAGTATCCGTTCAGGTCCGAGCACCATCCGAGGGACATTAGCCCTGAATCATACGATGAGAAACGTGACTCGTTAGTTGAGAGGCTCAGCTCTTCTGTTTCTTCTGTTAGACTCCACCAGGTGTACTTCGACGCCCCCACCTGTAAGGGCGGGAGCACCGACCGCGTCTTCCTGATCGGTAACTACTCTTCCTCTGCCGAGTTCTTCGTCACCATCGGCGTGTTTGCCTTCCTCTACTCAACAGCCGCTCTGAGCATGTACGTCTTCTTCTTTGAGAAGTACAAGGAGAACAACAAAGGCCCGCTGATCGTAAGTTGGTATCAGGTGGCCAATCAAACCCAAACTCACATCCAGCACCAGACCACGTCCAGACGTGTAACACGCTGCAAACACACGTCTTGCACATTTACAGAGGAAGGAGGTAAAGTTGTAAACTTGTTGAAGGCGTGTGATGAGACACATTTTGATGCCGTGTGTGTTTCAGGACCTGGGAGTGACGGCAGTGTTTGCCTTCATGTGGCTGGTGAGTTCGGCCGCCTGGGCCAAAGGTCTGTCCGACGTGAAGACAGCAACCGACCCGGACGAGGTGAAGACCACGATCCCTGCTTGCAACGTGGAGTGGAACCGCTGCCGTGAAGTCCACGACCCGGTCATGTCTGGTCTGAACACCTCTGTGGTAAGACACCCACCGGCTTCTGGGCTGTGACTGTGAAAACGCAGTTTTTGTGTCAGGCTTTGGGAAATATAAACAAAGCCTGAGAGAAAATAGACAAACTTTTGAACCTTCAGCACATGAATGAATATTACCATAAACTATAAAACGCCGTCTGTTGCCATCACATCCTGAGCAGTGCTCTGCGTCGCCTCTGTTGACCTCCTGCCTCTGATCCTCCAGGCGTTTGGGTTCATTAACCTGGTCCTGTGGGTGGGGAACCTCTGGTTTGTCTTCAAGGAGACAGGCATCATCGCTCCTTTCATGCGGGCTCCTCCTCCTCAGGCAAAGCCTGCTCCAGACGCCTATGGCCAGCAGGGAGCGTACGAACAAGACCCATATGCCAGCAACCAAGGAGGCTACCAACCCAACTACAGCCAGCAAGGATACAACCAGGTGACGGGTTCCTAACAATGAGTGCTGAAAAACCCAAACCCAGAACTGAACAGTGCTGATCTACTGCATTGTGATGATATATTTGTGCCTATAGCCTAACGACTTGCCCTGCGTGGAGTCATCCAGTTAGTGGATGACCTGGGTGTTAGGTGAGGTCAGACGAGCCAAGCTCTACCTGTGATCTACCGATGGACAACAGACCCTGGTCCATAATTTTCCATTATGTTCAGAGGCAGTGACATTTTCTGAAATGTCGTTGTACATGTGATGATGACAATAAAGACCTATTCCTACTCCTTATGGCGATGGAAGGTGGAGATGTCCTGCAGCCTTCAAGGGGTCAAAATGAAAACAGGTGGCTCTAAGCTCAAAAACCCCACAAGGGTTGGATAAAACAGCTGCAGACAGACGATAAACCACAACACGCTTCATCTGGATGAACGGTTCTGGTTTACAGTAGGGTCGTTTTGATCATGTTGGTCAAGGTTAGAGGCACATGGTGGTCGTGACAGTATGAGCAGATCTGATCCCAAACGTGTCAAATCCTTCCTGAGTCACACTGGAGGTTTTTATTAGAACCAGATGCTGCTACCGTCTGTCTCCAGATGCGCTGTGGTTTCTGAACATCACGTTGTTTCCTGTGGTTTCTCCTGCAGGATGCAGAGTACGGTCAGGGCTACGGTCAGCAGGGGGCGCCCACTTCCTTCTCCAATCAGATGTGAAGCGACAGGAAGTAGGTGAGTCAGGTACTTTCACCCATTTAGGTCTGTTGTTAGTGATGAATTCATCTTCTCTGTGTTCCCTTCACAGAAAGTGTTGGAGTTAACCAACAGTGGGTCGCCTGCAACCTACCCACAATGCAACACTCCTGTCTGTCTGCAGAGTTGACGGGTGGGATGGAACCAGGGTGGGAAAGGGGGTTAGATGTTCAACATAATGAATTCATGTGTAAATGAGTAAAAAGTGAGAGTTATAAATAAATGCACAACTTGAACTTAGCCCAACAACAGCAATGAACAACAACCATGTTAATAGGAGTTAAATATTAAAGTTAATAATTGGTGGAGAGAATGTATGTTTGTGTTGTACAGATCACTTTGACCAGATATTATATAGACTCAACGTTGTTCCCTGTTGACTGAATCAGACCATCGAGCCAACGCTCTGCCTCCTTACGATGTCCCTCAATCCAGCATCACCTCCCACCTCTGCATGTAAACATCAACACAGGAAGTGATGTCATTCTGCAGTAGACTTTTGTTTTGTTGCAGTCCTGCCGGTGAACTGTGGAGAGGACGCAGCTCTGCAGAAACATCCATCCACAGACACCACGACTCCAATCAGACAATTCAATTCAATTATTATTCAATTTTATTAGACAAGTCTTGAAACCCTTTAATGTCACAAACTACAAGGAAGCTTCCTGTGTCCTACCACACCAAAATGTCAAGTAAACAAAATAAATAGACGGACGATTCTATCGTCTCCTCCTCTCTCGGCCAATCACAAGCAGCCGTGAGCTGCTTTTGTAAAAGTTCTTTCTTGGTTTTGGATTATTTGTCCTGTTTGGAAAGTGAAGCTGTTTCTAGCGTCTGTATCTTCCTCCGCATGGTGACGTATTTCTGCTCGTGTTGTACAGTAAGTGATGACCAGTGTGACTCTACTTCCTGTTCACCTGTACAGGTGTGTGTGTTCTGCCGTTCATGCTCTTCTGCTCGTCTCTATTTACTCTTTTGTTTCCGTTCTCGTCTTCTCTCACCATCGTTCGCTCGGTTCTTTTATGTCCATCTGTCCTTCCTTTTCTTTCTGGCTCTTTTCTTTTGCTTCTGCTCCATTTCAATCTTTTGTCCATTTCTTCTTGTTTGATCATCTTTTCTTCTCTTTCTCCTTTGCTTCTTATCCATTTATTTTCCTTATCTCTTCCTGACGTTCTTATTTGTGACCCCCCCTCTCAGCCTCTGTGGTGTAACTTCCTGCAATGACATCCTATTCAGCATCAGTAACCATGGTGATGGTGTTGACAGTGATAATGATGATGATGTGTGTGTGTGACTTGTTACTATGGAGACATCCCTTTCTTCAATGTGTACTCAATGGAAAATTTCAATAAACAAAAAACTCATCTCTGTGTCTGCGTGTTGAGGAAAACAGCAGAGGATGTCGAATGTTGGTGGCTTTATGAGACCGCAGCAGATAGTTCCACCTGAGTCCCAGACCCAGTCCCTCACTGCTGCAGGTCCTGGACTGATTCATGTGGACCAGGACCAGCCGCTCTTCTCTGACCGCTCTGTGTCTCCTGAACCTGATTCTGACGAATTTTCTCTTTAAAACAAAGAGTTAATCGTCTTTATAATAATACTGTTAGGTAAGAGTCAGGGTGTTTCCTCCTCCTCCTCCTCCTCGTGGCTCCTCCCCCTTCCCTTCCCTTCCCTCTCCGTCTGCTACCAGATGAGCGACTGCAGGCTGACTCAGTGTGTGTTCAGTCAGTAGCATGGCGTCTCTCGGCCTCCTGCTGCTCAGCACCGCTCTGATCCACACCGCCCAGGTAAGGCCGAGCGCATCGTCCACAGAGTTTGTGCTCCTCCAGCGTCATGGTAACATGATGCCGCTGCTGTTTGGTTTACATTCATGTTTGAGTGTGTGATCTAGTTTGGATTCAGTGTTTTAGTTATGGATTTACTGCTCTGTTTACACTGCGTTGCCCTTGAGGACAAAACACGAGTCAAGTGAAAATGAACGGAAGTCAGTGTAATGTCTTTCTCTGTCACGGGGTGAATTTACTGCCTCAGGTTGGACTCAGATATTCAGTGGTGATGGTTATTGTGATGGTCGGGTGGGTTATATCCACACAAGTCCTCACAAACACAGACAGATAAGTGTGTGTGTGTGTGTGTGTGTTTGGGGGGCAGGGGCGGTTCTGTTTCAGCCACTGTCACCATAGCGACAGGAGACGGTAACCCACAGCAACAGAGCCGTGGGTTACCCAGGATACAGGAGGTCTGCGTGTTCATACTGCTCTTCTGTATTTGTCTGGTCCTCAGTGAGACGGCGTCACGGCTCCAGTAGGAGACTGTAGTTCTGGTCCATTTTCTAATCTAAACAGACCATGTTAACCTGGACAGTACAGAAGACAACAGGACGGCTTCCGTGACAGGGACGGGATATACTGTAGTGTCAGTGTTTACCGGCTGGGCAGCGCGGTGCTTAGCACTGTAGCACGGTTAGGACAGTGTAAATTGCCTGTAGGTGTGCGCGTGACTGGTTGTGTGTCTATATGTGGCGACAGACTGGTCAAGGGCTCAGACTCACACTGTGGAGAAACATGGATCTAAGCTGGAAACCGATGATGAAGGTGGATGCATAACAACACAGAGTTTTGGTTTATGAAGACAGACAAACCCGCTGACAGCTGAACCTCTGACTCATTATTAGGCCTCCTGCAGAGCTGCCGAGGCCTCGTGATCACCCAGAGATCAGTCTGTACCGACGCATCATAAACCACCACGTCTGTTTGTCTCTGGCAAACGCCGAAAACTGCTTCACGTACTTTCTAGTCCTGAACCTTGTCCAATGAAACGGTTTAAGAGTGCGGCTCTTTGGCTCAGCCTCGGGTTGGAACCTCATCTGCACTGTACAGTGATTTCCACAGGACGTCTGCGTACGTCAGAACTAGGATGAGTAGTCAGATTGTCCACAGAAGCAAACGGTGCCTCGTTTTTAATAAAACAGTGTATTCGAGTGTCACTGCTGTCTGTTTGAGAGCCGCATGTGTGGATCTCCATCTGGACGGGATCTAGCAGACGGAGTCAGTCATGCATATGCGACAGAGGCTCATGAAAGATTCGTGATGCCATCAGACCTTTCAGTAATGGGACACGGCAGCTTCAGCTCCAGCTGCAAAACATTATGAATATGAAGGGATTTATTAACCATTTCACCTGAACTCGGTTAAAGCGGTTCTAGAGTCCGTGTACGGGTTTTGGTTTGGTGTGGCCACGTGATAAGACCCAGAAGTTGCCGTAACACTTTGGATATTTCTAGTAAAACCTGTTTGCTGGAAGTAGTTTGTACAAAATGAAATCATCTGTGGCTTTTTTAGTAAGTGGCCAACAAAGTCTGGAGGAAAAGTAATATTAAAATTAAGAAATGTAATGATCCCCTAATATTGGGCCCACTTCAGCAGCCTGGTCATCTTGGAGCTTTGTTCATCTTATGTGATTATATTGACCAAATTATTGAACTTGTGAACATGTGCATTATTTAAATACATTTCCCTGTATTTAAATAAATATGGCAGAAAAGCGAAAAATTCCACTGAACACTGGAGGTGAGCTTGTAAAGTTCTCTGGGTTTCATCTCTGACTTATGGCCCCTCCTCTTAGTCCTTACCTGCAGCTCGTGGCGGGGGGCGTGGCCTGGACGTATCAATGGGCGGAGTCCGACGCCAGCGCAGAGACCTCCATAACGTGATAACTTATGAGGACCAGATGATGTCATATCCTGCCTCACAGGGAGGAGGCGGAACCAATGACCTGTACTATCCACCAGATGGCTGGCGGGGGCGTGGCCTGGATCAAGCACTGCAGCGATTCGCAGACAGAGACCAGAGGCGGGAACTTGAAGAAGAGCAGCGATCAGGTTGGAGGTTAAATGTGATCTTCATCTTCAACTCAGAAAATAGATAAATAAATTCAGTTATCATGTGGTTGTTTTTGTTGACATCAAACTACCAGAAACAAATGAAAGATAATTCTGATAAAATTTTATTCTCAACACATTATGACTTTCAAAATTGAAGCTTGTCTTCATTTCTGACATAAAGATTTTTTCTTATGATTTCTTTCCCAACCAACTGCAGCTTTTTACCATTCACCTCCCTTATGCCATTTTGAATTTAAAACCTGTGAATCGTCATTGCACCACCATCACGTGGCTAATGAACCAATCAAATGTTTCCGTAGCCTACCTGTCCGCGCTGCTCCGCCTACTGAGCGAGGCAGAGAGCACGGGGTTAGTTGGTCCGGGTGATGTGCAGGTTATTGAGGAAGAGCAGGAGGAGGAAGAGGATCAGGGCCCATCGCAGGACTTCCAGGGCCATGCTCCGCCAGACTACGACGAAACACCACAGGGGATGATCATGGGGAGGCCCCCAGGTGCCTGGTGGGGTCTCCTGGAGCCCCAGGTGGTTCAGGCTCTGCTGGACAGGTAATTGTTAATATTTTACAGTAGCATGAAAACAGGCAGGGACACGAAGCCAGCTCGGACACAGAATCGCACTCACACGCCTTCACACTCGTGTCTGAGCTAAACCTCCAGACATGCTGAGGTTGACTTGAAACATGATCCACACATGTACAGTAACAGATCTGACAGACACAGTTTACATTGTCCTGACAGGATTCTATTAACTAACCTTGTCCTGCATCAGGATGGAGCCTCAAGTGGCTCAGACTCTGCTGGAGAGAGCCAGACAGGAGCGACTACAGCAGACGGGCCGGGTTTCATCAGCACTGAACCAGGAGGCTCTGAGGTCATCACACTGATTATGATTGTGGCTGTCACACACTAAAACTAAGATAAACAAATGAGTAAAACTGTGAAATTCCCATTTTCATCTGACCTGAGCTCTAACAGCACCTGTCCGTCTCCATGCAGACGCCTGGTTGCTCAGATTGTGTCCAGCATTGGCCCTAACAACAGCCCAGTGATGTCATCCGGTCGCAGATCGAGGAGGGATACGTCAGTCACCGCAGCTCAGCCTGATAGATTCGCCCCCAGGAGAGCCCGACGTTCCCTTGACGACATGGCCCCTCCATCACCTAGCAACAACCCCCCCCTCCTCAGAGTGAAGAGGCTAGAGGTTGATGAAGATGAGGAGAAGCCCCCCCCCCCTGTCGCTGGGCTACAGAGGATGAAACGCATAGATACCATGACAACCACCAGTATGGAAAAACTGAATCACGGGAGTCATTGGCGTAAGAGGAGAGCCCTGAACTACGACCACCAAATCCTCATTGATCAGATTCTGGATTACATGAGGGAGTGATAGGGGGAGAAAGATGAGGAGGAGATGAGGTAGAGGAGGTAGACGGTGAGAAAAAGAAGCAAGCATAGTACGAGGAGGAGGAGGAAGCGTAGGATCAGGAGGAAGAAGAGTAGGAAGACTAGGAGGAGGAGGAGGAAGAGTAGGAGGAGGAAGCATGGATAAGGAGGAGGAAGCGTAGGATGAGGTAGAGAAGGAGGAGTATAAGCAAGCATAGGAGGAGGAGGAGGAAAAGAAGGAAGACTAGGATGAGGAGGAGGAGAAAGAGGGGGGTGAGGAAGCATTGGATGAGGAAGATGAAGAGAAGGAAGATGAAGAGAAGGAGGTGTAGTCTGTCATCATCTTTGAATTTTATTTCCTGTGAATTTCTGCTTCTGGTGAAAACGTGATCTGTGGTTTGTTTGTAAAATGGTGAAGCTATAAGAGTTTACCTACCTGGAAATTCACAAACACATCCTGCAATATTCCAGGAAGCGAACAGTAAACTAAACATTAGAATTATAGTAAAAAACTGCTATAGTTAAAATTGTTTCCTCTGCGTGTTGCCTTCGAGTTCAATTCAAGCCGTTTGTAGTTTTAGGAAGAAAACTGAGGCTCATGGGAAACAAAGTGTTTCCGCTGCCTCCTGTGAAGCCTCCTGAAGCACAGCATGTGAAACTGATGCAACGCTGCATCTCCCTGATTGGATGATTAGAGCAGGTAAAACCTAGACCCCTCTACCAGATGAGGTGTGAGTGTGTTTCATCTGATAGATGGGGGCAGTAACCATGGCGATGGCTCATCAGCTCTGCAGCTGATCCATTCTTGTTCCATTCGTGTACTTGAGCTTATGCAGCCGCTCTGTCAGCGCGATCACTCGTCTGTCTGTGGTGAAATAAAAAGCGTCATTTATGTCCCTGAAATAAACACAGTGTCCGTCTTGGAGTCTCTTCTGCCTCTGTCACGTTATCACAGCGTGAACACATGAAACGCCATCACTGCCTGTGTGTCATTTAATATCATAGTTTGTTGGAACAGTTAGAAGGCAAAGCTGTATAGAAAGATTTCACTCAGTCCTCGGGATTATTACCTTTAATTCTTACCCAAATGTTTCACAGTCCAGAACAAAAACAGTTTGTCCTTCCCATGTAGCAACGGAAAGACACAGGTTCCTGCCAACAAACAAACAAGGAAGGAGCTGCTCTGCAACACACTAGAACCCTGCAGTGGTTGAAATAATCGAATCTAATCTTGTGTTATCACAACGTTAAAACGTGTCAAAACCATGCTGTTCTATATGCTCATAGTAACCTTTGCTAATAAACATCAGCCTTGAAGACACGGAGAAGGGAAACAGTTACAAGGTCAAAGGTCATGCAGGCAGAAAACTAGCATTCAGGGATACATTTTATTGTCTTATCTGTCAGTAGCCTAGCTTAGCACAAATATGCATGTAAATGTACAGTAGCTAACTGGAATCTGAAGGGAAAACCTAGAAGCGAATTCTAACTGAACTAATTGACACTAATGCTAAATGTACCAGAATCAAAAAACACAAAGCTAACTAAACCTAAAACTAATGCTAAGGTAACCGATTCTGAGGCTAACATACCGTTAAACTGGGAACATAGCTTAGCGACATTAGTTGCAAAACAGAAGCTAACAGTAACAATCTGACTCGTGGCAGATAAAATGTACAATGTCAACATGTGTAGAGAAATAAATACTGAAATTCGCTAACATAAACTTTTTCACATTACTCATCAAGTTTTCCTTGAGTGGACAAAATATTTCATTGCAGTTCTTGTCTTTGAGGAGACTTTAAATTCCACCATTCTTTGTATTCTTTTCCTATAAGGTCAGTCAAGTATTTTTCATCACAGATTACGTTGATGGAACTGATAGTGCTCAGGCTGAACTGGCATGTTAGCATCTGATGCTAATACATATCTTACACATCCTGGGAGAAGAATGAAGCCCTTGGGGGAAGTGGACGGAAGGAGCGATGGGCTGATCCTCTGACATCTTCTCTGAAGGAGAAGTAGGTCAGGCGGACATCAGCAGACCCGCCGTCACTGTAACCACAGACTCATTATTAAACGGTGACATTGAAGCTTTGTCCGTACAGCTGAGCTTCGCGTCCGTCTCCCTCACCTTCCTTGGCATCAGGAGGCAGGAGAGCGTCCTGTCTGTTGGCGAGGACAAACGCCAGCGTGGCCAAGATGGCGGCATCCAAAATGCCCAGGATGGCCAAAATATAGGCCCAGTGGATGGAACAGTTACCTGGAGAGAAGCTGCCCACCTGGAGACGGAATTAACTCAGGGTTACCAACAGTAGAACCTAGATCCGCCTCTGGTCGTCACAGTGATACAGTAGATGTGAGCGTTTGTTATCAGCAACTTTTTATCCCTTGAACCCAATGAAAGGTTCTGTTTAACAGGCCCTTTGTTGCCTTTTCGTCATGGTCCCAGACAATGTGACGGACACTGACCGCGTCTCCACACAGAGCTCTCATCTCTGGACTCTCCCACGAGTCTGGAAACAGCAGACAGGCCAACGCCAGACAGAAACCTGCAGACACAGGGACACGGACGAGTCAAGAAGGTCCTTCTGTGTCCACACGGCAGCAGGTGAACCTGCGGTACCGACCCGCGGTGAGCTGCAGCCAGCCGCAGATCTTGTAGACTGTTGCAGCACTGCAGAACCTGAAGAGACAGAGACAGAGGACGCTGGTCCATACGGCCCACAGGGACACGCCCACCAGCACCGCCACCGACTGGAAGGACGGGAGAGGAGACAGACTGGACAGACCCCCGCGACAGTCTGGGACCGGCCAGTCCGGGTCCACGCACACCTGAGATGGATGGAACACAAGGTTACAGGTGATGGACGGTGACGTCATGGATCGCGTGTCTGCTCTCACCTCAAACAGTCCCAGTGTGCCGCTGACGTGCTGAGAGGGTCCCGCCCCCTGTGGACGTCCGTCTGCTGTGCCAATCCAAGACGGCTGCACCAGGACCACGACCTGGATGACGGCGAAGCAGAGCGTGCAGACGGCCCAGAGGACGCCGACCGCCCGGGCGCTTCGGACAAATTCGGTCTGATAGAGACGAGAGAGGTCGGCAAGGGGGGGCGACACCGACATGACTGACAGAGAGAGGAAGCGGGTTCAGACCGTTTCAACCAGAACCATCAGGATCCACAGCCAGACCTGCGGCCTTAGTGGATCCGCCTAACGCAGCATCTGCACACGTCACAAGGTCAGAGTCGGTCTGGGCTTAACGGCCTGGACTCTCCTCTGCGGAACCACTGGTCCGGTCTGTGGCATCTTTACTGCTGCGCATTTATTTGAATACGGAAACATTTTCATGTTAAACACTGAGCAATTAATATCAACATGAAAGGTTCACAAACGTCCGACTGTTTTCCAACCGAGCCGCGGTTCTGACCCGGTTCCAAGAACAGCAGCGGATTCTGGTCCAAAGGGTAAATAACCCACAGATCCCCACGTCTATTCGCGGGGATGTAAAACACTTTCTACGAACGGAACCGGACCGTAGGTCTGAACCCGCAGACCTGCTACCGCTGCGCTGATCCGGTAACAACAAAGGAATAACGGAACCAAACCTGCAGCTGGTCCAGCTGTGCGTCCGTCCGCAGCGCTACGTCCCCGGATGTTGATCTGCGGACCAGAACCGCAACAGTCCTGCTGTGTCGCCGGAAGCTTGTTTATGAAACGACCATCAACAACGAACCGAGATTTCACAGGCAGGTGGGCAGAGACGCGCCCCCTGCTGCCTCACGCAGGTACTGCGCGGATTCAGACTCAGCGAGTCGAATGGGAAAAAGATGGACGAGCTTCGGTTCCGCGTTGAAGCTGCTTTTAAATACACGCGGCACTATTTTACTAACTACACTAAAACATCAAACATGAAAACGTGTTCAAACCACAGAACATGAACTGAACCGTCACATCACACTCACACAACTACTACTGTGTGTTCACCAGCCATTCGTTTTCCACAAGTGTAACCTTGAACTTCCCTTTAATCACCTTGAACCCTCACAGGGATCAATCAATAGAGGACGTTGTTATTAAAGCGTTTCATCAGCAGCACATTATTCTGTAAAATAAACCTGATGCTGGATTTTCAAAAAGGTCAAATAAACTTTAATACGGCAAAAGGAAAACACTATAAAGCAGCAGAGGGTGAGACAGAACAGAAGGCTCCTCTGAGAACCAGACCCAACGATGCTGCCGTCCACCTGTTTCTGATTCAAACTTCAGTTTTCTCCTGCGAAAATAATCTGATGTTCAGCTGTGAAACGATAGTGAATGAACAAAGTTATTAATTTTTCTTAATTAGTTCATGAATATTAAACTCAGATGTTAAGGACTCCATCAGTGTCCTGCACAGACTAGTAACGGCTCCTAATCAGAATCTTTGTGTCTTTTAGCGGTTGTGGGTTGGATGTCATTAAATATTAAACATGCATTAGAAGAGGATGAAACAAGGGGGAGGAGGGATAATATTAAAGCTACACATAATTAAATATCAAAGTAAGTTTAACAACATCTCTGCAACAAATAATCCTGTGACTCAGCACTTACCTCTGGATAGAAAACGCTGACTCAGCTTCCACCCACGCAACCAAAAGAGTTTTAGTCTGTGCAGGAAACTAATGGATGTTGTTTGTGCTGACAAATTATTATTACTATTATTTCTTCAAAATGTAACCAACATGTTCTGAAAACCTAATAATTACCAAATATCAGAAACAGGTCGACAGGCTGCAGCTTTCTACAAACGAATTCGCTTTGTGCTATTTATGAACCGAATCTACGACCATGAATAATAATAAAGTGACACGATGAACAAATCTCATTAAAGGAGCATTGCAAACATTTTGAATAAATTACATAAAATTGAAATTGATTTTTTTCACGCGGACATTTCAAAATGAAAATGTGTCTACTGGTAACTGTTCACATTTCCGGAGAACCAGAAACCTTAGAAACAGTAGTAATGATAATGAAGATCAGCACCGATCTCAAGTTTAAAATTTGAAACATAACATCTCTTTTCTTTTTGCTCGGTTGTGGGACACCGTTTCCGTGGCAACATGCTCCTCCTCTTCATCGCCTCCACGGGTTCTCAGTTCCACGGAGGGATCTCCTCTCCAAACTTGGCACAGTGAGCAGCATTTTTAGCTTCATACACAACCTGAAGACGAAGGAGAGAAATGAAAACGTCTCAACAGTAGAATTGAGACTAGACATGCAAATATCTCACTAATCAACTGTTCTGTGGTTGAAGATGCAGGTGACCCTCAGCAGGATTTGAAAACCAGACCAGTAAACAGCAAAAGAGAGGAGCCCGTGCAGCGCATGCATCCAATGCAGTAATGAATTAGTGAAAGGCTGACACCTCGTCGCAGCAGATTACAGGCAGGACGTACCTGGTTGTGGACGTAGGCCTCACACAGGTAGCACCACACAGACAGGTCAGAGAAGCTCAGCACCAGAGGATGTTCGGACACGACGCCGTGAGCCACCATGTGCTCGTTAACATAACGACCACAGTACACCTAAGAACAGCACAGCGGACAGGTGAGACTCTATGACATCATCAGCACCAGGTGAAATCTGTGCTGAACAGGTGAGACCGGTGACCTGGTGGCAAGTGAGACAGATCCAGTTCTCAGCAGCTGAGCCACAGTCCTGACATGGCTGGAAGATGTCGATACCTGAGGGAGGGACAGGCTTGACAGCATCCAGGTGAGGACACCAGGACAGAGGATCAACCACAAACAAAGAGGTCTGAGGATGCAGAGACAGACAGGTGAGAAACACACGGGGCAGAAGCATATAACAGACACTCAGGTTACTGACTCCGTCCGTCTGTCCTCCACACGTCAGGTCCAGATGTGTCTCAGGCTTGGACCAACCACACGCTCCCTCTGACTCTGCCCAGGTTCCAGCAGCCACCTCTGCCGCTGCCATGGCAACCGTCTGCAAAGGAGTTAACACTACAGGTTTAAAGGAGAAAGGTCTGTGTATGAGGGTTCTAACATCAGACTGTCAGTCAAATGAATGAATGAAAGCACCTGAAGCTATTTTTCGGTTGACTCACCTGGGACGACATGCTGTCTCCCGATTGGCTCTGATCGGCTACGGTTACTTCTCTTTCGCGGGTAAACTCTGGGTTCGGACGAATCTTTGGCCTTGTCCCATCCACCAGAGTGGACGGAGCAGATATCTGATTTGTTGAAGTTTCCCTGATGTCTAAACTGGCGAGTTCCTGACTGAGGTGGTCCAGGCTACGCTCCTGGTTGGATGAACGCGAAGACGCTGAATGTTGAATTAATTGTTTTAAAGCCACTTTTTTCTCTTGGTTACCTACCGTGGTGCTCTTGGGTTCTGTAGGAGGCAGAAGAGGCTTGTCTGACTTTCTGCCTCTTCCTATACAACTGCGTTTGCCACGAAGCTTTGGGGACGGCAGGGATGCCTGCACAGACTCTGGGACTGAAAGACAGGTCAGGCAGGTAACAAATAAAGGTACCTGATGTTCAAACAATAAAATAAAAATGAAGCAAACAACCCCACATTTTATTTGATAAAAACAAATAAAACAGTCCAAATTACAGTTAACTACACTCCTATACTGACTGTGTATCCTCAGTGACCTCCAGTAGGGGGCGTGGTGTCGAATGACCTCATTGATCGTCGCCACAGCATTGTGGTGAGGAGGGGGCAGCGGTGTCACCAAGGATGGAGGAGGGTCTCCTAGCAACATACTGGTGCACATCGTCATGGCATCAGAAATAGATGACAGGTTGTAACCACCCTGAAGGAAGAGATGTAAATGAGCTGAAACACAGAAATGATCACGTGATACTTACTTTGCTTGATGTAGGTTCACTTTACAGTAAAATAGAGCGTCACTGCCCAAATACGTCTGTGCACAGGTTACATTTACATATGTGGTGTCCGTGGGTTTCGGTTTAGTGGACGTGTTGAAGGCAGGACCATGTTCCACGCTGTGTAGGGGGGTCTGAACCCAGCCCAGGTGCCACAGGGAACCAGATCCCAGACAGACCTCCCCATCGGCCCCATCATGCTCCATCGCTACCGTGCCCCCGCAGCACTAAAAGGAGCCCAAACGCAAGGGTCAGCAGCACCCTGCCCCCACGAGGACACCGACCCAGGGGAGGAGCGACCCCCAGGAGCAGGCAGGCCTCCACCAGGGAACACCACAGACTCCGGGCACCCAGGTCCACAGCGCAAGTCCGCCCCCCCACAGGCAGGGAGGCCCACTCCCGCCCCCAGAGCCAGCCGTGCGCTAACCCACGAGGTGGCCGCCCCCCTGCCCCCATGTCTCACCCGTCTCACCCGCAAAGGCCTCTGTATCGCAGGTGACCCCACCCATCACACAGCTTCCTGAGCCTGCTTCCATCAGGGAGGAGACTACGGAGTCTCTGGGCCAGGACCAGACTGAAGGACAGCGTCATACATCAGGCTGTCAGGAAGCTGAGCCCCCTCCCAGCTCTGCTCCCATCCTCTCTCCTGCTCCACGTACCCTGACCCCACGACGTTCTCCAACCAAAGACTGACCCCACGACGTCCTCCATCCCAGGTCTAACGCTCCTCCAACCAAAGACTGACACTAATTATCGATTTAATTTGTTGCTATTGTAAAAATTCCACATTTGGACACTAGCTCCTCAAATGGGGTAAATCTGTCCCTTGGGAAAATATGTTTCAGATGTATTATTCATTTGTTATGCCAGCTTGGAAGATTCTTTTTTGTTTGTTTTGTAGGATGTCTGGATTGTTCCAAAGTGGTGAACATTGGCAGGGAGCAAGTGAAGAGCCAGTTATTTACAGCAAATCTACACTGTTAGCAAAGTGTGATTTCTTCAGTGTTGTCACATGAAAAGAAATATGAAATATTTACAAGAAATGTGAGGGGTGGACTCACTTCTGTGACGTACTGTACAATTAGAGGGGGTGGTCTCCTACTGGGGTCTGAGAGACGTCGGCCCCGGCAAGGATGACCACCACCCTGTCAGCCAGTGGTTGTGCTCCTGGACACCTCACCAACTGTTCATACAGCTTAGTCCCACACTACCACAGCCAAGCTGGCTGGGAAGGTAATGGGGGCCTGTCTTCCTGCTCCTCCTCGGGTGGGGGCAGATCAAGATTCAGAATCACAGATCAGGACTCTCACACAGAACCCGAACCCGGTGAAGGCAGGACAAAACAGGCAGGTTTGTTTTTAAAGCCACAAAAATTCATTTGTTATTCATTAGACTCCCTCTAATGCCACCGTGGCACTGAGGGTGGTGTCTTCAGTAATGATGTTATCGTTTACATATACATATAGTTGTTGTTTATTAATAATATTATTACTGCTGTTGTCATGACATTGTCATTATCATCTTTATGACCAGGACTAATATTCATTTACATCATCACTAACTTCTTCTTCTTCCACCCCCAATCATCCAGTCCAATCCAGAGACTGACATTTAATGTTGATGGACCAATTAAAACATACACAGATCTTCAGGGGTTTATAGTTTATGTCCCCCTCTTGAAAAAGCAAGACTGCCCATCACAACACAGCATCCTGCCCATACATGCTGGACAGGACTCAAAATAATTCAAGAAAAAGGAATGAGCTGCTCACTACTCACCTCCAGGATGAGCAGCACCCGTCCCCCAGCCAGTGACATCAGCAGGTGTGTGAGGTGGGCATATCCTTCAGGGGTTACATGATACCCACCCAGAGGATCCCCCCGAGCTGCATCGAAACCAGCCGACACCAGAACCAGACCAGGGTTAAACTGTGGAGAAAAGACAGAGCAATCAGATCCAACCCCCGCAGGTCTCACCACTGTGTGCACGGCGTTACCTCAGCAGCGATCGGCATGACGACGTGGTGAAATGCAGCCAGATAGTCGGAGTCGCCCATTCGTCCTCCACTCCATGCCACATTCACATTAAATCCTGCCCCCTTGGCAATGCCCACGCAATTGGGGGCGGCATCCTCTGACGAGGGGAAGAACATCCCGTTGTCATAGCGATGGAGGGAGATGTATAGGACACTGGAGACAGAGTCCAACATCACTTCAAATGAAGTCAGTCTTATCA
Organism: Macropodus opercularis; assembly: GCA_030770545.1. Lineage (NCBI taxonomy): Eukaryota > Metazoa > Chordata > Actinopteri > Anabantiformes > Osphronemidae > Macropodus > Macropodus opercularis. Next base: position 17,915,042 of record CM061095.1, read on the forward strand.
ACACATCACATCGCTTCCTGCCTCACCTGTCATCATCCTCAAACATGTGCTGTGTCCCGTTGCCATGGTGAACGTCCCAGTCCAGGATGAGAACTCTCAGTGCTGCATTGTGGGATATTTTTTGGGCGTGGCGAGCGGTAAGCGCTGCCGTGTTGAAGAAACAGAAACCACAGGGAGCGTCTCTCTCAGCGTGGTGACCAGGAGGACGGACGATCGCTACGCCGTTACTCACCTGGACAGGGAAACATTCAACTCTAATTCAATGACACCACCTGTGCCCCAGACGCGTCTGTTGCATGTGCTACCTGTCCCTCCAGGATCCTCTCCACAGCGTTGAAGCAGCCTCCTGCAGCCAGCCGAGCAGACTGGAAGCTCTGGTTGTTGATGTAGATGGAGTTGAACTCTTGTCCCAGTTTGTGCAGATCTCTGGGCTTCATGTCTGTTGTGGCTTTCATCTGCTCAATGTGCTGCATGCTGAACACACAGTTTATTACATACATGTCATTACACGCATCCAGAAAAAAAGACAGTGGTTTCCTCTCTGTGTTCATACAACACAGTTGGCTACCTGTGACAGAGGGACAGCTCCTCCTCTGACGCCAAGCGAGCTGGTATCCGTTGACAACGACCAACCAACCCCAGCTGCTGAAGTTTGGAGAAGATTTTGGAGATTCTCTGCGGCTGCTCGGGGTGATGTCTGCAGAGACGCAGCAAGAGTTTTATCACATATCTTCATGTTGTAAGGACCAGGGCCGACCAGGTGACTCACCTGTCCCACATGTTCAGGTGCTCCATCATCCTCTCATCATAAACCAGACCTGTTTTGGTGGTGACAGAGGGAGTGGGAGCGGCCTGCTCGGGGTTCTCTTCATTGACTGTGTCCCTGAGGACGCTGTTCTCGGCCACCTGGACGCCTTCTGCACAGGCAACAGGAAGCTTTTATTGAGTGCTCATTTTGGATCATCTTCAGAGGTGTGGTTTTGTGTGGGTGTCTTACCCAAGACTTGCAGAAAGGCCCAGTGTGGATATAGAGCGGAGATGGTCTGAGAGATCGACAGCAGAGCACTGAGAGACAGAGTCTCATGATCAGAACAATGTTAGAGCTTCAGCTTTATTAGACGCACATTCTAGGATTCTGTTCCTGTGTGGATCTGTCAGCGTGACCCAGGTGTTACCTGTCTGAGGGAGCGGTGGGCGGAGTCCGAGCAGGGCATGCTCCTCCCAGCAGAGCTCTGACGCAGGCCGCGGCGCCCTCTGCTGTCGACTGCACGTTGTAACCGCCCTATAAACACAAACCATTTCATACTGAGCCACACACGTAACAGAGCAGTGGCATCAGTGGAACAGAGCAACATTAAATTTACCTCAAGAGCGAGAACCAGTCGACCTTCAGCCAAACCCATCAGTATGTGCGTTAGGACATGGAAACACTGAGGACTCACACACATCTCCCCCTGAACACACACAGTAAATATTTAATCAACTCAAACCCATTTGTGGCGATCATACGTCACTGGTCTCAGGTCTGTTCTCACCTTCGGATCACCGACCGCAGCATCGAATCCAGCACAAACCAGAACCAACTGAGGCTGAAACTGAACACACACAGTTAATGGTTGGATTGAAGCTTGCAGCCACGGTGGGCTGTCACACAGAACCCGAACCCGGAGAAGGCAGGACAAAACAGGCAGGTTTGTTTTTAAAGCCACAACCATAGTCATGTGAAACATTCATTTGTTATTTAATGACGAACGTCTGTTTTTAGTTTCTTCAATCACAAAGCGGTTTAAATGGGCCGTAAGTAGAAAAGTGTCTTCAGATTTGGTGTGAACCTGTGTGTGTGCGTTACCTCGTAGGCTACAGGCAGCAGCAGCTGTTGAAAAGCAGCAACGTAGTCAGCGTCCGTCATCCTGGTCTGAGCAAATGACAGATGAACAAATGAAAGAGCTGGAGCATTGGTGAGAAACAATTGTTTCCTTTCTCTGAATCAGTTTTTGCTGATTCGTTTGGAAGGATTTAAGATCATTTGAGGGTTTTAGCGAACTGCACAGCTATTTAACATTTCAATGGTTTTACTGCCATATTTGCTCTTGACCTCTCTTTAAACAACAGGAACCTGCAGCTGCTCAGCATCAGTCTGAAACCAAACCGCAGTCTCTCCGAAATTTAAAATGAAAAGAAAAAATATGATGATGAAAATATTTGGCAGTTGCTGAATCGCCCTGTGATGTTCACAGCTGATCCTGAGACCTTCAGATCAACTAGACTGGGTTCTGTGGGCCTGGGAGAATCTCAGGTCTGCTGTCTTTTCTAAAGGGACATGCAGAAGCAACTACAGGTTCGCAGGACTCACCTTGTTCCAGGGCAGGTTGATGTTCCTTCCTTTGGCTCGTCCACTGCCAATGGACGAACTGTCTGACTCTGTGAGATGGGGCCAGAAGGAGCCAAAGTCGTACCTGTGGACGCTGAAGTACAGAACGCTACAAGACACAGAGGTGGTTATGAGTTTAGAGCTCACGCATCATAACTGAAAGGAGGAGGATGAAGAGCAGTTTACCTGGGGTCTTCCTGGAACATGTACTGAATTCCCTGACCATGATGAACATCCCAGTCCACAATCAACACCCTGACAGACACAAAATCATCATCAGGAAGTCCACAGAACTTCACTGAGGTTCATCAGAGAAAAGAAAATCCCCATCAGACCTCACAGCTTTAAACCTGTCTCTGAAGACAGGCTAGTAACCACAGACTGAACCTTATCTGGTGACCTAGAACAGATTATATCAGTGGGACTGTGAGATACCGTATAAACTATGCTCTGAGTCAAAGAAACCAGACTAATAAGACACTGCTCAACATACACAGCTTTTAAAACGAGTGTCCTGGACTTGCAGACTCAAGCTGCCTCTCTGATACAAAATTTACACTTGTTCATTAATATGCACTGGCCCCTTTAAATTAATAAATACCATTCTGATCAAATTTATTTAAACACATACCGATCCTTAATTCTCCACGTTCTCTCGTCACCTACCTGCTGACCGAGTGTCTGGTCTGAGCATAACGAGCCGCGATTGCCACGTTGTTGAAGACAGAGTAACCATTGGACTCGTTACACTGAGCGTGATGACCTGGAGGTCTGACAGAAGGAGGCAAGCGTGCGTCACAGGACAATTAGAATTTTGGGGGAGGAGGGGTCCTAATGCAGCACAAGATGATGCAGCTGTTACCTGATGACAGCGAATCCATTTCTGAGTTTAAAGGTCATCACCTGATCAACCAGCTGGAGGACCGACCCCACCGCAAACGTAGACACCTGAAAGGACTCCTGCACACAAAGGGAATATCAAATATGTGTGATTATATTGTTAGACGAGGGCAGGTTGTCCAGTCAGACCCAGGTCTGGTTTGTGGTCTTACAGGATGAAGATAAACAGAGTCGTATCTCTCGGACAGAGTTTGGAGTTCTCCCTCGGACATCATCGGAGTCGACTTCATCAGCTGCACGTAGGCGTTTCTGCACGCACATACACACACAAAGGTCAAATAAAAGAGCAATAGATTACAGGAAAGTCTGAGCTAAATGTATATTTGTGGACTCACGTGTGAGCGAGCAGCAGCTCGTCTTCTGTAGCTTCTCTGGGCTGAAACGAAACGTTGAATGACAGCAGCTCTTGATGTAAAATCTACTCTGTAACTGATGATTATCATAAATCTCATACTGCTTTAACACAGCGTCACGTTTATAAATGAAGTTTGGTTAGTTGTTATGTAGGACACAATGAATAACAAACCTCCACCCTGATGCAGTGAGACAGCAGCTCCTGTTTCTCCAGCTCCTTCATGATGGCTGTCACTCTGTCTGGACACTCTGGGTGACTGACAACAGCAACAACACGCAGCTAAATGAAACTAAGGCGTGTTTAACAGAAGTAAAATCTCCAGGATCAGTAAAACATCCTGATTTGACTTATTCTACTAAACTCATCCTGGTTTTGTTGGGATCAGAAGAAGCAGCTCAGTCAACCTGGTGTATCAGGGTTGTTTAACAGACCACATGTATCGACGTCACTGACCGAAACTGGACTAAGGTCAACACTATCAATGCCTTCAATTTAATCATCAGCAATAAATATGTTATTCCAGAAATTAAAAGCTTATTCACAGAGCGTATTTTGTCCATTTACAGTACTTAGTAGTTTCAGAGGTGAATGTATTTATTTATGTGTTATATCCTTCACATTCAAACACATCTGGCCAAAAGTCAAGCTGCATCAGGTCAAGATAGGGCACAAGACCATGTTGCAGGCTTAAAACATGTTTTCTCATCTACTGTGTTGTAAATAATGAAAGAGCCTTAAATTCAACCAGCACACGTAAAAAAACAGGCTTAATCCTTTGTCTGGATTTTGTGCAACAACCTTGTTAATGCGCCAACGTGTCAATAAATGATTCATGATATAAAGTGAACACAGGCAAAGTGACTCTGGGCCGTTACCTGGGATCCCACAGGTTCTTATGATGAGTGAAGACCTCAGAGTAAACCAGACCAGTACCGCTGATTGACGCCAAGCTTGACAGGTCCTACACACACAGACACACGCAGAGTGTAAGGCAGAGGACCTTGTGTCCTACATGGCTGCATGACGCCAGGGACATTCAGAGAACTGAGCTCTGGTTCTCACTGTGTCCTCGATGACACAAACAGAACTCAACAACAGGAGGATATGGGCTGAATCTCAGATCATGTGGTTAACATCTAAACCATTTAATTGTTTCTGTGGCTCAGAACCGCTATGACCCAACAACCTGAAGCTGGATCAAAGGTTTGGTTTGCTCACCAGTGCCTGCAGCCTGACGTTCAGCTCCTCTTCTCTGTCCTCTCTGCTCCTCTCCATTCTTCCTCTCCTCTTCACTTGCACACTGTTTCCTCCTCTCACTGCTGGACCTCCTTTACTCCCACTGCCCTGAAAACACAAACATGCAGCCTCAGTCTCCCAATGACGCACTGAGGTGGATTGTGTCCTAATGAAGTGTGTGACGCTGAACTTTCAGCCTTAGCAAAAAGGTGCAGGTCAAACTCCAGCTCAGATAAATCATTTATGTGCTGTTGGTGCAGCAGCTGGTGACAGAAGGAAACTTACTACACACATCCGGACACATTTCTAACGCTCTGTGATGACAGGCCTCACCTCCACACACAGAGCTGCTGTGAGAGTAAGTGCCTGGTTCTGTTAATGTCCTCTACGTGTGTGACTGACCCGAGGCGACAGGCGAGGAGATCTCCTGACCGACTGGAGTCCAGACACTGGATCCGAGCCGGACTTCATCTTTGATCACCCGAAACAAAGGCAGAAGAAGTTCAACCTGTCTGTAAATCCCACAGAGATGAGTCGCATTCGGGTCCAAACGCTGTGACAGTGTTCGGTGGTTCCCGTGATTTTCTGTCTGAAACCTGCTGCGGTTCCGACGACCAGCTCGCCAGTCAATAGGAATGTCCGGACCGTGGCCGAGCCTGGGTCAACGCTGCCGAACCCTGAGTCTGAGAGTCTAACGAGAATTGAAATTCATCCAGACCCACTGTTCTTCTCCTTGTATTCGCTTTTGTTTCCGCTGAGCGCGAACTGAGCACAACTGTCGCGCACCATGACGTCAGACAACGGAACCAATCAGCTGCAGGCGCAGTCCAGACAGAAATGCCCGCGTCTGGGCGGAGCTCGTGACTATATCAATAAATAATAAGAAGCCGCTTCATTTCATGAAAATAAAAGCTTGTTATTATTTATTTATTGTTTATCGTATTGTTTGCTTCAGTCGTCTAGCAGCGCCTGACACAATTTCAGTTCATTTCCTGTCCGTCTTCTATGTTAAATCTTCCGTTATTGTTTTGTTAGTGAATGTTTAAACTATAAATTTGAGAATTTATAGACCTCAGACCTAAATCTAATAAAGCAGTCTGTTCAGACTGTCTGTGATGGGCTTACAAATATTTATTCAGACAGGTGTTAAACTGCTTTTAGTCTGGTCAATAAACCTTTTTAATCAGAAACACAAACACATCATTAAACTTGACTGCTACAACTTATTGTGTCCTAATCATCTTCATCGCATGTTGACAGATTCATATCATATCACTCATAAACTTGAATGGTCTGCAACTGACACCAATGTTTGATAATGTGAAATGAAAACAGCAGAATCTGTAAAACATCACCAGTTTTTAATGAAACTTCAAATTATAACTGTGATGAAATAATGCAAAACTGACAACAAACAGATACAAAACATCAGGACAAAAACGACTGAATGTGCAACAATGTCTGAATAGTAAAAGGTTCACTGTTTCACTGGAAACTTGACCTTAAGACTCTGATCAGCAGCTTCACTGCTGGGCATTGTGGGTAATGTAGTGTTTGTCAGAAGAATACGATGCAGATGATGATCAGAGATGTTTTAAGATAGATCAGATACATGAGTTAAGAAAAAAGCCATTATAATAAAGCTTTTCAGTTTAATCACATTTCTTTCACGAGTACTGCGACTGCGAACCAGTGATTTGTTGTGACTCTAATTATCTTCTAATTACTAGATTCATTTCGTATCTTTATCAAAATATACATATTTATAATGATTATAACCAAGAGGTCATAATTGTACCAAGACAGTTGTAACAATTCTAAATATCCTAAGGATCCTGTAATTACTCAGTCATAAAGTAATAAATCATTACACAGTCTTCATCTCTTCATTTCATTACAATTGTATTTAATTATGTTTTTATTGTGAAATAATGTATTCATATTTCGAATTGTTCTATTTGGATGTTTTGGAGTTTGTTCAATTATATGATGCGCGTGTAGTAATTCCATGTTTTAGTCCATGTCTGAATTCCTGCCGTGAACCCGTCTGCTTCTGCTGCCCCGCCCCCACCTGTCTGTTTGCTGCTCTCCTGTCCACCCGTCCGTCCGCCCGCCGTCTACCTGTCCTTGGCAGTGCGCAGGTCTGTGGTAATGGGGTCGTGCTGGATGGTCTGGTGCAGCATCAGAGCCAGTAAACCGGCTCTGTTGGTCATGGCCGTCCTCAGGTTCCTCTCCTGCTCGAACAGCTCGTCTAGCTTGTACCACTGACAGAGACAGAGGACGTTGGGTCAGCGCAGCACCGTGACGAGCGACAGCTGACATGAACAAAGTTTGTGGGTGGGTTACCACTCGGACTCTTTCCAGGTCGACCTCGGCTCGGCGCAGTTTCTCCCAGCAGTAATGTTTGTTGCATTTCCTCTTAGAAACTCTGCAAAACTCTCCCGTTGGTTCAAAGACGTCTTTGACCAGAGGACAACCACAAACCTCGTCTGCTGGGACCTTAACAACGGAGGCGCAGAGAGTATGATGACAAACTACATCAACAGTAAGGAGCTGCTAATATTACTAACAACATTAACAGGCACCTTTGGGTCTCTGGAATGCTCAGGACATAAAACCTGCAGCCGTTTACAGTACGTCTTACTCTGAGGGTTGTACACGTCACAGAACAACCTGGTGGCTCTGAAGGACAGACAGAGAGGTGTCACAGGTCACATGACAGACAGGCAGCAGACAGACGGGTGGTCAGGTCTTACCCCTCGATACGTGTTGGGTACATGGAACCGAATGACGTCTGACTCTCGTACTGTTGGACAGAGACGCATCAAAATGGGACATTGACTTTTTCACTGCACAGGTTCAGTTCAAGTGATTTTCAACGACTCTGCTCTCATCAGCATGTGACACAGCTGAACGTCCTACTAGTATAATGCTACTGACTACTGACGAGGCTAAAGCGTTGCTAAGTGAGGTGGAACCTCTGGGACATGTCCTGGGGCTTTTCAGTCTCGACCTCACAACGGATTTCAACTGGACTAACTGCTGGAAACCGACCTTTGCGTAGCATCTCTCCATGTGTCTCAGCGCCACCTTGGGGTTGATGGGATGACTGCATGAAACACAAAAGATCTGAAGGTCCGTGTCATCGCCGTCACCTTCAGTCACCTGAGGAGACGCATCGTTAGCCTACGCCGGAGACCAAGGGACGAGTGTCTGAGCGTGTCCTACCTCCTCGTGGTGCTGGACCTGCTGCAGTTTGGCGTTGGCGATGATGCCTTCCAGCTCGTGAAAGCGTTTCTCCATCATGGTGAGCCGCAGTCTCGCTGCTTGCTGCTCCCTTCGGATCCGTTCCAGCTGCCTCCGGCCCATCTCCTCCGCGACGCACGGGCTCTGCTGCCACTGCTGGATCCTCTGAGGCAGGATCTCATAGATACGACTGAGACAGTCACAAAAACAAGCACTTGGACTCAAGACACGCTTCTAAACCCTTCGTGTGAGCCGTCACATCTTTTTGCTCATGTTGTTCTGTGTCTTTGAGTGTCGACAAGAATTAAATGTAGTTTTACTGGTAAGGTGACAAAAGCATAAAGACGCAGACGGGTCCTTGTTCACAGTTTCATTTCTCCGTCCACTGGAAACTCACTTGGCTGCGAGCTTCATGCCACAGTCCTCGGAGCAGTATTTGGAGTTAGTCCTTGCTGGTTCCACACATCCAGGACCCAAACACTGCCTCAGGGCCCCAGACGCGTCTTTAACCCCGACATCTCCTGCCCGCTCGCTGTGCCGCACACGTTCCCTGTGACGCTGCTTCGCTTTGTGGCGCCGAGGCTTCAGCTCCTCTTTGGGAGCAGACACCGACTTCTACGGGACAGGACAGGAGGCGTGTTAGCGACGGACGCACCGAGAAAAACCGGACTCTGGCCGAGATGGGTCAAAGCCCCGTCTGAATTACACCACAAACAAAAGACTGAACATAAACCATCACTAAGAGCCGGGGACAGCATCAGGACCAGGGATGAGTCCAGACGCATCTGACCTTCATGTCAGACTGAAGCGATAAAAGCTGTACACCGGGCGGCTAACTGTCACAAAATGAAACCTTCTGATGCTCAGTTGAGCGTCCACTCGTTAAAGATCGCCGAACGTAAGCTCACTGCGCTCACCTTCCTCTCAGTCTTCTTCTCTCGCCTCTTCACGTGTTTCACCTTCACCGCCTTCTTCCTCATAGAGTCCGACTGAGCGTCTTCCTCCTCACTATGCCACACCTGGAAGGAAGACAGGTCGTAACAGAGGTTCCTGTAGCTGATGGGTCAGAACCAGACCCACACACTGACCAGGTCTCTGTATCCAGCAGCTTTGTACTGTTCATACAGTTCCAGCTCGCTCTCACTGAACCCCTCCTCCTCCTCCTCCTCGTCATCCTCGTCTTCGTCAGTCTGGTGCCCCACGCCTTTCCGTGGTGGGCCCCGCCCTCTGCTGCCGCTTCGGCTCATCTCCTCTTCTCGGACCCGAAGCATCTTCTGCTCACATACAAATCAGTCCAGCTGATCTAGGTGTTATCAGTATTATATCACAGCCGGTAACAGTTTGGAACAACTTCGTTTAAGTGCTGATCACATCCGCCAGACGTTGGCCTGAGGTTCACTTACCCGGGCTCGGACCTCGCATTGCCGGAGTCGACACTTCTGCCTGATTTTGTTCGGACCTCCAAACTTCTTCATGTCTTTACAGAAGTCACACTGGGCGCAGTCCTCCGTCCTTAGACAGGCATCGCACTCGCCACACATCCTGGCTGAACGCTTGATCTGAGGCACAGACCCAGTTTGGGTTTTGAAACCGCCGACACCTGATCGGCTGTTTTTGGTTTGGAATGTCAGCGTCAGCTGAAGACATCAGCAACGATACACTGCACTAAGACAAAGACAGACGGCTTCCTGTGAGCCCCGCCTCCTACCTGGGAGCCCCGCCTCCTACCTGGGAGCCTCGCCTCCTGTCCATTCTCGGCTGGGTCATGTCGTTCCCGTCGTTGTCCAGTGTGTCATCTCTGTCTGGCTCTGACTGCTTATCCTCCTTCTCCTTGGTCTTTTTCGGACGGTATTTGATCTCCAGAGACAAATCCTGGTCTGAGTAAAAAACACAAAATACAGCTAACGGTCGGACTCGACAAGGTTTTGAGTCTGTAGGACAGCGAACGACCGAGACCAAGCTTTAGTCCAGTCAACGTCTGAATCCAAGCAGGAGACACTGACCTCTGCAGGACGGACAGAACCAGACCCTGATGGCTTTGGCTGCTTTCTCTGACACGCCCACGCAGCCTCCATGGAACCACTCAGTGCAGCTGTCGCACCCTCTGGGGAGGAGACAAACGGGAGGAGGCAGACGGGAGGAGTCAAACGGGAGGAGACGAACGGGAGGAGGCAGATAGGAGGAGAAGAACGGGAGGAGACAGATAGGAGGAGGCAGACGGGAGGAGGCAGATAGGAGGAGGCAGACGGGAGGAGGCAGACGGGAGGAGGCAGATAGGAGGAGTCAAACGGGAGGAGGCAGACGGGAGGAGGCAGATAGGAGGAGAAGAACGGGAGGAGACAGATAGGAGGAGGCAGACGGGAGGAGGCAGATAGGAGGAGGCAGACGGGAGGAGGCAGACGGGAGGAGGCAGATAGGAGGAGTCAAACGGGAGGAGGCAGACGGGAGGAGGCAGATAGGAGGAGTCAAACGGGAGGAGACAAACGGGAGGAGGCAGACGGGAGGAGATGAACAGATACGAGGTGACAAACAGACGGGAGGAGACAGACGGGAGGAGACAGACGGGAGGAGACAGACAGGAGGAGACAGACGAGAGGAGACAGACGAGAGGAGACAGACGGGAGGAGGCAGATAGGAGGAGTCAAACGGGAGGAGACAAACGGGAGGAGGCAGACGGGAGGAGACGAACGGGAGGAGGCAGATAGGAGGAGTCAAACGGGAGGAGGCAGACGGGAGGAGGCAGATAGGAGGAGTCAAACGGGAGGAGGCAGACGGGAGGAGACGAACGGGAGGAGGCAGATAGGAGGAGTCAAACGGGAGGAGGCAGACGGGAGGAGACGAACGGGAGGAGGCAGACGGGAGGAGACGAACGGGAGGAGGCAGATAGGAGGAGTCAAACGGGAGGAGGCAGACGGGAGGAGTCAAACGGGAGGAGACGAACGGGAGGAGGCAGATAGGAGGAGTCAAACGGGAGGAGGCAGACGGGAGGAGTCAAACGGGAGGAGACAGATAGGAGGAGGCAGACGGGAGGAGGCAGACGGGAGGAGGCAGATAGGAGGAGGCAGACGGGAGGAGGCAGACGGGAGGAGACGAACGGGAGGAGGCAGACGGGAGGAGGCAGATAGGAGGAGTCAAACGGGAGGAGGCAGACGGGAGGAGACGAACGGGAGGAGGCAGATAGGAGGAGTCGAACGGGAGGAGGCAGACGGGAGGAGGCAGATAGGAGGAGTCAAACGGGAGGAGACAAACGGGAGGAGGCAGACGGGAGGAGACGAACGGGAGGAGGCAGATAGGAGGAGTCGAACGGGAGGAGGCAGACGGGAGGAGACGAACGGGAGGAGACAGATAGGAGGAGGCAGACGGGAGGAGGCAGATAGGAGGAGTCAAACGGGAGGAGGCAGACGGGAGGAGACGAACGGGAGGAGGCAGATAGGAGGAGTCAAACGGGAGGAGGCAGACGGGAGGAGACAGATAGGAGGAGGCAGACGGGAGGAGGCAGATAGGAGGAGTCAAACGGGAGGAGGCAGACGGGAGGAGACGAACGGGAGGAGGCAGATAGGAGGAAAAGAACGGGAGGAGGCAGATAGGAGGAAAAGAACGGGAGGAGGCAGATAGGAGGAGTCAAACAGGAGGAGGCAGATAGGAGGAGTCAAACGGGAGGAGGCAGATAGGAGGAAAAGAACGGGAGGAGGCAGATAGGAGGAGTCAAACGGGAGGAGGCAGACGGGAGGAGACGAACGGGAGGAGGCAGATAGGAGGAGTCAAACGGGAGGAGGCAGACGGGAGGAGACGAACGGGAGGAGGCAGATAGGAGGAGTCAAACGGGAGGAGGCAGATAGGAGGAGAAGAACGGGAGGAGGCAGATAGGAGGAGAAGAACGGGAGGAGGGAGACGGGAGGAGACGAACGGGAGGAGGCAGATAGGGGGAGACAAACGGGAGGAGGCAGACGGGAGGAGACGAACGGGAGGAGGCAGATAGGAGGAGAAGAACGGGAGGAGACAAACGGGAGGAGGCAGACAGGAGGAGACAGACAGGAGGAGACAGGCGGGAGGAGGCAGATAGGAGGAGGCAGACGGGAGGAGGCAGATAGGAAGAGTCAAACGGGAGGAGGCAAACGGGAGGAGGCAGACGGGAGGAGACAGACAGGAGGAGACAGACGGGAGGAGGCAGATGGGAGGAGTCAAACGGGAGGAGACAAACGGGAGGAGGCAGACGGGAGGAGACAGACAGGAGGAGACAGACGGGAGGAGGCAGATAGGAGGAGGCAGACGGGAGGAGACAGACGGGAGGAGGCAGACGGGAGGAGACAGACGGGAGGAGAGGTCAGTGTCACTGCTGATGTGTGACATCAGAACTCGGCTGAGAAGAGGTTTATTTACATCATGAAGCAGTTGATGTCCGGCTTCCTGCAGACGCAGTAGACCGGAGCGTTGGGAGCTTTCATGGCCTCTCTTGTTCTCCCTCCTCCTGCTTCATCCTCCTCTTCACCTCCTCCGACCTCCTCCTCGCTGTGTCGCTGTGCAGCTGCCGCCTCCACAGACTGAGAGTTCTTGATGTAAAGTGGACGCAGTCAGGACAGTTGCGCTATTACGTACTATGCATGTTCATACAGACGCGCTGTTAGATGCTCTAGTCTCGCGTTAGAACCAGTAGCAGACTCTGCCGCTGGTGTCTAACCGATGCTCCGTTACTCTCACCGGACGCTCACCATGGCGCTGCCGTCTGGCCTCCGTCGCTGTTCTGCTGCAATTCTCAGCAAAAGCCCTTCAGTCGGTCCCCGCCTGCGACCATTGCTGCCGCTCGACACATCTGCACAGACGCCTTTGTGTCCGTCTCAGCGGAGCATCCTCGTCTTCTTCTGGCGGAGCCTCCAGGCAGCGGGCGCCGCCTGCAGGACGGAGGCTGGTCTGCGGCCGCGAACCGCGCACGTGCGCTGGCGCTCAGCTCACAACAAAAAGAATAAAAGATGTAACAAACCAGAGCAGCGCGGACACACAAGCTGCGGGTCACAGCGGATCCAGCAGGAGGCGTCACATGCAAACGCCTGGTCGCGTTTTCATCCGCAGCGGTTCTGCAGTGGTTCTGTAGTTCTGTGGTGGTTCTGTAGTGGTTCTGTAGTAGTTCAGTGGTTCTGCAGTGGTTCTGTAGTAGTTCAGTGGTTCTGCAGTGGTTCTGTAGTAGTTCAGTGGTTCTGTAGTGGTTCTGTAGTTCTGTGGTGGTTCTGTAGTGGTTCTGTAGTTCTGTAGTGGTTCTGTGGTGGTTCTGTAGTTCTGTGGTGGTTCTGTAGTACTTCAGTGGTTCTGCAGTAGTTCTGTGGTGGTTCTGTAGTGGTTCTGTAGTTCTGTGGTGGTTCTGTAGTGGTTCTGTAGTGGTTCTGTGGTGGTTCTGTAGTTCTGTAGTGGTTCTGTGGTGGTTCTGTAGTTCTGTGGTGGTTCTGTAGTGGTTCTGTAGTTCTGTGGTGGTTCTGTAGTGGTTCTGTAGTTCTGTAGTTCTGTGGTGGTTCTGTAGTACTTCAGTGGTTCTGCAGTAGTTCTGTGGTGGTTCTGTAGTGGTTCTGTAGTTCTGTGGTGGTTCAGTAGTGGTTCTGTAGTTCTGTGGTGGTTCTGTAGTGGTTCTGTAGTTCTGTAGTGGTTCTGTGGTGGTTCTGTAGTTCTGTGGTGGTTCTGTAGTTCTGTGGTGGTTCTGCAGTAGTTCTGCAGTGGTTCTGTAGTACTTCAATGGTGGTTCTGTAGTAGTTCAGTGGTTCTGTAGTAGTTCTGTGGTGGTTCTGTGGTGGTTCTGTAGTACTTCAGTAGTTCTGCAGTAGTTCAGTAGTTCTGTGGTGGTTCTGTAGTGGTTCTGTGGTGGTTCTGTAGTAGTTCAGTGGTTCTGCAGTGGTTCTGTAGTTCTGTGGTGGTTCTGTACTACTTCAGTGGTTCTGTAGTAGTTCAGTAGTTCTGCAGTAGTTCTGTGGTGGTTCTGTAGTTCTGTGGTGGTTCTGTACTACTTCAGTGGTTCTGTAGTAGTTCAGTAGTTCTGCAGTAGTTCTGTGGTGGTTCTGTAGTTCTGTGGTGGTTCTGTACTACTTCAGTAGTTCTGCAGTAGTTCAGTAGTTCTGCAGTAGTTCTGTGGTGGTTCTGTACTACTTCAGTAGTTCTGCAGTAGTTCAGTAGTTCTGCAGTAGTTCTGTGGTGGTTCTGTACTACTTCAGTAGTTCTGCAGTAGTTCAGTAGTTCTGTAGTAGTTCTGTGGTGGTTCTGTAGTAGTTCTGTGGTGGTTCTGTAGTGGTTCTGTAGTGGTTCTGTGGTGGTTCTGTAGTGGTTCTGTGGTGGTTCTGTAGTGGTTCTGTGGTGGTTCTGTGGTGGTTCTGTAGTAGTTCTGTGGTGGTTCTGTAGTGGTTCTGTGGTGGTTCTGTAGTAGTTCTGTGGTGGTTCTGTAGTGGTTCTGTAGTGGTTCTGTGGTGGTTCTGTAGTGGTTCTGTGGTGGTTCTGTAGTGGTTCTGTAGTGGTTCTGTGGTGGTTCTGTAGTACTTCAGTGGTTCTGTAGTAGTTCTGCAGTACCACAGTTGTATAGTGGTGGTATAGTCGTATTATTTCTAGTAGTTGTACTTGAAGTGGTTCTGCTGGTCCGGTTCTGTTTTGCTCTTCAACGCGCCTGCGTGCTCGTGCTCGTGCTCGTGTGCAGCGGAGGCGGAGACAGTGACACGCGCCGGTTCACGGCGGCTGAATAACAGAGAAGCGCCGGGACGAAGCAGAGACGCACAGAGAGAAACGCTGCGGGTGAGAAAACGGCTTTTCTGTCGTCAAAGCTTTCGTTGAATTTAACACAACAGAAGTAAGAGCAAAAGAAAACGTCTGTGGATAAACAAGTCCGTTAAGCAGCTTCGAGTAGACGTAGAAGAGCCAAACGTGGTCACGTGTCATTAATAATCTTGACTGATAATTAGCTGTTGATGAGGCGTTTTGCATTGGGACACGTCTGCGTCTGTTCATTTCTGCTCCAGCGCTTGTTCTCTTTGTTGTTGACAAACTCTGACTTCAGTTGGTTTTGAAACATTCTTTTATTAATATCATAACATCAGCAGGATGGAAGTGACATCACACTGCAACAGCCATGACATCACTGAGAGCCAAGCCAACAACAATACGAACCAATCAGAATGCATCTTGAATCAGCCAACAGCCGATCACAACGCAGGTGAGCTTGTTTCTGATGACGTGTGTGTGACATCACATCTGGATCCACATCCTGGAACCACAGGACAAGAACACGGAACTTCCTGTGTTTCTATGTCGAGGCAGGACTTCCTCTCTGGGGCCCGATCTCCGTCCAGAACCAGGACTCAGAGAGTTTTAGCATTAGATAAAATCACTGGGTTAAATTTAGGTCCGGATTACAGCCCACACAGATTCTTCTATGGGCTGATGATCCTGGATTTGGTGGAATTTTCCACGTTGCTGAGCATCAGTTTATCCTCAGGAGAGAGTGTTGGACAGACGCTGTGGTTCTCAGAGAACTCGGTCCTACATGGCAGCGTGTTTTCAAATGTTTGAACTGTTCTTTTGCAGAAGACGACCCTCCCTCTCTCTCTGATAGGTCACAGGATGGTGACATCAGCGGCGACTCCTTGACGGACAGCTATTCCACTAATGACATCTCTCGACTGCTTCCCGCTCAGACCACCTCTGCTCTGCGGATGCTTGAAGGTAACACATACGTGATCTGACTTTAGTGTTTGACTCTGTGACGTCTGATGTCATCAGTGATGCTGTGTCTCTCTCTCAGGTGTGGCCAGCTCCTTAGCGTCTCCCACCTTTCCTTCCCCTCTCCCTCCTTCCACTCCTCCTCCTCCCTCTAAGTCATCTACCTGTAACAGACACACCTGCAACCTTCCTCATCACCACCACCATCGCCAGGAAAGCGCCAATCAGAAACGTCTGTCCTCGACTAAAAGCCACGCCTCCCTGAAGACGGATGCTGCTCACATTAGAGAGGTCGCTGGAGATGGTGAGCCAATCAAAATTCACTTCCTGTCTCCAAAAAACAGGACAGACAGAGAAACACGCTCAGGTCGTCTCTGGCGCTTTGCTTATCTCTGCTGAACACAAGTCCCAGCTCGACCCAAACCCAGCAGCTGGTGATGATAACAGTCTAATAACAACCTGCTCGAACTTATGTGAGCTCGCTGTCATCAACACTGTAAAGAAAAGTCTGTGAAAACACCGAAATAAACATAAATACAAAGATAAATAAGACGACAAGAGGAAAATGTTCAGACTGCTGCGTTCACTGTCTCCACAGACTGCTGCGTTCACTGTCTCCTGCTCTGTCTGTCCCCACAGACTGCTGCGTTCACTGTCTCCACAGACTGCTGCGTTCACTGTCTCCACAGACTGCTGCGTTCACTGTCTCCTGCTCTGTCTGTCCCCACAGACTGCTGCGTTCACTGTCTCCTGCTCTGTCTGTCCCCACAGACTGCTGCGTTCACTGTCTCCTGCTCTGTCTGTCCCCACAGACTGCTGCGTTCACTGTCTCCTGCTCTGTCTGTCCCCACAGACTGCTGCGTTCACTGTCTCCTGGCCTGTGTCTGTCTCCACAGACTGCTGCGTTCACTGTCTCCTGCTCTGTCTGTCTCCACAGACTGCTGCGTTCACTGTCTCCACAGACTGCTGCGTTCACTGTCTCCTGCTCTGTCTGTCTCCACAGACTGCTGCGTTCACTGTCTCCTGCTCTGTCTGTCTCCACAGACTGCTGCGTTCACTGTCTCCACAGACTGCTGCGTTCACTGTCTCCTGCTCTGTCTGTCCCCACAGACTGCTGCGTTCACTGTCTCCACAGACTGCTGCGTTCACTGTCTCCTGGCCTGTCTGTCTCCACAGACTGCTGCGTTCACTGTCTCCTGGCCTGTCTGTCTCCACAGACTGCTGCGTTCACTGTCTGCTGGCCTGTCTGTCTCCACAGACTGCTGCGTTCACTGTCTCCTGCTCTGTCTGTCCCCACAGACTGCTGCGTTCACTGTCTCCTGGCCTGTCTGTTCTGCGAGCTGCTGTCCATGTGTTCGGCCGTGGGGGAGTGTCTGGCCTGCGGTCTGGGCGGGGCTGGATGTTGCGACGCCGTGGCCGGTGGCTGTTGCTGCTGCATGGAGGCGGCGGGGGAGGCGGCCTGCACAGAGGAGGCATGTCAGGCCGTGTTGGACTGTGGGATACTGGAGGACTGCTGCGGCTCGTCCGACTGCTTGGAGATCTGTCTGGAGTGCTGCTCCATCTGCTTCCCGGCGTAGAGCAGCCCCTCAGAGCACTAAGCGTCTGATTCAGCAAACAGCTGAATTTAATCGCTTCTTTGTTTTCCTTTTTCAGAATAATTCAGGGCAGGTCAGTACTGAGCAAGTGACTTTAATGGAAATCAACAAAAGCATGATTCCTTCCTCGACTCTTTGTTTCTTGCTCAGCTCTGGACCCAGTAATTGAAAAAACATAGAGATGCACAGGATTTTACTTTGTTTTAGCTGTGATGCAGGTTCTCAAGCTGAGAAGAACCAAAGTGCATTTGTCACAGAAACAGTTTAGCAGGAAAGTGTCCAGAAAAAGAGGAATCTCCTCATTTTACTTACAGAACCAGCTGACGAAGGCAGCAACTACGGTTTCTACTGCTCATGAACGGAACTTGAATTGATTTAGGCTCCGAATGGACTTGAAGGAGTCGCAGCAGCACAAGGGATTTTCAAAACCCGTCTCAGAGGCTGCCTCACTAAATATTTTCTACAGATTTCTTTTGTTTTATTTATTTGCTTTATGGGATTTTGGGAGAAAATCTTATTTTTGATTAATTAACTCTTTGTTTTGTTTATAAGATCAATGTTTATTGATATATGATTATGTTCTCAAAATCCATGTAGCTATGCATCTTTACACTTGTTTGCAAAGCTTTAGTTGATTCCGTCTGAAACCAAACTTCCTGTGACTGCTGCTGTTTTAGTACAGATAAAATCTGATGAAGTAAAAAAAGTAGCTCCAGTTTCTTCTGTCCAGTTCTGTGATTGACAGCTCAGGGGTGTGTGGGTGGGACAGGAAGTGGACCCTGCAGGGCCAGGATGTGTGTGTTTGTTGAAGCTGTGAGCCAGGACGTCCAAACAGGAAACAGGAAATTACTGCAATGACAACACGCCCTGACCTTTGACCCCCCACCGGAGGCCTAACATCAAAGAGACACCACTCACCCACCGCGGTGACAGTCACCCTGCAGTCTGACTATTCAAACAGTAAAGTGACAACAGACACTAGAAATAACACACAAAAAGTACAAAAGAAAACAGGTGATGCAAAGAATGAAAAGAAGTCTGAGAAGTAAAGGAATCGGAGGCAGAGATGAGTCTTTCCCTGTGTCTTTAAATGTGTTTAAATGTCTCTCCACTCAGTCAAAGGGCCAAAACAGGATCAGGGCAGATCAACTCTTATAAGGCTGGACTCGTTGGACCTGAAGGCACAGCTGCTCGGTGGGATCTGGTGGGTTGTACTGGTGAAGACGACTATAAATCAACTGAATTTAACAGATGCAGAAATCTGATAACTGAAGAATTGTTTAGTTCCAGTCGGGACGAGCAGACGAGCCAGCGTAACTACTTCCATCCATCGCTGCTCGTCCCTGAGAGAAACTCACTGGGTTCAATTTACAATCTGCTGATCATCAGAGAAACAGGGACCTCTGGTGGCAGCATGGAGACACAGGACGATGGGGGAGAAAAGAGGACGGGAGACGGAGGACAGTGGGGGAGGAAAGACAGAAGAGGATAGAGGAGAAAAGAGGACGATGGGGAAGGAGAGAAGACAGGAGACAGAGGACAATGGGGGAGGAAAGAGGACGGGAGACGGAGGACGATGGAGGAGAAAAGACAGAAGAGGATAGAGGAGAAAAGAGGACGATGGGGAAGGAGAGAAGACAGGAGACAGAGGACAATGGGGGAGGAAAGAGGACGGGAGATGGAGGACGATGGAGGAGAAAAGACAGAAGAGGTTAGAGGAGAAAAGAGGACGATGGGGAAGGAAAGAAGACAGGAGACGGAGGACAATGGGGGAGGAGAGAGGACGGGAGACGGAGGACGATGGGGAAGGAGAGAGGACGGGTGAACCAGGAAACTTGTCCCTGCATCCTTGTCTCCAATTCTCCCTCCTTTACGTCCAGACCAGAAATGAGGAACAGACAAACTACTTTCATAACTTTATTTTATAGAAAATCTGACACATAAAGAATCTATAAAAATACACACAGGACGTTCTCATAAGAACAGTCAGAATGTCTTTAATACCAGATCCTGACCACAGACAACTGTTGCTACGGTAACTGCATCACTCACATCATCTCACTGTTCTGAGACAGTAACCAGACCAGGTGACCGGTGAGACCTGCTGGTTCATCACACTTGCTTCCAGTAAATGCTTTGCTTGGTCAATCACAACATAATTGCATAAAAAACATGGAGAACAAACTTTCGAAAGATGAAACTTCATCACCCTCCTTTCACCATCAAGTGGTCTGTACAGACAAACTTAAGCACATGTTCCCAACGTCTGCCAGCAGGTGTCCGTGGTTCCTTCAATCCGCAAAGAAAAGAAAAGAAAAGAAAAGAAAAGAAAAGCAAAGCAAAGCAAAGAAAAGAAAAGAAAAGAAAAGAAAAGAAAAGAAAAGAAAAGAAAAGAAAAGAAAAGCAAAGAAAAGCAGAGCCTTTAAAACGTGCTAACAGTGGATTTGGTCTCATTATGTTTCAGGTCTAACAGAGCAGTTAAAACAAAACACATTTAAACATAGATGATGTGCAACAGTCCTTATGTGAGGCCAACAGACAAACTAACATAATGATGAATTATAGTTTCCCTTTTCCTCTGTGTTCCATAATAAAAGATAATAACTGAAAAATGTGTCAAAAACGACAGATGTCAGTGGCTGATTATTTCTGTGTTTATGTACAGAGTTAATATTTACACAATTAACCGACGTGCACCACCAATTCTGACCAGATGAACAGGCCGTAGAAAAACAATCACATTTTTAGTTGTGTGGCATAAAAAATGGCCAATATGTGAAGGTGACGTCAGCAGGAACCCTGAGGGCTGAAAATAACAAGTCTTTAAAGTATGTCGAATCTAAAGATTCATGACTTTACTTCATACCATAATCAATCATTCCGTTAATCAGTGAAAGTAAATGTATCCCATTACTAAGCAGTAATAGAAACGTCTTCTATTACTGGTTCATTTACGGTTACTACTCGTCTCTGGGTGATTGATAGAATTCTTGTCTGAGCTGTTAACTGGGTGAATGACCAGAACCATGGGCAGCGCTGAAGCCTGCCGGTTGGTCAAACACAGCCAATAACATCTGCAGGAGGAAGGAACCAGTGTAAAAGCTGCATCATCACGTTTATGTGATTAATAATCAGAAACAGTCAACCAATCAGATTGTAAGTCTCTGTCACACCCACCCATGGGCGTGGAATGGAGCGCACCTGGTTACCGTGGTTATGCTGAACCCAACAGGGTAGATGACGTGGTTACTTATGGTTTAGGCTGTAGAACCAACAGCTGAGCGGTGGGACACAGAGGTTTCTTTGTGACATCTTTTTGAGCATTCGATTGTTCTGATGATCACTGATTTTAAAAATATTTCTATTAAAAACAGGGCCAGCCGGAGTCCCGCCTCCCGTTCTGACCAACCACGTTCCCCTGTGTGTGATGATGTCATCAGAGGTCCTCGTCCATGCTGAAGCTGCTTCTCCTGCTGCTGGTCTTAGAAGCGCCACAGGACAGCAGGGGGTCGCCTCGTCTCCCCTCCTCCATCAGAATGTCTCCCAGGCCGTGGAGCTCTGTCAGCTCCACGTCAGACATCAGGTCTGGGGAGAAGACAGTTGCTCCCTGGGGCTCGTCCAGCTCCCCGAAGCTCAGGGCGTCCAGACCCAGGCAGGGGGTCACTAAGGCGGAGGCCGCCTGAGGCAGGGTGGGGGAGAGCAGGGTCTGAGAGTCTAGAGAAGAGGAAGCGGGGGTAGATGAGGAGGTGGAGGAGAGTCCGTGGAAGCGAGCCTGAAGCTCCAGCTCCTAAAAACAAAGTCCAATGAGCTTTGATTAGTATCCCTGAGGATTCGAAACACTTGGTCAGCTCACCTCCTTTACCCCCTCACCTGGATGCGCAGCAGCAGGCAGCGGTTGTTGTTCTCCAGCCTCCTCTGTCTCTCCTCCATCTCCCGGGCTCGGTGCTGCTCTTTCTGTAGTTTACGGATATAATCCACCGACGCCTTCAGGATGGTTCCTTTGTTCCACTTCATCTCCCTGGTCACACACACAGCTTCATCACCTTCTTGCCTCAACGTGTTCTCTAATAGACATGACTCAGCATTATTCGCAGTGGTATCAGCAGTGTGTGAGTGATGCGTTTACTGACGGGTCGGTGGTTTTGGGGACGAGTGCTCCGAGTTCTTTGATCCGGTCGTTGATGTTGAACCTCCTCCTCCTCTCGACTGAAATAGAAACAGGTTGAGATCAAACTCATCACAGCATCAGGATGTAAAGCTACACATTTCATCACTGGTCATTTGTGTTTAGTCTCTGACTTCACAATGTGAGTAATATTGCAGGACTCACTCAGGTTGTGGTTGTCTTTCTTCTGACGTTCTTTGATCAGAGCTTTGGTCTCCACAGCTACAGCAAACGTCACAGATATTGTTCATGTTAGTTTCAGTTGCCTGGTTATGAGGATGTTCCAGTTATTTCCAGTTTCATTTGAGTTTCCTGATGAACAGTCCAACTGTGTTTTCTCAAAATCTGTGAGTCAGCACAGTGCGGTCTGAATTTTGGAGGACGTTCACGTGGACCAAACAGGAAGTGGGAACTGATGATGTGGGAGAAGTGAGCGTGGAGGAAGTCGTGGTGTTGACTAATCAAACTGAAGAAGAACAACTCACCGCTCAGCTCCCTCTTGATGTCGTGCAGTTCAGCTGGGCAGCTGTTGCTAACGGTGACGGTGGACGTTTTCCCGCTGCTGCCGTACACATCGACCATGGTCCCAGAGACGGGCAGCTGAAGCAGACCAATCAGAAAACAGTAAAGCTCAGGTTCGGCCCAGCTGGACGGGTCTGGTTGAGTAAACGTAGCTGCTGGGCGGAAACATCACATCACATCACAACACAACACAAGATGCTGGGGGAGAATCTACACTTAGGACAAAATTCAAACTCAGAACTGACAACCATCTGGTCCAAATCTAACTTTACCGCAGTATGAGATTCTCCTGCAGCTCTTCATCACCAACACGCTGCTGCATCACCATCTATGATCATTTTATACATCAGCTGTGTCTGAGTGTATAACGTATATACCAAAGCCCAGTTCCTGGTACCAGAACCAAACACAGGAGCGTTTCTAACGCAGCATCTTTAGGTGCTGTGAGAATGAGCAAACAAAACCAACGAGACAACAGGTCTCTGAGGAGCAGAGTCTGGATCAGAACAGGACCAGACTCCAGCAGCAGATCAACAGACTGTGTTTGGTGGCAAACATGAAGCAGCTTCGTGTCCAAATCACAAAGAGTCAAGTGATCCGGGCGGCTTCGATTTCCTTCTCGTCCACTGAACCTGGCCTGGCAGCGGTTCAGCGTGCTTTCCCATTGGCTCAAAGGTCACGACCTTTAAGCCTAGCTCCTCTTCGCCACGTGTCAGAAGCAGGTCTGGGGTTCAGTCCTGAGCCCAGAGAAGAGCAGGGAGGCACCTCATCGCTGCCCTGTGTGGTTCAGTCACGGTCGTTTCTCAGTTCCTCCCTGCGCTCGTTCCCTGGCTGCATTTCCTTCGATTAATGGACTAAGTGAAAACGGACGAGATGGTGACACGATGGCGAAACAGACTGACAACGACGTCGAGTCTCGGCAGAGTGTCCAACCCTGAACACGGCGACACTTTACTGCTGAGCTGGGCCGAACCAGGCCGGACTGCGCACAAAACAACTGACTGGATAACCAGCAAATAATCAGCTGACACAGGATCTGAACCTGCAAAGGCAGTAGATCTGCTGCTGAGCACAGCTGATCTGAAGTCAGACTCTGGAATCTGCTGATTGAACAGGAAACCTCTGACAGGACAGGACACTGAGCAGCGTTTCCAGTAACACATGCAAGAACTGGACTCTCAGGAACCAGAGTCTGCAGCTTAAACTCACAGAGAGGACCAGGATCGGTCCGCTCTGCACTAGAACGGAACCAGGATCGGTCCGCTCTGCACTAGAACGGAACCAGGATCGGTCCGCTCTGCACTAGAACGGAACCAGGATCGGTCCGCTCTGCACTAGAACGGAACCAGGATCGGTCTGCTCTATCTGTGTGTTGCTTCAGTTTCAGCCTCATCTTATAGGTTATACTGAAATAAAGACTCTAATCAAACAACTACACTCTACTATCAAAGAGAAACAGTTTCAAATTCTGGATCAGCACCGTGACCCGTGTGGAGCCAAAGGTCAAAGTTCATTTTACCTCAGATTTAATCCTCCTCTTCTCATGCTCTGGCAGTAAAACTAGAATCCTCATCTTTCTGATTTCACACAAACATAAAGAACCAGAGTCGCACCGAGCAGCTTCTCTTCCTCTTTCTGTCTGACGACTGTTGAAAAATGGGGAAACGTCTCTTTAAGAAAGAAACAAAAAACCTGCCAGAGCTTGATTATCAGGCCGACTCAGAGTCTCCACCCCGAACGGCTGCAGCAGGAACAGGGAGGCGGTTGGACCCAGAGCAGCTTTAATGCGCTTCATGCTCACTTTAACACAGTTGGGACACTTGACTGGTTACATTTTCTGTTCCTCTAAAAAAACGTGGCTTCACTAAGAAACTGTAAATTTAGAAAACACTAAATGCGCCGTTATGTGGACACAGTAAGAAAAACATAAAGTGCATCCATCCGAGTCCATGGTTGCGTCCAGCGCGTCCTGACCCTCATTCTGAAACGGTACGCAGTGATGCATCATGGGTCGCTTTGAGCCTTTCGTTGCCAAACTTATATGGCTTCCGCTGAGCCTACAGGAGTTGGTGAAGGTGCTGGAACAGAACAGTTTGTGTAGGTTACCGTGGTGGAGAGCTGCAGCCCCGAGTCGGTCACCTCCACAAAGCCGTCGTTCAGGCTGGACTCCAGGCTGATGATGTCATTGATGAGCATCTCTTCAGTCTGAACGAAACAAACACAGATCAGGTCTGATGGTGTACGGCCTGAGGATCAGTACAGTCGTGACCACACACACAACCACGGTGCGTATAATATGTGTTACAGCCTAAGGAGGCTTGTGGAACATCTACCTGGGGATCACGTATCATTTACATACTAGCAAACACCCTGACAGCACGTTCAGACGGACCAGGGAGCAGATCCACACGCTGCGAGACGTCACCGTGTCCGGTCCTTACTCATAAAGAAGCACAGCAGACCCTTCATATTTTAACCGTATGAACACAAAGACTGCGACAGTGTGTGAGCTGCTGCTCTGAGTCAGATCCTGACCAACTGCTGACTCAACGGACTGGGACTCAAACAGGAAGGACTCTGCTGACTTATTAAAACAACTGGCTTTTAGGGCAGATCTCAAATATGACAGTTCCTAATCACCCATGTGCACATTTAGCCCAGTAACGAACAAAACAAACAAACAAACAAACAGCAGAAAAATGTCCAACTCAGCTCGAGTTCTGCCGTTAAACTAGTTGTAGTCTTGTCCTGCAGATTTGACATTTGTCTCCATCTAGTGGCTCATTTCCTGTGGCTTCGCTCTTTGACCTTCATGTCATAGTCTTCAGCTTCAGTTTACGCTCATTAACAGCAATATTTTGAGTTCTGTACATAAAATGAGTTGGAGGTCTGTACTAAATACGCTTTGCATCTTTCACCTGTTCTATTCAAGCCAGGTAGAGAACTGGTCACCAGGTGTGTTCAGCCTGACAGGGCTTAGAACACACAGACCAATACCATCACTGTGGGATCATCGTTGTGTTGCCCTTGTTAGCGAACACTTCAGCTACTGTTCTGTTCTGGCTTCCTCTGGAGGAACAAGGTCTTGTTAAAGTGTTTTCAGGTTGGGATTATTTGCTGAGCTCCAAGTCACATATTTACTGTCCAGTACAAAGAAAACTGAATATATTTACTTCCTGCCCGCTGTCCTTAGTCTGTCCAGGGGTGGAGCCCACCTGGGAGGAGTGGCTTGGTGCCAGTCCCGCTGGCTCCTGACTGGTTGTCTTGGCAGTAGTGGACAGGTATTGACGCACCTGCTGCCTCTGAGCCTGCTGGATGTGATATCTGGTGGGGTTCTCCAGGTGAGTTTGCACCTGAGGGAAACACAGAGAAATTCCATCCAAGCAATATGCATTATGGGAAACCAAAGATCCAGGACTGAGCCTGAATCTGTTCTTATTAAACACACACTGTGATATCAGTGAGTAGTACTTGATCAAGTAGTGTTACACAAAACCCAACTCAACCCAACTTGTCTTTACGTAGGATTTTAGCTGCTAAATTATAGTTTTAGTTGTAGTCCCCTGACAGCTAGTAGATCTAGCTAACAGTTAGCCTGTTAGTGAGTGTGTGCACATGATTGATGTCATTGCATCCATGCGTTTATTCCCCATGTCCCAGAAACTACACATTAACGCAGGAGCAGACTGGATCCCTTTGGTTTTGGTGAACTTGGCACATGCAGCTGAGCCGTTTAAAGTTTGGGCCTGTCCAGGATTCAGTGGCTTTTGGTGAAATATCCTTGTACCTTGAGCACCTCCACAGGCACCTGAGCCGGGGGTCTGGCGGCCGAGGACACAAAGATGGGGGTCGAAGGCTCGGTGCAGCGGAGGAGCTGCTGCTGCGCCTCCTTCTGCTCCTCCTGTAGAGCCTGCTGCCGCATCAGATCCTGACGCAGCGACACCCTGCAGCAAAAGACCGAGAGACAAGAGAAGAATTAGACGGGTCCACGGGAGATGTTACATGACCCTGGCGGAGAACAGGGTCCTCTGCAGGACAGGCCGTCGCATCTACAGGGAAACACAGATGAGCGTGCGCTTACCTGGACGACATGACTGACGGCACTAAGGAACCGAAGGAGGAAGAGGAGGACGCTGACGATGTGCTGAGGAGACAAACAGAGCGGCCTGGTTGATTAACAGGAGAGCGTTCGTTACTGTGTTGAGATCAGGAACCTGGTGAACTTCACAGAAACACTGCATGTGACAGGTCTGTGGGTTACCTGCTGCTGATTGGCTGACTCTTGATCTGGTAGAAGGTGTCACACTCTGACGGAAGCAAACTGTCGACCTCAATGTCTGCGACAATACCCGACTCCACCCTGAGAAGAAGAGAACCAGAGAAACAGTCAGACAGGGACCAGGGACGGAACCAATCAGACAGGGAACCGATCACATGCTGAAGGGTCCGACATAGTTGTGGGCTGGTCACTTTTCTGTTTTCAACCTCCTGAACCTGCGGTTTCATGTTTTTCTGATGACAAATGATTAAATGAATGAAAGAAAATCACTGCCGCTTAACCTGTCTCTGTTCAGCAGCTGCTTCGTCAGGATGGGTAGAACACAGACAAATAAAAGGCTCCGTGTGGTTCCACAGCGATGTTAAACTCTGACTTTATTCCCTGAATGACTTTTGCTCCACACACTCAGGACGACAGTAAATACAGGAAGCTCCTCTGCTTCGCGCTGCTGGTCTTTATGATTGTTTACGGGTGTTTTACCCTTTGGGATTTGATCCACAGACGTTGTAATTATGTGGACGTTGTTTAAAGCCTGTTGACTGTGAAGAGAAGTAAAGTCGCTCATCAACATCACAGTTTTTCTAAGCAAAAGCAGAAGCTCACTAAAAGGGTTTCTCCTCAACAGCATCTGGAGACAGTGGTCAAAGGGGATCACTACACCGGCTTTATGTCTCCGAGCTTCCTGACAACCCTTGGATGAGTCCAAGGTTCTCACACACAGCGTTAGTGGTTAGTTTCTCTCTTTCTGACACAGATTCTCAGAAGGTCAAAGGTCAGACAGTAGCAATAACAACACCACCAACCTGCCTCTTGGTCTTTACCATCCAGTTCTAACCGCGCTACTCGGGCAACGTGTCACTAAACTACATTGAGATCTGCCCCAGTTTCATGTTGCTGGCAACTCGGTTATTTATGAAACCTGCACTGACCCACACGATATGAAACATCTAAGGGATGCAGGCACCGGATGTTAGGGTTCGACTTTCCTCTGGCTGATGACGGTGCTGATTGTAGCTTTAACGGCTCAGTGAACTGATCCCAGATTCACCTTCACGAAACACAACAAGTCCCAACATGACGTGAAGTTTCTGGAGCCTCCAGCGAGCAGCTAATGAACTACATGATGCATCAGATGTGTAGAAGTCAACAACTTCCGGACTCACTGGAGCAGGTTGAGCGTCTCAGCCGAATCCAGGATGACAAACACGGTCTGCGGGTGCAGGGTCGCGTCCGCCTGCGGATCCGATCCGACCCGGTTCTGCTCCTCGGTCTGGATGTGGTCCGAGCTGACAGCTGACATTTCTTCAGGGACAAAGGGCGATTCCAGCAGAGAGACCCAGACAGAAACGGGGGCTGAGCAGCGGGAAACCCGGGACCGGTAGCGACACAAGGGGAACACGAACAGGTCTCCGGTTCAAGTTCGGCCGTAGCTGCAGAAACTTGGTCCGAACCGCACGCTGACGCAAAACCCGACGCAAAGGCTGAAGCGCGGAGCCGAGGACACAGAAGCACAACACACAGATCAGACACACGAGCCGAGCTCAGGGATTAAAACGCGTCCTGACTTGGAGATTTATTCTGTTTTGTGATGAAACCGTCCTGGATTAATTTAGCCCAGACTGAAGGGAGCTTAGCGACCTGTTCCGTTAGAAATGACTGTTTTCAGCAAATATGCTGCCTCACCTGAATCACTCTGCATAAACTGTTTAAAGTTTGTCTTACGTGTCTGTTATTTACTGTCATTTAACCTGCAGTATAAAAGAAAAGACACTACATTTGGGGCTAAAGCAAATTAAATGCACTAAATGTGACCTGTGCACATATTTACTGATGATCGCACCTAAAGCCTTTATTGTGGAGGCTACAGCTGTTTAGTGCGCGTCCAGTGCTTTTTAAATCAGATCGTTGCTTGTCGCCTAGTTCCGGATTACTGACGCATCCAGGCTTCCCCCTTCAGTTTGTTTTACCGACCAGCTCATAAAGTAAACACAAACGTGGCTGTTAGGTTAGTTGGCTTCTGAGCTTCATGAAGCTTCACCTGTGTGTTAACGTTAAACTGCCAGAGCGCGTTTTAGAGTCTTAAAGTGTAGGTATAATCTACTTGTTCTATGTCTACGTTTGACACGCCAACTGAGCTGGTCAACATCCGGCCAATCAGTTACTGCTATGCTTAGTATTTGGAGTTAGCTCTCAGCCAATGGGAGAGCAATGGCTTTTCCTAACAACCAATGAGATGCTGTGGTGCTTCAAGACACGGGAAGAGAACCCGTGTCGGCCATCTTGTTTGTTTCTATTTCAATTTTTACGGGAAGTGAGGGGGAAACCCGCGGTGACGTCAGCCGATGGCCTGAGATACTACGGACAGGAGATGTGGCCAATCAGAGATGCGGGAAGAGGCGCGAGGGCGGTTGGAGGACTTGTTTTTATTTTTACACAGTATTTCATCAGTTCAAGATGACGTCATGTAACGAACTAAATCTAAACCTACACATAATGATTGATTCACATATTTCCCCTCGTGGGATAAATAAAGTATTATCTTATAACTAGATGCTGTTTCTAATAAATGATCAGTAATAAAGTATTGATTATCATTTTAAAGGTGTGAAATTAAAGTACAAAAAACTGTTAGCTTTAATATTTTAGCTGAGTATTAATGATGCACCACATAAGATAAGATAAGATAAGATAAGACTTTATTTATCCCGCAGAGGGGAAATTCTGGTGACCCAGCAGCAGCAAAGAACAGTTGGAAAATAAGAAAATACAAAAGTTCCAATAGTTACAAAAAAAGAGTAAAATATGTTACACATTATATACAAAAAAGAAAATGTAAATATCTAAAAACTTTTATTTACATAAAAAGTGCAAAGTGCCAAATGAAAAGAAGAAGAGAAAACAAAAAATAAAGAAATAACCTACATGCAACATGTTCACTGCACGGCACACATCACACTATAAACATGCTTCAGTCATGTTGGTGTGTTGTGGAGTCTTGTTGTCGTGGGGATGAAGGACGTCCGGTAGCTCAGTCCTGCTCTTCGGGTGCAGCAGTCTCCGCTGTGTGAGCTGCGTTGGTCCTCCACGGTTTGGTGCAGGGGGTGGGAGGGGTTGGCCACGATGGACGACAGTTTCGCCCGCGTCCTTCTATTGGCCACCACCTCCATGGACTCCAGTGGGCAGCCCAGGACAGAGCCAGCTTTCTTTACCAGTTTGTTCAGTCTGTTTCTGTGTCTGTCACACGACGCCGTAGAGGACTGATGCCACCACCGAGTCATAGACAGTCCGTAGGAGAGCCCTGCTCACCCCAAAGGACCTCAGTCGCCTCAGCAGGTGGAGGCGACTCTGGCCCCTCCTGTACAGGGCATCAGAGTTGTCGGTCCAGTCCAGGTTGTTGTTGAGGTGGACACCCAGATATTTGTAAGTGTCCACCATCTCGATCCCAGAACCCCTTATGCAAACCGGCGGCGGTGGTGCTGGTTTCCGCCGGAAGTCAATCACCAGCTCCTTCGTTTTGCTGGTGTTCAGAACCAGGTGGTTCTCCTCACACCAGTCCACGAAGTCGGTGATGACCCCCCTAAACTCCAGCTCGTTCCCCCCAGATACACACCCAACAATCGCAGTGTCGTCCGAGAACTTCTGCAGGTGGAATTTGCTGGAGTTGTACCTGAAGTCCGCTGTGTACAGGGTGAACAGGAAGGGCGAGAGCACCGTCCCCTGGGGCCCCGTGCTGCAGACGACCACGTCAGACACACAGTTACGCAGCCTCACAAACTGTCAAAGATTTTTTTATTTATCATAGATTCTATAAGTTGACTTATGAAGCATGTTGGTCAAGTGTGGAATCGACCTGAAGTCCTGCAGCTAAAGAACACATGCATCAGATCATTTCGGGGATGTTCTACCTGCAGACATGAGTGATGTTCAGCGTGTACAGGGCAGGTATGTCATACTTTCTATTAGAGAGCAATATTCACCACAAATATAGTATAAACACTATTCATGAGACGTTCCTAGCAGAGTAAATGGCCTCTTGGTTAAATAAGTGCTCAGTGTGCTGTTTCAGAATCCTTCAGTGTAGAATACTTCCTTCACATTCCACATGTAAAAAAGAAGAAGAAGAAGAATCACCTTCTAAAACATGTCACATACCTGCATTACTTTATTTTTGTGTGTTTTCCATTGTGTTAATGTAATTGGACCCAGAGAACAGTAGTAGCAGTAGTACATACATACTAGTACTAGTGAGAGTAAAAATACTACTTACACTCATGTTTTTGACTTTTATTTCATTTATAACCTCATAAACATTTCTCAGTTTCTATTCTCACACAGGGGAGCTGATGGGAAATCAACAGATAGGACAGTAGGCAGTGGCCGGCCACTAACCAATAACCTGCAATCGATCGATATTTAATAATCAATAGTAACAAGATACTAGACCTACAACAGGAAGAATTTGAATATACAGCCATACTGCTGTTACACCCAGAGGGACACAGAGAAAAGCTAACGGATGCTGTTGTTATGGTAACTAGAGCACAGTAGCTGCTATGGAAACACACAGTACTTTGAAGTGAGGACTGAGGAGCCTCGTCGTTACTGTGGTAACACGCCCCAGAAACCTCAATGGTTCCGTTACATGGAGTCAGGAGATAAGAACTCTTCACAGGCCAAAATAGTCACATATTACCATGATCTCAGTATTTCAGCCTCAGAAGAAACCTGCTGAAATATAAGTGGTGCAAGTCCTGATGGTCTCCATGGTAACACAAGGAAATGGTTTCTGCATATACACTGGCAAAAAGCCCCAATCATGCTCTGGATGGTGGGTAAAGTTGAGTTTGTCTGGTGCCTGTTCTGATTTTCCAAACATGAAACATTAACAGTGACCGTGTCTGGTCTCCCAGCTTCTGTCAAACAGCAGCTGTGAACGGTCAGTAACGCTGCGACCTTCGGATCGAACACGTGAAGGACGCTCCACTGAACAGTGTGTGAACATCACTGTGATCAGCCACAGACTGAAGGGTTAGTCTGACAGAGAAGGACTTGACTGGGTTAGGCAGAAATCTGACTCAGGTCACTGATCCAGAACCAGTTGTAGAGACATCGTGGATGACGGATGATGGTTTTCCCGGCTGGTGTTAACTAGCAGTAAAAAGCAACCAAATGTGAAATCTCTGTGTGCTGTCATGTAATTGTGCTCATCTCCAGTCATAAGTGGCTCAAACTGTAACTTGTTACAATCTGACGTAGGAAATATTGGAATACACAAGGTTTGATACGTGACCTTTACTAAGCTCTGTACACGGAGTATGTGCTTTGGCACAAGAAGAGAAAGTGCGCACTGAACTGGAACAACACAGCAACGCTAACCGACCCTAGAAGCAGTTTGGCTACGGAAATAAAACAGCAAAAGCCCAACTGCTTAACAGATAGCACTCAGATTAGAAGCTGCAAACACTTTCACCACTTTGAAAGATGACAACAACCGCAGCCGTGAGGCCGAGCTCCAGGCAGGAGAGGCCGCGGACACAGCCAGAGCCACTGAGCACCAGATAGCGACGGAGGTAGAAGTTCAGACTCACGTGTCTCAGCTGGATACAGGAAGCTGACGGTTGGCCACATAACACAAGAATAGAGACTAGCATCCAATGTCCAACTGACCAGTAACCTTTGAGCCGGACACTAGCGCTGTGCCGTAGCGGGTTAGCCTGGATCAAACTTGGAAGTTAGCGCCATAGATGCTAACCTCATTACCACATTAGCACAAACAGTAGCTAACAGCTAGCAGAGAACTATCAATAGAAAAGAAAACATATTCCAAATGTGTAACATTCTGTTTCATTTTGTGCAAACAGTAATGTGAGCTTTAGCTCAGATATAAAACCTCATAACACAAAGCTGTTTTGTGATATAGCTAAACACGGCCTCTGTCGCACAGATGAACCCGGCGTCCATCTGAAACACGGGACTCTAGAGCAACCAGACAACAGCAGGTTTATTCAATGTCAGATTGTCCCTTTAGCCTCCTCCCTGTGACCCCAAAGTGTCCCCTTGGCTCTGGCTATGTAGAAACATCAAACATTGACCTTTAACCTTTACAGAATCACACGACTGGGGAGGAGGGTAATAAATTACATTTACAGAAACTTTACTCTATGTTTTCTTCTTGCATCAACTTGCATCAAGCAAACATCAAAAGCAACCCAGACCCATAAACACAGAAATATTCAACAACAAGTCTCTTTTCATCAGAATAATACAATAATTATATTAATAGTATTTGCTTTTTTCACTATCAAAACACTTTTCCAAAAATGTGTATAGAGACAGACAGAGAAATACTGGACAACTGGAAGTGAAGATGATTGAAACAAAGTCGTTCTCATTTTTTCTTCTAAATTCAGTTTGTATCAGCTCTGTCTAGCTGCTGGATTCACCTCCAACACTCAGTGAGTCTCCAAGTGTGAACTGAGCCGACACATGAACGCTGACGGTCCAGTCCAGTTTCTGGCTCCTGTCTGAGACTCACTATCCACCAGTGTCCTGCAGAAACCCCAGACATTATGCAACCAGTCATTGTTTATAACATCGTATCCTAGTTGATGTTGACAATAAATCAAATGTCCTCCAGTGTTTAATTCTTAACTAAAACAAATTATTAAATAAGTCAAAATAATGCTTCCTTTGTAATTCAACACTGACATATCTGAAGAATCTGAAAATGTTATTTGAAAAGTCCAGACGGACTAAAACTACACCTCAGGTTTCTTTAGGACAGTGGCGAACCAACAGCCTCAGAGATTTACAGCAGCAGTGAGGTTACGAAGGAAAGGGACAAAGTCCAAAAGGGAAAGTAAAAGCATCATTTTCTTCTTCTTACAGGGGCCATTTGAGACGTAAATGTCTTTGAAGTGCAAAAAGACGACACTTTCTTCTATTTTTCAAATCTCACAGTTTCAATCGACCTCTTGACTATTTTACACTATACTGAGAGAACAGGGGAGATTCAGCAGCTGTTTCCTGTCAGGGTCCGGGATCCCAACATCGACTTCGCAGCGACGGAGACCTTGGAAGTGGGTCGAGCTGGTTCCAGATGTTAACCACCCCCCATCGCCTGACTAGCATATTGATGACTAATGATTTTTGATGAACTGAAATGTCTGTACGTGCTCTTAAAGAGTTTGTCCGACGCTTGTTCATTTTAAGGTGGTTTTAGCTACGTTACTTAAGGTTTCTTACATCCATGTGCACCTTGTTCTGTACCTGTACAGGTTGCATGCAGCCCAGACAGAACATGCTGCTTCAGTATAAGCAGGAGCGTGTGAGACAAAAACATTCTGAGTTCAGAGAAATTTGGAACTAAATCTCCACAGAACAAGGCCAGTTTGCAGATGGACGTTCTGTGAACAGGAGTTGACCTGTCTTTCCTTGTCTGAGGAACAATTCATGCATTTACCTTCCAGTTAGCATAAAAAAAACACTCATTAACTAATCCAACAGAGGAAACATGTCGCATTAGATTAACTTTAAAAATAAAAACCAGGAAGTTTCAGATCCGTGTTGCCAAAGGTGGTGACGGGGAAGATCAATACAAATCTTAATCAGTTCACTTTGAGCTTCCAGGTCATTACAATAGAGACCTGATGACACGGCTCGGGAAAGGGTGTCTCCATTAAAGCAGCTGGGGCTGGTGAGTACTGCAATGCTGAAGACATTCCACAGACCAAACCTACTGGTTCAGGGATTAGAAGACTGCTCTGACGTCGCTCTTAAAAGTGTGACGATATACAATGAAGGTGGCTCCTCCCACCTCACCTGGTGAAGGTGAGCTGAGAAGGAGAGACGCCATCTTGTTTTGACAGCATGGAGAAATCATGCAGATGGACCACACAACTTTAACTAGACAGAGAGCTCAGAGGGTGGGTTTCATTTAGATGAACTACAACAGTTTGTACTGGTTTTGTACTGAAAGACTGATCTTGGTTTAAAGACCCCGCCTTTATAACTGACGAATCACGTGTTTTCTCCCTCCGCCGCTGCAGTTAGCTCCTCGGCCTCCTCCTCCAAACTTTCTGCAATCGACCGGTGCACCTGAAGCTCCTCCCCCTTCCCAGCCCTCGACAGGATCTCCATCCATCTCCGCTGCAGCTCCTCTGCCTCAGCGCTGAAGTACAGCGTCAGGTGACTCTGGGATATCTTGAAGGCATTGCGTCGCTCCAGTCGATCACATGACTCAGGTAGGGAGACCTCGAAGCCAATCAGAGGGACGCTTCGCTGTGCCTTCACATCCTGTGGACGAACAGTAGGTGATCAGGACTTTGGCAACAGACAGCACAGACAGTTAGGCTGCTGGTGGTTGGTTTGGTGGCTCAGAGTTCTAGTCTGTCCACTTACCTGTGGGGCCCCGTAGATGTAGAGGACCAGCGGCTCGTTTTCAGGAATGACGAACCAGGCCTTCTGCCACCCCTTCCCCCCTCCTTTCTCCATGTGGTGAAGAAAACTACAAATCACACTGTTCTCTGCTGCCAGCGAGGCCTGTTTCTGTGGAGACAACGGACTCTGCCTTCATCCCTGAAAATGCTCTTAGTATGAAAACTGACGTGCATCACTGTTTACTTAGCTCTGTCTGTGGGAGTAACTGAAGAAGAAACAGAAGACTTACAGATGTGAAACAGAACCAACCTCGAGGATGGAGCGCCTCCTCTGGGAGCTGCTGCTCAGCATGGAAGACGAGGGCAACACTCCCACTAGCGTAGCGTAGCAGTCCACGCAAACACGGTTGGTCCGATTGTTGTCGTATGACAGACGTGCGCGAAACTCTGAACATTTCCCACAAACCACCTGGGTTCAACAGAAACGATGATCAGCAGCGGCACCAGATGGACAGACAGCAGACAGACAGAGGACCTACGTGTCCACAGGCTTTACAGTGGTGTCGCCTCTTGGTGATGGAGTTGAACGGCTCCTGGCACTTCATACACAGAGTCACTTCCTTTTCTCTGATCGGAGTTGGAGCTCGTTTCCCCAGCTCCACACAGCTCTGAAATAAACACGCAAACAGGAGCCGCTGCCTTAGTTTTACATCTGTGATCTGGCTGTTGCAGTACTCTGGTCATCCGCTACTGTAGTACTGAACAGGTCTGAGCGGGTGTGTTACCGGGGAGTGAGGTGGCGTGGACTCGTCATCTCGCAGCGAACAGTTCAGGTGTCTGAAGCTCTCCACCGTCTGCTCGTGTCTCTGGATGGTCGCCTGGATGGCCTGAGTGCACACACAAAACGGACTTCACTACAGACAGACGCAGCAGCATTACACTCTTCACGTCTGGGGATGACGGACTGCAAATTACCTGGATCCAGTCTCTCTTTTCCTCCTCTGTCCTGCACAAACACAGTCACACAGAAACCGTCAGAAAACAGTTCCGTCGCAAGACGCTGGTTTCTACTGGAACAAACTAAGGATAATCTGTGTGACACGATGTGATTCATCACGTGTCTATAACGTGTACCTGGCCTGCAGCTCCAGCGATCGCTGCTTTCCAGACACCAGGAACGTTCTGGGAACAGCGACACTGCTGGTCTCCTTCAACTGGAGGCAAAGACACACAGAGGAGAGATTTACCGTCAAGTTCTGTGGGTTGAGTGAAACATCAGCTTGTTTATCTTCAGCTCTGGCGTTGGCTTTAAGTGGGTGTGAGTTAGGTACCTTCTGGGCATCTTCTCCAAATAAAGTAATGAAGTCGGAGGCTTCACCAGACAGGGGCTAAAGTGACGCATGTTTAGGTTGTTCTGTCATGTTATTGTGTTTAGTTACATATTTATTTGGTTTCTTGTCTTTGTCTGACAATCTGTCTCACATCCCTCAGTTCACATGGTCTGACACAGAACCAGCTGAGTCACAAATGCTGCCGTCCAGTTGCAATTCTTCTGTACTGAGGGCAGTCTAACTTCTTACCTCCATGCCGTCCACGTCAATACGAGCACGGACCCCGTACTTCTGACCAATCAGGCGCAGCTTTGGGACGCAGTACAACAACCTGTCGTTAAACTACAGAGAGAGACAGAAGTCACGTATTACGGTTTCTATCCAACACGAGCAGAGGGTGAGACGAACAGCAAAGTACCAGTATGAGGTATCGGTCCTGTGTTGTCCCATTTTTGTTGGACAGTTTCAAGATGTGTCCTTCTTTAATCAGCTCATTGGTTGGGTTAACGATGTCTTCTTCACCTCCCAACAGCTCGTACACCTTCAACAGCTTCCTCATCCGCTCCTGACAGGGACACACAGGGACACCAGATAGTGAAAACCAGGGGTCACGGTCACTCCCACAGACTCCATCCAGACCACAGTCCATACCAGACTCCACCCTGCTCCTTGAGAGCCACTACTGATCAGCCTAACACGCCTGAGCCAGGTAATCAGCAGTAGATGGGGCAGCGATAGTTGCAGAACTGTACAGTCCACAGTAGCCGCATCAGTATAGCTCCCCGTTAGCTGTAGCCGCATCAGTATAGCTCCCCGTTAGCTGTAGCCGCATCAGTATAGCTCCCCGTTAGCTGTAGCCGCATCAGTATAGCTCCCCGTTAGCTGTAGCCGCATCAGTATAGCTCCCCGTTAGCTGTAGCCGCATCAGTATAGCTGGCCGTTAGCTGTAGCCGCATCAGTATAGCTGGCCGTTAGCTGTAGCCGCATCAGTATAGCTGGCCGTTAGCTGTAGCCGCATCAGTATAGCTGGCCGTTAGCTGTAGCCGCATCAGTATAGCTGGCCGTTAGCTGTAGCCGCATCAGTATAGCTGGCCGTTAGCTGTAGCCGCATCAGTATAGCTCCCCGTTAGCTGTAGCCGCATCAGTATAGCTGGCCGTTAGCTGTAGCCGCATCAGTATAGCTGGCCGTTAGCTGTAGCCGCATCAGTATAGCTGGCCGTTAGCTGTAGCCGCATCAGTATAGCTGGCCGTTAGCTGTAGCCGCATCAGTATAGCTGGCCGTTAGCTGTAGCCGCATCAGTATAGCTGGCCGTTAGCTGTAGCCGCATCAGTATAGCTGGCCGTTAGCTGTAGCCGCATCAGTATAGCTAGCCGTTAGCTGTAGCCGCATCAGTATAGCTCCCCGTTAGCTGTAGCCGCATCAGTATAGCTAGCCGTTAGCTGTAGCCGCATCAGTATAGCTAGCCGTTAGCTGTAGCCGCATCAGTATAGCTGG
Organism: Macropodus opercularis; assembly: GCA_030770545.1. Taxonomy (NCBI): domain Eukaryota; kingdom Metazoa; phylum Chordata; class Actinopteri; order Anabantiformes; family Osphronemidae; genus Macropodus; species Macropodus opercularis. The sequence continues at coordinate 17,952,598 of CM061095.1, forward strand.
CCGTTAGCTGTAGCCGCATCAGTATAGCTGGCCGTTAGCTGTAGCCGCATCAGTATAGCTGGCCGTTAGCTGTAGCCGCATCAGTATAGCTCCCCGTTAGCTGTAGCCGCATCAGTATAGCTCCCCGTTAGCTGTAGCCGCATCAGTATAGCTCCCCGTTAGCTGTAGCCGCATCAGTATAGCTCCCCGTTAGCTGTAGCCGCATCAGTATAGCTGGCCGTTAGCTGTAGCCGCATCAGTATAGCTGGCCGTTAGCTGTAGCCGCATCAGTATAGCTCCCCGTTAGCTGTAGCCGCATCAGTATAGCTGGCCGTTAGCTGTAGCCGCATCAGTATAGCTGGCCGTTAGCTGTAGCCGCATCAGTATAGCTAGCCGTTAGCTGTAGCCGCATCAGTATAGCTCCCCGTTAGCTGTAGCCGCATCAGTATAGCTAGCCGTTAGCTGTAGCCGCATCAGTATAGCTAGCCGTTAGCTGTAGCCGCATCAGTATAGCTCCCCGTTAGCTGTAGCCGCATCAGTATAGCTCCCCCGTTAGCTGTAGCCGCATCAGTAGCTAGCCGTTAGCTGTAGCCGCATCAGTTTAGCTCCCTGTTAGCTGTAGCCGCATCAGTATAGCTAGCCGTTAGCTGTAGCCGCATCAGTTTAGCTCCCTGTTAGCTGTAGCCGCATCAGTACAGCTGGCCGTTAGCTGTAGCCGCATCAGTATAGCTGGCCGTTAGCTGTAGCCGCATCAGTATAGCTGGCCGTTAGCTGTAGCCGCATCAGTATAGCTGGCCGTTAGCTGTAGCCGCATCAGTATAGCTCCCCGTTAGCTGTAGCCGCATCAGTATAGCTCCCCGTTAGCTGTAGCCGCATCAGTATAGCTCCCCGTTAGCTGTAGCCGCATCAGTATAGCTAGCCGTTAGCTGTAGCCGCATCAGTATAGCTAGCCGTTAGCTGTAGCCGCATCAGTATAGCTCCCCGTTAGCTGTAGCCGCATCAGTATAGCTAGCCGTTAGCTGTAGCCGCATCAGTATAGCTCCCCGTTAGCTGTAGCCGCATCAGTATAGCTCCCCCGTTAGCTGTAGCCGCATCAGTAGCTAGCCGTTAGCTGTAGCCGCATCAGTTTAGCTCCCGGTTAGCTGTAGCCGCATCTGTATAGCTAGCCGTTAGCTGTAGCCGCATCAGTATAGCTAGCTGTTAGAGTCTATGCAACAACCTTTTAGCCCAGGCTCTAGGTTGCAGGATGACATTCAATCTGTGAGTAAACTGAAATGAGATGTCCTTTGCCTAGATTAAAACATATTTGTGCTTATATGATTCTGATTTATATAATATAACTTGACACACAACGTCAACAGTCCAGTCCTCACCCTCTGTAGTTCTTTAGGACCTAAAGTCCAGCACCCACTGTTGTACATGAGGCTTTAGAGGTTGGACCCAAAACCAACAGAGGCTGAAACCCTGAAGTTAGACTAAACGAATCATCCTGTAAAATCGAGAGCTGATCTTAACACTGCGATAAGCTGATGAATGGGGATAGAAATCTGGTTGGTGAGGGAAATGATCCGAGTGTGAAGCGAAGGTTAGTGGCTTTTATCCAACTGCGCCTGAGGCCCAAATGCTCTGACTGACGACTGTGTGAGACTCTCACCATCTTCCGTATGGCGGCGTTGGAGTGTTCGGCTGCTGTGGCGATCAGCTCCAGAGACTCTGCAGACAGAGACAGACAGGCAGAGAGTTAGAGAGTTAGAGACAGGGAAACAGACAGAGCTGTTTGTCAAGAAGTCACTTATATTATTGTATTGTTCCATACTCTGGGCATCCTTGCAGTCCGGGGCATCCTCAGGCAGGCGGTGAAGATAATCTTTGAGCAGCAGCTCGTAGCGAGGAATTCTCTGAACTGGTTCCAACATGTGATGCTGCAGCGTCAGGTTTCCACAGCGCTCCTCCCTCTGAACACACACACAGTCACAAATAAACAGACAACCAGACCGCTTTAAATCCCAGCAGACGCTGGAGCACAACCATCTGTACCTGGATCTCCTGGATGATGGTCTTGAACTGAACCGATCTCTCCATCCAGGTGTTCACCAGCTCCATGGCTCGGTCGAAGTTCTTCACATACTCTCCGTACATCTTCAAAAAGGGAGCCAACTTCTGCAGGATGTCTCCGATCCGTGGGTTTGAATCCCTGCAGGCAAAGGAGGAAAAAAGTGAGATCAACTCCTGAGGAGAAGAACCAGCAAGAGAAGATGAGGAACAAAAGCATCCTCACCACTCCTCCATCCTCTTCTGCAGCGCTGGCAGCAGAAACTGCTGATGAAAACAGTAGATGGAGCAGATGTTGGAGAAGATTCCCTGAACCACGTCACAGGGGAAGGAGGAACGAGATCGAGCCTCCTCCATGAGTGAGGCACAGAAAACCTGGGGGAGGAGCAGTCAGGTTGAAGATTCTGAAGATTCTGTGGTGTAATGTTTCCATGCCAACACACACAAAACAATAACACAGACTCAGTCCAGACTGAGCAAAGGAAGGACGACTCACCTGGTCCAGGAGGTGGAGCTTAGAGACGTAGGCAATCTCTGTGTGCAACAGCTCATTGGCGATGTTAAAGACTCTCTGTTGGACGGACAACTGGACAGAGACACTCAGTTTTACAAATCTGACTTAAGAACTGATTATTTACATCTGACAGCTGAGGGCAAATGGGTCTTTGAATACTCTCACCTCAGCGGAGTCCTGTCTGTCGGCCTTTGGGGGGGACAGCACCAGTGTTAGCTCTCCCTCCTCTTCCAGGTCACTGTCTCCTTCCTCTGTAAACTGTCTCCTCCTCATACCACCACTTGCCTCCTCACCCTCTTCCTCCCCATCCCCTCCCTCCCCGGCATATGAGGATGAACTTGAGAGGCGCGGCAGGAGGGCAGGGCTGCAGGGGTACACCACGCCCCCATCATCGACGCCAGCGAAGCAGAGCTCCTCACTGTGCGATGGAGAACTGATGCTGTCAATCCCACTGTCCCGATTGGCCAGCTTTCCATCTGTCTGTGAAGAGGGCAGGGACAAACGCTCAGAGGGGAGCTCTGATTGGTCGAGCAGCGGCAGTGGCTGGTGTTGTTGCTCCCTCATCTCGACTGTTCCCACTTCGTCTTCCAGGTGTTTCTCTGAGGCACTATACCCCGACTCCATGGACAGGCGCTTGTGGTGAAGGTCATCGCGGCACGCTGCCACCAGCTCGTCATCAGAATCATCATCATTTCCATCTTCATCACCTTCATTATCAAGATCATGTACGTCACTAGTTTGCCCCTGTTTAGCCCTCAGTATGATGTCATCTCCACCTCTGAGCTCAGTGGGAGTCTGTTCATCAGTTGGGGGAGGGACAGGCATCGATGATGATGGTGGTGATGAAGGTCGGGAGGAGGAGGAGGGTTCGGGGAGGCGTGGACACAAAGCTCCCCCAGTAATGTCAGGAACCACAATGATCTGCTCACTGTACACATACATACAAGCATTTGTAAATAAAATCATATGTGATGACATCACACCTCCTCTGACCAATCAGAACTCACCGCTCAAATTTTTCAATCAATGACAGGACACAGGTGGGTGAGGCGGTGCCTTCGTCACGGATGGGAGGTGTCCGCCCCCCCCGCGGGTCGGCTGGAAGGTGTCTGCAAGGTGGTGCAGGGGGAAGGGGCTTGTCCGGGGCACGAGGGCGTGGCCTGGACGCCGCTGCCTGCTGCTGGAGGTGGGGGGGCTTCGGAGGTACTGTGGGGAGGTTTGGTCACAGGTTCATTAGTGATGTCATAAATTAGTTCTCTTAGGCGATCAGAACAACCTCAAAAGGGAGAGTTACACATCTGTTAGCATAAGAGCATCTATGTTGCAGTGTTAGCAGTAAGGTTAGAACCTTACCTCATGTTCTTCTCAGTGAAGAACATGAGGTAATCACGCCCCATGCATCATAGAAACCCTGAACTAGGAAGCAGCTAGAGACATCAGAGATCATTTGATAAATGGTGAAGAAAGGTTTTGTACCCTGAGGCTTTGGCCCAGGCAGCGGTGGTCTGCTCTTGCTCAGTGGTGTCATTGTGGTAGATGGCAGCTCTGGTGGCCCTGTGTCATTGACCAGCTCATGAGCAGAACCATAGCCCTCTATTAGCCTAGTTAGCGGAGCCCCTTCTTCCAGGGACGCTGGACCTGAGGAGGCCAAGACGGGTCCTGGGTCCGAGCTCAGCTGCTGGGGGGTGTCAGTGTCACTGTGGTGACTGCACGGTGAGCAGGTCGGCTCCAGGGACAGGCCCTTGGTCAGCAAACTGGGACTGGAGGAGGAGGGACCTGGGGGAGGACGTTTGTACTTTACATGAGTTGTTCAAGTACTGAATACTTTAAATGTACTGCATTTCAAACAGCTGCACACAAAACCATTTAAAGTAACAGACTAGGCTCCACTGGCACCAATTTCAATTCAGTTGAGTTCAGTGTTATTTACATAGAGCCAATTCATAACAAATGTCATCTCAAGGCATCATCAGTTTAAGACCTTACACAACTATAAAGAAAAACCCAACAAATCCCACTTAGACTGAAATCTGATTGTAATATTGACATTCATACATTTATAAATATCGTTTGCTGATGCAGCCCTGTTGTCTTTGGGTTTTGAGGCTGTTGTGGACAAAATCAGCTGAGTGTAAAAACACACAGTAATAGCTTCCAGACGACGTCCCTGCTTGCTGGTGCAGCTGGACAGAAATAAACTCCACACAGAGGAGAGAGAGATTTTTGTGGTCTGTGCACAGCTGCAGCTCATTGGCTGAGCTCTGGTGCTTTGTGGCAGCTCATTGGTTGAAAGGAATCAATTCAAAATAACCTGGAAACACTGGGACCAGAAATACTTAGAATTAGACTTGATTAGAACGCGTCAAATTCCTTCAGATGTGGTTTTCTTCCCAATGTGGGCCAACACCTGCCACTGTCAGAACAGTCAGATCAGGATTCACAAGGTTGTACTTGATATCTTGTTTAAGCCAGTAAAAGTAAAGATGGGGGACAGAGCAACACTGGATTAGTGATCTGCACTGTAAGTGTTGTTAACCACAGTTGTCTGTGGGGAAAAGCAGCCATTTTAAATCTGAGGCAGAACAATCACAAACACTAGGCACAGAACAGGTTGGCCAAGAAAAACCTCAGAGGTGTCATCAGGAGCCTGCACAGACCTGGGTCAGCACAACTACAGAGCCCAGACCACAGGATCCAAATCCTTCATCAGCAGCAAGGATCAGAGGATGGAATTCTGAGAGAAGTTTGGAGAGGAACCAAGTGAGACCAAGAACGTGCGCGAACATGGTGAAAAGGCCTGAGTGTGGAGGAGGAAAGGATCGGCACACGACCCAGACGTGATCCAGCTCATCGGTGAATCCAGAGGAACTGATTCTGGATCAGCCTCACTGATCGTTGCTGATGATATAACTCATGCAGCAGGATAACACGAACCTGTCGTCTGGTCATTTACAGAGAATCTCAAACTAACTGAGCGGAGCTTCATCACACAGCAACACTTCATCACAGGGAACCACAGGCAGGTTCTCGTGTCAGATCAGTATTTACATCAGTCATCTGCCGCATGTATATCCAGGCTGATTATTGATGAATGATCAAAAAGCCGAGCATCGCTTTTTAGTGTGGTTCAGTTAAATGTGGCTGCAGCAGGTCATTCTCCTTCCTGCCCAGCTGTTGAGGTCATTGACCTCTGACCTGAGTGTCAAAGGAGTTGACCTCAGCGAAAGCTGCTACTCTGATGGAGCCACATGGAGAATATTTGTTGCTCACAGAGGAATTACTCCCCAACCGAACCAGCAATACTCACAAACCAGAGCTTAATTTTCCACTATATGCTGATGTTTTGAAGATAACATAAAAAATACTGCCGCAAAGCAATTCTTTGACATAAGGAGAAACCTGAAACAATGTGCAGAAATTCAGCAGTGAAGAACACAAAGAATCTGCCTGAGCAGCTTCTACAAACGTCTGCATCAGATCAACGGCAAACCTTGGCTGAGTGACTGCAGAGGTTGAGTTGAGCATTTATCATGGCTGACTGACTAAGTAAATGACTGACTGCATCAGTCATTTAGTCAGTCAGTCCATTACTTAGTCAGTCAGTCAGTCAGTCAATGACTTAGTCAGTCAGTCAATGACTTAGTCAGTCAGTTATTTAGTCAGACAGTCAGTCAATGACTTAGTCAGTCAGTCAGTTACTCAGTCAGTCAGTTATTTAGTCAGACAGTCAGTCAGTTACTCAGTCAGCCAGACAGTCAGTCAGTTATTTAGTCAGTTAGTCAGTCAATTACTTAGTCAGTCAGTCAATGACTTAGTCAGTCAGTTATTTAGTCAGACAGTCAGTCAATGACTTAGTCAGTCAGTCAGTTACTCAGTCAGACAGTTAGTTACTTAGTCAAACAGTCAGTTACTTAGTCAGTCAGACAGTTACTTAGTCAGTCAGTCAGTCAATGACTTAGTCAGTCAGTCAGTTACTCAGTCAGTCAGTTATTTAGTCAGACAGTCAGTCAGTTACTCAGTCAGCCAGACAGTCAGTCAGTTATTTAGTCAGTTAGTCAGTCAATTACTTAGTCAGTCAGTTATTTAGTCAGTCAGTCAATTACTTAGTCAGTCAGTCAGTCCATTACTTAGTCAGTCAGTCAATTACTTAGTTGGTCAATTACTTAGTCGGTCAGTCAGTCAATTACTTAGTCAGTCAGTCACTCAGTTACTTAGTCAGTCAATTACTTAGTCAGTCAGTCACTCAGTTACTTAGTCAGTCAGTTACTTAGTCAGTCAGACAGTGAGGCAGGCAATTACTTAGTCAATCAGTCAGTTATTTAGTCACTCAGTTACTTAGTCAGTCAGACAGTCAGTTACTTAGTCAGTCAGTTACTCAGTCAGTCAGTTATTTAGTCAGTCAGTTACTCAGTCAGACAGTCGGTTACTCAGTCAGTCACTCAGTTACTTAGTCAGTCAGTCAGTTATTTAATCAGTCAGTTACTCAGTCAGACAGTCAGTTACTCAGTCAGTCACTCAGTTACTTAGTCAGTCAGTCAATTACTTAGTCAGTCAGTTATTTAGTCAGATAGTCAGTTACTTAGTCAGTCAGTTACTCAGTCACTTAGTCACTCAGTTACTTAGTCGATCAGACAGTTACTTAGTCAGTCAGTTACTTAGTCAGACAGTCAATTACTTAGTCAGTTACTCAGTCAGTCAGGTACTTAGTCAGTCAGTTACTCAGTCAGACAGTCAGTTACTTAGTCAGTCAGTCAGTCAGTTATTTAGTCAGCCAGTTACTCAGTCAGACAGTCAGTTACTTAGTCAATCAGTCAGTTATTTAGTCACTCAGTTACTTAGTCAGTCAGACAGTCAGTTACTTAGTCAGTCAATTACTTAGTCAGTCAGTTACTCAGTCAGTCAGTTATTTAGTCAGTCAGTTACTCAGTCAGTCACTCAGTTACTTAGTCAGTCAGTTATTTAATCAGTCAGTTACTCAGTCAGACAGTCAGTTACTCAGTCAGTCACTCAGTTACTTAGTCAGTCAGTTACTCAGTCACTCAGTTACTTAGTCGATCAGACAGTTACTTAGTCAGTCAGTTACTTAGTCAGTCAGTTACTCAGTCACTCAGTTACTTAGTCGATCAGACAGTTACTTAGTCAGTCAGTTACTTAGTCAGACAGTCAGTTACTTAGTCACTCAGTTACTTAGTCAGACAGTCAGTTATTTAGTCACTCAGTTACTCAGTCAGACAGTCAGTTACTTAGTCACTCAGTTACTCAGTCAGTCGGTCAGTTACTTAGTCAATCAGTCAGTTATTTAGTCAGTCAGTTACTCAGTCAGACAGTCAGTTACTTAGTCAGACAGTTACTTAGTCAGTCAGACAGTTACTTGGACAGTCAGTTACTTAGTCAGACAGTCAGTTACTTAGTCACTCAGTTACTCAGTCAGTCAGTCAGTTACTTAGTCAGTTACTCAGTCAGTCAGGTACTTAGTTAGTTAGTCTGTTACTTAGTTGGGACTCAGTAGGACCGTCTGAAGGTTGTAGTGGGACTTTTAGGCCTTCATGCTTCATTGATCGGCTAAAGCTGGATCTGCATTAGCCGCCGACGGACCAAAGGCTGACATCAGCTTGAGACGGGTTCTAAGAATCAGGAGGAGTCTGAATCTGCACGTCGTCAGCAGAGGTGGAACAAACGTGGACGCTGCACAGGAATCCAGCCCAGGTTCTGCAGTCGCACTGGGAACCTGCTCTGTGGGGGTGTGTCTGAAACACCATCCAACTCCATCCTCCTGTTCGTCGGCCTCCAGTCGGTCGCTGCGTGGAACAGAACCTGCACAGTCCGAGTGATGGTTGAGTATCAGCGGGTCACGTGACGCTGGGTCGGAATAAAGACTCACATCTGGCAGGCGCAGCGTCATGCAGCCATACTAGCCTACATTCACTGCGGCGAGATGTCGGTCAGTGTGCGAGTGCGCGCCGGCCGGCGTGAGCGCGCATGTCATTCCCAACCCCCCGTTCGCGGGATTACTGTGAAATTCATCGTAATTTTTCACACGAACCATATTAAAATGCGACGCTGCGGTGATAAATGCTCCTGCCTGTGCGCGCGTGCTCCTGCTGGCTCTCAGCAGGTACGTGCGCGCGCTGCAGATGTCAGTGCGGACTCACCCCTGGTCAGGCTGCTTCTGTCCATGTACATCGCGCAGCAAAACACAAATCCGGTCATTAAAGAAAACGTTGGTGCGGGGAGAGAGCGGCTCTCCCGGTCCACAGCACGGAGAAGAAACCGGGTCACACGCACGAGGCTCGGACCGGACCGGTTCGCCCGCACAGACGCAGCGACGGTACCGACAGGCAGCCGCTTGAAGGGGATAAGTAGGTTAGATCCGCTCGGTTTGGATCGGAGCGTTGCCCGATGTGTGAGCGGCGGGCGGCGGCAGAGAGGGAGGGGTGGCTTGGTTTGCTCTCTCTCTCTCCCTCACTTCCATCTTGGTTTCCTTGACAACCAATTAAGAAAGCGCCAGACACAGATGTCTGACTTGACTTAGTATCCATCCATCATAGACACATGAAGACGCATCAGTCCAGGCCTGACCCGGCATCGGATCCTTCCTTGCCAACTTGCAGTTCCACGAGCTAGTTCTGCAGAACCTGAACCAACCGGCTTTCACTGTGTTCTGTGTCAAGCTACCAAACCCACCACGTCGCCACGTGACTCTCCGGCTGGGACCAAAGGCCCCGTTTTCATTTCACTTTCCACACCTTTGTCCAGCACCGTCTGCCAGTTCTGGCCCTGAAGTCAGGACTTTGCTTTCTCCCACGTCAGCTCCACAGGCCTCACGTTTGCCCAGTTTGGCAGGTGAAGACCGTCGTGTATGTTAAACGGACCCTGTCTCCACGTTTTTGTTTTACATTGTGGTTCACGTATGGTTAAGTGCACGTCCTCACGCGCTACAGTTAGCAGCTAACAGCTGCGTCTGGTTTCTGTGGCTCTTCACTCAGATCTGCTTCTGCCTACACGTCTGGTGCACTGCATGCTGGGAAACTGGGGGAATGTGGGGACGTCGGGGTCAGAACGTGATCTTTTCATAGCTGAGGTACATCCGGTCCTGGACCATCGCCTCAGTCACCACCTTTACTGACCCAGAAGACGTCAACGGGCCGATGTGCCCCGGTCCATCATCCACACATGCACAGTACTGCGACAGCTGTTCATAAATAACCAGACACATCTGGAGTCTGACCTGGACCCTGCTCATCAGACCCACAGAGAACCACCAGCTCCACACTGAACACGTTTAAACACCGCGGCGGAACCGTGAGCGCCGGACTCACCTGTCCTGTAGGCGGAGCTGCTGCTGGCTGACGCTGTGGAGAGGAGGTGGTAGGAGAACCTCATGGTGCCGAACTGACTGGAGAAGGAGGTGGGAGGGAGCAGGCGCCGGTTCAGCTCCATGACGACTGGTCGGGACCGGTCCACCTCTGTCTTTACTGGTTCTGTCTCTGCTTTTTAAAATACAGAATTAGTTGACACTGGTTTCATCTGCTGGTCTCGGTTCTGGTGGGATGGAGCAGATGTGTCCCCATCTTTTCCGTCACTCTTTCAGAAAGTCAGACTTCTCCCATGTTCCAGGACCTAGTTTTAAAAAATCCACAGGACTGGGCAACGTTGTTGTTTAGCCCACTTCCGAGATGGCGTGGACACAGAAAAAGGATCCAGACTGAAGCAGCTTTGATCTAGAATGTGCAGACTCAGCGAGTCCTCCTCCAGAACCTTGAACTTCACACTTTTCCAGGACGCTGGTCTGCTCCTCCTGCACATTCTTCCTTCATTCCAGTGTCTACTTGTCCAGCAGGACGACAGATTGACGCCCGCTCCTTCTGTCGCGTCTCTGCTGCTTCAGGCTTTTGTGAGAATCTGATCTGAGCTGTACCACGACTCCTCCTCCTGATCCCAGACCAGCTCACTCCTCCTCCTCTTCCTGCCGCCTGCTTCTCATTTTCTCTTTTTGTTTCAGCCTGAAACCTGAAGCAAAATCAAAACTGGAGAAATTCCTGCAGGGTTTATATTTTTCCTTCAGAGCCACCAGAGGGCTTCAACCTTCAAGGTCCCTGCAACTGTGGATTTGAAGAACGTGGGCCCACATCAGACTGAGAAGGTCTGCTGGGTTGTTTTGAGGAGTTTGTTCTGGTCTTGGTGGTTTGGGCTCCTCAGGCTGTTTTGAATACTGACTCCATTTTCTGTCCTGGTCCCTGGATTGAGAATCTGTCTCCCTGTGGAGGTTGTTTTTATTGTTTTCCTGCTGGTTAAACAAACGACCCTCAGACTGAACCAGAATGTTTTGGTGTCTTCTTTGTTTATTTATTAATTCTTTAATAAATGTGATGGAGCTGAGTCGGTTCAAGCACTAAAATCCAACTGGTCTTTATTGACAAGCACAAAGAAAAATCGAACACTGGGAATTTCCTCAGTCACTGAATTTCTGATCGACGGCTCCTCAGACTGTAACGAGGCTAAAGGGGAGAGAAAAGAGCAGAGGTCAGAGGTCACACAGGGAGATATAACCCTTAAAATCTCAGTCCTGTGGTTACTGTGGAAACATCAACACTCAGGATTTATCTGGGTTGTGTGAAGGTGACTTAACATTGTAGAAAAATGTTTAATGTTCCGGTTTCCTAAAAACCGAACTGAGGCCTAAAAACTGGACTCATGGAAGCCAGCGAAACTAAAGAGGGAGAAAAAAGTCACTGCTCCTCTTATTCTTCTACTCAATGCATCTGAGATACACAGAAAATACACAAACAGGAAGTGAGGATCCACCAAAGGTCCGATTAGGACATTTAGGAAAGGGTCAAAGTCCTGGTCCTGATCCTACAGATGGACCAGAACAGGACCAGAACAGGAGACACAGACTCAACAGTTACAGAGAGTTTACAGCTCACCTGTCTGTCCTCCACCAGGATGCTGTAGACCATAGCGGAGGAGCAATGGGGGCGGCTGCCAGGACTTGCTGAAGCATTGTGGGTAACATTCGGCAGCAGGGTGGCGTCTGAGCCTTTGGTCTTGCTGGAGCCACAACCTGCAGCAGAGACACGTTACACTGCACATAGACACAATTACGAATACGGAGACGTCAGACAGCGACTCACTGAGGACTGAGAGGTGAGACGGGTCTGTGGCCGGAGACACCAGCACGCTGTCGTCCTCCTCCTCCCTCCTCCTCCTGCTGCTGCTGCTGCTTCCTGGTGTCCTCTAGGAAGCGTGATTGACATCATCAGTCCCAAGCTCATGTTCATGCTTTAAAATTCACCGCAGATCGTCACCGACCTTCACTTCCTTCCGACTCTGCTGCTTCATCCGCTGTTGCTCTGCCAAACACTCTGCAGACACACGAGACCGGATCAACCCAACAGCTGATCTGGATCCAGTCTCAGATCCACAGATTGAACCAACTCCTCATAGGCTCAAAATACCAAATTTGGCTTCTCGCAGAGGAACCAGTTCCTCACAAACTGCCTCATAGTGAGTATTTCACAGAATAAACGAGCCTGACTGAGCGAGTGCCCCCAACTCAGAAAGGCACTGGCGTCATTAGCATCACTGGCAGCATCAGCTCAGTTTACTGTAGATAAACACCATAGAAGAAGATGTATCAACAGCTCTCACGTGTTTTACACAATACTACTGAAGGCGTGAGAGCTCGTCTTCGGACACCTCTGAACCACGATGACGACACCAGACTGGACCTCGGCGCCAGGACTGTGGACTCACCTGCGCGCTGCAGCGCCTCCTGCAGGCGCCGCTGAGTCTCGGTGAGTTGCTGCAGCACCTGCAGACTCTGCTGCACCGGGTCTCTGTACTGAACGCACACAGCCAGCAGGACGCACAGGCCGACACACACCATGACCCGCCGCAGCGCGCTCACGTACGCGCCGAGCAGCTCCTGAGCACAGAACCAGCGCGTCCGAGTCAGTCGGCGATTCGAGCATCGTCAGCTGACCGGTGGTGAAGGTACCGACCATGTGTCTGTGTTCAGGATGATCAGAGCTCACCACGAACTGGTAGATCCTCCTCTCCAGGTAGAAATTCAGACACACCAAGCCAAGCAACAGCAACCTAACACACACGCCTGAATCAGTCCCAGCTGATCGACAGCTCCGTCGTCCCATCAACTGCACCTACTCCGCCTGCGGACGAAGGTTACCTGGCTCTGGAGGAGCGCTGGGTGGAGGTGAGGAAGAAGGAGGTGAAGAGAGCGGCAGCATTGTAGCAGCAGGAGCTCAGACTGTGAGCTTCCATCAGCAGGAAGTTCTGCAGAAACGAAACTCTGTTGAAGAGCTCGGACAGCGCCACCTGCTGGTCTCTGGAGACACTGCTGAGCTCGGAGAACACCGCCCGCAGACCTGGGAGACAGCGACGCATGAGGAACAGCGTAGACACAGGTGAGCAAAGACAAACCATGGGCCGTTTTACCTTGAGTAGAGTCTCTGAGCGTGACTCTCAGCTCTTCTCCGTTGTCTAGGATCTCCTGCTGTGCCTGTAAGGCAGCACTCTGGGCCGCAACCAGATCCTCAGCCATCTGCCTGGTGGACAGAAGCTGCTCGGCGACACCTGCCGAACTCTCTGTCAACCTGGGACACAACCAAATTCAGCTCCACGTGGCGTCACAGCCGTCGTTTACCTGCAGGAGGCGCCGCTTTACCTGTGAATGGTGTTTTCAGCGCGGTTCTGCCAGGCTTCCGAGTGGAGGAAGTGACAGATGGAATGAGTGTGGGTGAAGAACTCTGTGTAGGTGTTGAAGGCCACAGCATCCATCGCACCTGTGCACCTGCTGATGTCTGACCCCTCAGGGCATGATGGGAAATCCCTTCCAGAGCTAACAGAGATGCTTGTTAATCACAGGTCACAGATGTCAGACATGAGGCTAAACACTGGCTGTAGCACGTATGAATGTATGTGGTATCGTATCCCAGCATGACAATAAACTCTCTGTAGGAAAACTACTATTATTTATTTCTTGGTTGTTCCCCACAGATCAACTCAATAGGTTAAAGATAGAGTGAACAACGTGCTGCATATGAGGCTGATGAATTATTAATGTCAACATTTTCCCTTTATTGTTCTTTGAAGATCCATGAACATAGTTTACTACAGAACAACAAACTACTAGTTTCAGCAGTTCCCAAAAGTTCCTTTAAAATGTTCCTCTGACCCCGAAGCCCTTCTCCAGGTCCACACACAGCTGAATTACAGCCCGTCACGCAAACCAAAGCACTTTCCTCCTGTTGAGGTTCTGTTTGGCTTCGAGGCTTCGAGCTTAAATTATGGTCGTGAAAGCTGCTGGTCACGTGGCCTCGTGCATCTTACCTGCTCAGGTGACAGTAGGTGAAGCTCAGCGCGATGCGACTCTGGCTCTGTGACGTCAGCTCCTTGCAGCGCGTGTCCAGGTGCTCCAGAGCTCGCGACCAACACTCTCCGTACCTGGGCTGAGTGGCGAGTCTCTGCACGCGCTGTAGGTGCGTCCTTCCGCGCTCTGAGTCCGCGCCGCTGCCGGCGGAAAGTCCGAGAAGCAGCAGAAACACCGCGACCGCGGCAGCCGCCATCTTCAGCGTCTTCGTTCGCAGGTATGCTCAGCCAATCAGAGAGCCGCATTTTCACCCGTGAGAGGTCACCGAGAGGTCACGTCACCCGGTTTGTGTTCTGTGGTTTCAGAACATGCCTCATCATTTTAATAATTCTTATGCACTTGGAAATTGAGGGACGTATTATATATTAATGAGTGGAAACACAGTCATGTAGAAAACAACCAACGCGTCTCGGTTACTGGCTTATCGGTTATTCAGACGTCTTCATGTTTACATTCTAGCATTGCCCTGACAAACTAATACAACTGTCTTACATTTAGTACAGGTGCAGTTGTTCCCTCAGCACCGTAACAGCCTCGTGTCTATTCTGTCTCTATTTTCGTTGGACATAAATTTTACCATTAGGCGTCACTAGTCCGCTCTGAGCCTCGAGGGCGTCTTCACACGGTGCGTCCATGTTAACTTGATGTGATGAGGTGCTGCGGTCGATATTGTGTGTCAGTCATAGAAAGAGACGAGCACAGCGAGGGGACAACAAACGCTTTTAGTTAGAAAGAAAAATAAGAAAACAGGTAAAAACTATTTGTCTACAGCGACAGTGTATTGAAGTTTCCACTGAATTCCAACCAGAGTAAAAGCAGAATATTCATCCTCAATATTAGCAACTATGAAGTCACCACACACATCACTACTAAGTCTAGAAACACAACATGGCTTGGCGGACATGGTGGCTTCTGGCAAGACGCACAATATTATAGGCACTAAACTCTGGAACATGCAGTATGGTGGCTGGTTACTGTAGTTGGTGCAGGGTCGGGTCCTGTGGAGCGAGTCCGTTCACAGAGGGACGCTTCATTTCAGCCATGGACGCAGAGGGGGGGGAGCTACTTCAGCCTCAGGTGGACACAAACGGTGACACCGGTGTGAGGTCACAAGGTCGACGGACGAGGCACGTTTAAGAATCCACAATCAAAACATTCACGTCCCGGCTAAAGTGCTGGAGCCTCCTCCAAAGATCGTCGAGAACCAGAGGTGGAAAGTAGCAGAGTACGTTTACGCCAGCAGGACTCTGAGGAACCTTCACGTTCCTGGAGTTACTGTGTAGTTACTGCAGCTGTCAGCACATAAAGGGCTTAAACCAGTCGCTGGGTTGGTTCCACACCAGGAAAAACGGAATTTTCTCCAACGTTAGAGTTTTTGTTTTTAAATAAAGGTTCTGTTTGTGAACCCTGATGACTTTTCACTGTAAATATTCAGACACCAGATTTTTGAATGTGTTCAGGAAATAAACCGATGAGGCACATGTGGAACATCTGGTCTGTACATTCATGTTACCAATAGTGTTCAGATACTTACATAAGTACATCACACAGCTGGAGTAATCTACCAAGTACCCTGTTTACTTCTACCACCTCTGGTGAAACTAAGGTGCAAAACGTTCCTGTCAGGCAACATTTAAACAGATCAGCTTTCGTTTCTGGGAGAGATTCAGACGTACAGAACGTGGTAAAACTGAAGCGGAGAAGCACATTAACTACGACTCCCAGGGTGCATTTCACTGACAAACAGCCAATCACTGAACTTTAGGTGAACAGCGAGCTGAAGATTTCTACGTCACGGGTTTGGGGTTCGGTGTCTGGCCCAAGGACACTTCAGCACACGGCGTGGAAGCTGGGAACCGAACCACCGATTGATCGAACCAGTTAGTGTCAGTACCCACAACCACATGTTTAGTAAAGTATCGCAGTATTTAGTTTTTGTACATTTTTGGCTTTTGACTGACAGCAGTGCTCAGGCTCCTGCCACTAGGTGGCGGCGCTGAGTCACCTGTGCGGTTGTTTAGCAGTGCACTCTGGGAGTTGTAGTTATCGTGCACTTCTCTGCTTTAGTGTTTCTGGCCACAGCTGTCTGCTAGTTTTTATCGCATTTCAACGCCCACCACAGCGTAACCAGAGAATGGTGGAAGGCAAACTAAGCAGTAGGACGTCTGCTGAAACGCCACAGAGGCAGGCGCCTGTTTCTCTCTCGTTCACAACGTAATTCTACAACTCAGTCGCTCGCTACATTCTAGAATCTCTGAAAGCTCTGCACTGAAGAATCCCTCCCTCCGAACCTGGACTCACTGAGTAGGTTTCTGTTGCCTTTTCTAACGCATCTGATTCCACATGAAGCTGAACTAGATCTGCTTTGGGTTTTACTCTGCAACCCACCCTCTGCATACACGTGCTTCCAGTTGAAGGCCTGCAGGGTCTGCAGCGACATGCAGGCGGTTGATTGTACAAACTGGAGAAGTGCAAACTGTTCCAGACATTCAACACAAAGACACAATAAAACTTCACACTAAAAACTCAAATAAAGCTACTGTAAAAGTGGGTTTGGTTTGATATCAAATGCGCTTCCTTTGGAAACAAAATAAACAGACTGAATGAAGACTAGCATGGAAGAATCTCTAACCTGGAAGAACAACCCGTCAAAGAGCCCTCGAGTTTTTCTTATCAAACAATCAACTGGTTTGTTTTTGATGCCGTTGCAGTGTCTGATAAAACAAATCGAGAGTTTTTCAAATATTCCAAACAATTTTCAGAATGGGTCTGAAGATATCAGATTCGCTACCTGCAGGGGGCAGTCTGGACGCCACCACCCCCCTTATTATGTACTGTGGGTGTAAACTTGGATGAGGATGGGAAGTAAAAAAGAAGAAGAAACCAGTTTAAGGTGCAAACCACCGCCCCACATCACCTCTGAGGCTTTCAGTCAAGGACTAGTTTCAAAAATGGACCATCAGTCAATAGGAGGACCTTTAGTAAGAGACCATAATTGAGAAGGACTTGAAATAAGGGACCGTCAGTCAGCAGCAAGACAATGGGTCAGGGACCGTCAGTCAATAATATCAGAGTTTAAAGCTGAATAACAGAGACAAAACAAGAAACTATCAAAATACGAAATAAAAAACAGGTTATATTCCGGAAGCAACGTTTCGTTCAGAGTAATGTGTTAAGCGTTGGTTTTAGTTCCAATCTACCCCCCCTCCCCACGGAGACTAGCGGGACACAACAGCTGCCTTTTGATTATATATATATACACACACTTTTTTAATCAGATTTTCCTTTTCATTTGTTTTTCCTAGAAAAAGACTATATCCACTCTCCCCTCCAGCTGTCAGGTCAGTTATCAAATCCACAACTTTACAAAGTGTCCAGACAGAATCAGACGGAGTAGAAGCTGCAACAGTCCTACCAGCTCTGTGTGACGCTATCCTTCCATCTGAAAACAGTGTAAAAACATGAGATCGCTGTGGACAGCCCGTCCTCCTCGTCCTGGGGTTGATTCACTCTGTCAAACCACCAGTCAGTCAGTTGACTCAACCAATCAGCTGACTCTCTCGCTAACAGCAGTCCGTGACTCTACGGTTTCCTCTCGACTGGGGCACGGGACGGCAGACTGGGGAACGATGTCTCTGAGCTCCCTGCCCTCACCTGCTGCCTCTGGCTCCGCCCTGAGCCTGGCCCTGCCCTCTGATCCAGGCACAACACCAACCCCGGTCCCAGCCACTCCAGGGGGTCCGGGAGGCACAGAAGTGGGAGACCTGGAGGTGCTGTTTGAGCTCCTTTCTCCTCCTAACACCTCTCTGCTTTCTGGTGACATGGTGGGCTCCCCTCTTCCTTCTACCAGGATACCTTCCACACTGACCTCTCGGCCCGGTAGCAGGCTTGTTCGGCCGGGCCGCGTGGTGCTCAGGTCTTGGGGCTGTTCACTCTGATTCTGCTGAGCAGAGACCAAGTTGGTCCTGGTTAGGCTGGGAGATGGTCGTTGGAACGAATGGTGCTGCACATGGGGCCTGGTGAGCTGAGCGGGAGCCTGGGACAGGGGTCGCTGCTGTGTTTGAATCTGATGAAGGTGTTGTTGTGCTTGGGATCGTGGTTGAGATTGAGGATGCCTCAGCTGTGACAACGACTGTCTGTGCTGTGGTCTGGACTGAGTCTGGACTTGGTGTTGCAAACTGGGCCTCGTCTGTGACGGAGTCTGCACTTGGTGCCTGGTTTGAGGTTGGCCAGGGGTCCTGGACTGCTGTTGTGGGTGTGTTTGAGCTGGGATTCTGGGCTGCACTTGAGACTGAGGTTGCGTTGGAGTCCTGTCCTGTGGTTGGAGTTGAGGTGGTGAGTGACATTGCTGTTTGAGCTGGGTTTGCAGTTGTGATATGTGCCTGGGGTGGGTTTGAGGTTGTACTGTAGAGGACTGGGTTTGAGGATGTAAATGCCTTGTTTGCGGTGGCTGAATGTGCAGAATCGAAGAAGACTGAGAAGCATGCAGAGCTTGTGGCTGGGTTCGATGCTGTGCTGTGGAGTGGACAGGCTGCAACTGGCCTTTTGGGGAGGATGCCTGGGGGAGACTGTGGGTTTGGGTGGGGGATTGTTGAGACCGTGGCTGGGGCAGGAAATGCCTGGGAGGAGAGGACTGGGATGTGGGGTATCGAGGCTGAGCTTGGGGCTGACCAGGAGAATGGGTGTGGGGATGTTGTTGGGGACGGGCTTGGGGTTGGTGACGTGGTTGGGGGGGGGGGTGCTGAGGTTCCGACAGGGACTGAAGTGCTGGCTTGGACTGTGGTCTGGAAGGTGTTTGCTGCGTGTGCTGAGGCACAGTCTGGTGCTCCACTTCAAGCCTGGGCTGGTTGGAGGATGCTGGATGTCCAGGGACTGGAGGGGCAGGAGGCTGGGCCAACGTGGAGGCAGAGGATTGTTGGTGACGATGGTGGTGATGATGGTGGTGATGATGATGGTGGTGGTGTTTGTGAGGTGGTCTGTCTTTCCTTTTGTGACTTTTTGAGGGACTAATGCTACTGCTGCTGCTGCTGCTACTCCTTCCTCCTCCAGCCTGTGCTGCCTTATCACCTACATCTTCATCTGCTTCCTGTCCTCTGCTTCCTCCATCTCCTGCCACTATTCCAGTTTTCTCTTTGTGCTTCCTCCCTTTATGTGTCTTGTGTCCGTGGGAATGACTTTCGTCTGAAGCAGTAGGCTGCTTCTGTGATTGTGACTGGCTCTCTCCGAAAGGGGTGGGCTGAGGATCTGTGGTTGGAGTTCCATCCCCAGTGCCTCCTTCCTCCTCTGTAGTAGCGCACTTTCCAGTCTCAGTTGTCGGAGCTGTTGGAGTGTGAACGCTCTCTCTCTCTTCCACTGTCTCTCTCGTTTTGCGCTTCTTGATTGGCAAGGCTGTTTCTTGGACAACAGGTTTTGTGGAAGACTCCTTGGCTGCTCTCCGTTTGGCTTCAGCAGCTAACATGGCAGCTGTGGCATAGCTCCCAGCCGCCGAACTACTGGCGGTTGATGCCGCCGATGTGGATGCTGTAGCAGTCGATAATGTTGCTGAAGTTGAGGCTCCTTTCCTGCCCCGTTTCTTGGGGGCCGTCTGTGGTGGTGGTGGAAGTTCTTGTTCAGATTTTCTCTTTCTCCCAGGACGAGATTTGGGCACCAGAGCAGGAGAAACTGCCTGCAAGTGAATGACCACATCAGCAAGTAGCCGTAACATCAATGTAAAAAAAAACACCTTTCAATGTCTGTCATGAACATATCAATGCACAAGAATTTAAACTGAAAGTCACATTTAACACAAAATGCAATTAATATCATTACCACCGTCTCAAAGATTCAAACTATCAATAGAGTCCAGGTAAAACTCAAGAAAAACCTCGAGCAAGACTTCTTGGCAACAGGCACTAAGGCAACATTTGAAAGGCAAGAGGGTCCCATTCAATTATGCAGACACGAAGAGGAGAGGAAGCAACATGCCAACCAAGATTCTGAAGCACCCGTCACGTTCATCTTCAACTAAATTGTCACTAAAAGTTGTATTTTGAGGAACCTCTTCTAACTGTTCTTGTAAACTGTTGAACGTTTGGAAATGCTGTCAGTTCGTCTAATTTGCATTGGGGGTTGCATAGCGTGACTGTTACAGTACATACAGGGAAACGTGCGTTTGCTTATTGCTGACAACTTTACACAAGCCTCTCTCTCAGATGTCAGGCATCAGACTGTACCTTTGAGGCAGTGGAAGTGGTGCCAGTGGACGAGTCGGTCTTGCTGAAGGGCATCTTGACCAGCAGTTTGCCCGGAGTTTTTTCAACCACACGCTTCATGGCCACGCCCTCCGTAGCCTGACGCATTTTTCCACTGCCTACACAAACACAAGGGCAGATGACAGAAAACAAACAGATTAACTTTGGCACCTGTTTCAATGCTGTGACTTCAATCAGGGGTCCGTGTAAGCGGCCGAGTACCTTTGGGACGCCCGCGGCCTCGTCCGGATGGTTTCACCACCTTTGGTTTCTTGGGAGGCCGTTTCTCACGCCGGGATGGGCTTCCACGTCCCGTAACAGTGAAATCAAAATCATTGGGGTCAGTGGTTGTGTCACCCACCTTCTGGAAGTAGGCAATAAGTTCTACCTTGGAACGAAATGCCTTCCCCTCTGAGCTGAACAGTAGAATCAAAACAAACAACAGAAGAGAAACATGAGAATTTAACATTATCTGATAAAATGGAGCTGTGGCTCCATCACGTCACAGAAACCCGAAACAACATCAGGGTGGCTTACTTGATCAAGTAGACATCAAACTTCCCTGCAGAGCGCCCAGACTTCCTCTGTTTGAGTTTGCGCGTCCAACCTTCAGGGAGTGACGGGTCATCATACAGTGGCCCGCGGTCCCGGATGACGGAGCGCCGCTGTCTAGGAGAACCAGCAGAGCCACTGCCAGCTGCAGACTCTGACTCCAGTGCTGACTCTGGCTCTGAGGGACCTGCCACTGGTTCGGTCACCTGCAGGGAGAAGCCTTTTAATGTGCTTGTGGTCATGTCTTACACAATTATTTTCACCAGTCCTGTTCCACAAACTGTCTCTGTCATTTCAGACCCTCCTCTTCCCTTCTGCTTTGCTATGCGGTGACCTTGGTCTCAACTCACTTCCCTCACAGCTCTAACGTTCCAGCTTTTCTAGGTTCCTTGATATATTACGTAGCATTAAGTTACGTCTTATTTTAAGTGTCTCGAGAAATCCACCTGGTTCTGGCTAATCTGGGACTTGTTGGCAACACCCATTGTTACCTGTGTCTGTGACTCCACCACTGTCTGCGGCCGGCTGGTTGTTGGAGGTGTGGCCGATGCTGCGGCCTCTCCCCGGTCAGCGTGGCGACGCTCCCTGCGGGCCTTCTTGGTCTTACCATGGGATCGTTCTTTCTCTCTGGCAGGGTGCTGAGAGTGAGCAGGTCCCTCCTCAGCCTCTCGACCCTCCTCCCTGTGGAAACCAGACGACATCACCTATTACTGGGACTCAGGTGATCATGGCTGCATATATATATATATTTATTTAAACATATGTCTTGTGGTGTTGAGACGAGAGCAGGGAGGCAGTAAGGTGCAGAGAGAGCTTCTGCTAGCATCAGGGAACGTTGTTACAGAACTCTGTAGACTCATATTCCCTCCGTTCTTCAACATCTACTGTAACCTGGTCACTGCTATTATGTTTCTGTAAAGTCACTTAAGCCTCATTGTTCAAACAGCGTATAAGGATTTAAAAGTTTGGCTATGAGGGGGCAGATTAGAGCCTGAACATCCATTACCATGACAAAGCCAGAAATGAGATGTCACCATGATGTCAGTCAATCTACACTTTGAGGCCAAATGAAACTTTTACTAGGAAGCAGCTGTGTGAAATATCACTGTCGTCGAATACTGCCACCAGGACGTTTTCAGATTAGTCCACTGCGAGCTTCAACACCACACACTTGACTAATGAGCCACCGTGGTTGGTTTTCTTGGTGCAGCAGGTAAATGATTTTCAGAGTTGAAATGAAAGTAGGGCGGCACGGTGGTGTGGTGGTTAGCACTGTCGCCTCACAGCAAGAAGGTCCCGGGTTCGATTCCCGGAGGCGACCTGTGTGGAGTTTGCATGTTCTCCCCGTGTGTTTACTCCGGTTTCCTCCCACAATCCAAAGACATGCAGTTAAATTCTATATGTGTGGCCCTGCGATGGACTGGCGATCTGTCCAGGGTGAACCCTGCCTCTCGCCCATAGCCAGCTGGGAGAAGCGGAAGAAGATGAATGAAATGAAAGTAAAGGTAGTTGTAGTTGAAAAGCTCCTGATTGTAACCTTAGTCGCCACGTGAAGGTTAATTCTGAAACCGGCAGAACGTCTTATCCGGGTGCTGATACACAGGAAACTGACAACTGAGCTTCATTCTCAGTCAGATTCAGATTAAAATGGAAGGATCCAGAGTCAATGATCCCTTCCTGACTGAGATTTGTTGGGTTTTCTGTATAGACTTATTTTTGAATCTGGAAGGTCTTAAACCTGCTTTGTAACGCACCTTGACACGGCTTTTGTTAAGAGCTGGCGCTGTAGAAATAAACCAGTCCTTCACAGAAGTAAGACCCACCAAACTGAACGTGGCCCTTGAGATATCTTGTCTGTTTGTGTGTATATGTTTTCTCCTTTAAATCTGTTTGTGATTTTGTGTCTTGCGTGTCCCTGCAGGTGACTATTTACTTGCCTTTTATTTTACTGCACTTCTATTTGGGAAATAACAACCTACTAATACTAAAATGAAAAACTGTTAACTTCCTGTACAAAATGAAAATGTGACCAATGATAAGCAGCAACAGGAGATTTCTCCACTTTTCCTCCTATTTCAGGACCGTTGATTTGTTAAATCATTGGTTTGTAGTTTGGTTTCCAACCTCAACGTGATGCAGAGGCCACAGATTACAAACAACCCTCCCCTCAAGGTGTTTGACTAGATGCCACAAACACTTCCCCTTCGAGAAGAGACACGTGTTAAATTGCAACAACATAAAGGTTTTGTGGAGCTTGCAAAGATGTTGCTGCGTTGGGATCTGTTCGCCTGAGCCGCAGCCTGAGGACCAACATCACTAACCATCAGGTTAGCTAAGCGTTAGCCTGACCTGGCGCCACATGCAGCATGTAACAAAGCACCGCTCATTAAATGATGCACATGTTGTGTTTCACGCGTGGAGGTGACGCGTTGTGTTGTTGTGTTAAACACTTGAATCAGTACATTGAACTGTACAGCTGTGTTAAATACGTTTCAGTGTGTTGATGATGCTGAAGCTGCAGGTTCAATCACCCACAGGAACAGGAAGTGAGTTGCAGAGGAAAACACACACTCCAGTGTGTGTGTGCTTGATTAACCACCCCCCCCCCCCCCCCCCCCCCCCACACACACACACACACGTTGCTGGAGCTGCCCGGCTCGGCGGCACAGGGGCAGCTGTATGCTAATTATAGACATAAGCATGAGAAGGGTCGGTGTCAGGGGAGTGCGGGGTTCGGGTGTCGTATCGTGCGTATCAACGTGTGTGGGGCGGGTTAACCCGGTAGTGGGGCAGCGGTCACAACACTTCCACGCACATGAACACTGTTTGCTAACAGCTAGCAGCCCGTTAGCTCCCCTTCGTCTGACGAAGGCGGGTGGACACATCGGTGAACGGGGGCTGTGATGTTTGTGGAGGACGCAGTACCGGCGAGCCCCGGCCTGACTTTCCGGGGAGTTGTGTGGACGTCAGAGCAGCCCTCGGCACACGGTCAACGGACTAACCTGAAGCTAAGCTTCGCTCTGGCTAAAGTACGGACTTAGCAGTAAGTTGGTGACGTATTCCCGCTAACCCCGCTCCGCCGTGACAGGCCGGGGTGAAAATCAACGCACTTTTACTTCAATAAAAACACACGATAGGAAAAGCTCGGCGGCGGCAGCAGCATCGCTGCTTTAACGGAGGATAAAATATAAAAAAAACACTTACAGTCTCTCCTCTCCGCTCTCCACGGCGGCCATTTTTATTTAAATAAATAATTTTATATTTAAAAAAAACCCTCCAAACATCTCTGCTGCTGCACCCCGCCCCCTCCGACTCCAACAGCCGTCATAGACTAAAACATCGCGAGATCTGCAGAGCTATGAGGTCAAAGCTGCGCAGGGGCGGTGTAATCACGCGAGTTGTGATCACAATGAGACGTTCAGGGCTTTCAGGAATCTGTAAAAAGCAGGTTTATAAAGTCTCATAAATAACGGACGTCATTTGTTTAAAGAAGGCTTAGAACAACGTTGTAACAGCTACAAACCAATTTAAGATAACATAAATCTTGTTAAGCAGCTCACAAGAAAATTGTATAGCACAAAATAGGAGAAAGTATAGCAAATCCATTTTACGAGTTACTGTACTTTTAATTAAAAGTTACAAATAAATATTCAAAATAGACATGGAGATAAATAAAACGAACATATAAGCACAGCTGTATCATCAGCTGTAGTTAGTGTGTTCAGTCTGACAGCCGTGGTAGTGAGTCTGCAGGGGCTCAGAGCCTCCACGGTCTGATGCAGAAGCTCAGAGCTGTTGTCCGTGACGGATGTCAGCTCGGCCAACATCTTCCTCTCACCCACCTCCTTCTTTCCAGGACAGAGCTGCTCCTCCTGACCAGATTATTCAGTCTCTTCCTGTCCTGGTCTGTGCTGCCAGGAGGACAGCGTAGCAAAAACGATGGAGGCCCTTCTTGTAAAGGGTTTCAGTGTCCACCATCTCAATGCTGACCCCTAAGACCACTACCCAGACCAGCACAGCTGCCATGGCAACCAAAATAGTAACAAATGTTATAATTTTAGAAGTTGCTGGGCTTGACAGACACACAAACGCACATCTCTACCTGAGTGACCTGAGCTGGTGATGGACCACAGCTAAATTAACCTGGTCCCCTACAAGTCCTGCAGGGTCCTGTGCTTGGTCCAATCCTTTTTATTCTATACGCGTCTCCTCGAGGGACTGTTTCGTTTTCATAGCTACGCAGATGACTCAGTTATATCTCTCTATGAAACCATATGAACCAAACCAATGAATCTGCTGGAGGCTTCTTCCTCTCTCAACAGGGAGTTTTGTAGTTAATTTTGGCTTTACTCTGTCACACACAAACAAACATGACAGCAAGCATGAAAGCAATTTCCTTTATAAATTTCTCTCTCAATGCTCATTTTAAGCTCACGTTCTCTGTATAATTTTCTGGGAGATGTTGAACCTTACTTTGTAAATTGTCTTCATACGACTTGTTGTCAATTGGCGCTTTATCAGTGAACAGAACTGCCCTGAAACCGAAACCAGTTCACATTTACCAGCAGAATAAGGAAAGACTGCGCCGCATTTTCCACGTTAGTATCAGCAGGTAAAGTCGGGGCTGCCGGCAGACAGACCGTCATCACACCGCGGACACGCGCACACGTGCGTGCGCACCGCTGTCGTTTCTGATGGAAGCCTCGTCGGATCGCATGAGAACTTCACGCTTGCCGTAGTTCAAAGAGGGAAACGGAAACAGCTCAGCGCAAGTTTGCTTTATAAAATAAAAATCCCCGCGGAGGGTGCGGTTTATGAATGACGTCAATAAGTCGCAGGTTTAGTGTTTTTAGTTAGTTTAGGACAAGAAGTTATACGTCTTTAGTTCAGCTTTACTACTTTGAGTCTGTTCGTTAAACAGATTTACAGGTTCTTGCATGTAAAACGTAATTTATGTTCTCATGAACACGTGTAAGGGGTTTAAATGCTTTGGTTGTCACAGCTGAACTGTCCGTGAAGGTCCTGTCAGTTACGACTGTATGATCGTAGTAGAATTTAAAACTGCATTTAATCAGACTTGCAGCCCTTACTGGCGAACAACGCACTTTTATTTTTGAAGTGCAGAACCGGAAAGGGTTTGTATTGCTGTGGCCTGTGGCGGGCGGAAACAGCGCGGCTGCGTTGTCATTAAACTTTTTACAGTCGTGTTTCCGGTCGGTTCCGGGTCGATCCGGGTCCCGGGTGAACGCCCCTCTTCTCACGGCGGCATCCCGCTGTTCGCTTCCACGTCTGGGAGGAAGATGTCGGCAGGAGACCCGAAAGAACAATTTCTCTACAACCTGCCCCCCTCCCTGCTCTGGGAGTTCTGCCGGGTCATGGACGGGCTGTCAGACCTGGACTGGAGCCGCTTTGGTGAGTCAGAACCAGGACCGCGACGGGGCTTCCCTGTCTGCCATCTGTCCGTGGCGGTGGTTCTGGTTTGGTGTTGCTGGATTAAAGGCCTTGTTGTCACTTTTGATTCGGCCTGTGTTGTCCAACCGTCCACACCACGTGTGGCGTTAGCTTCCCTCGCCGAGCCTGTGTTGGACCGGACCTTCAGTTGGACCGGCAGCAGAAATGTGCGTGGAGCCAGTACACGGCAGCACTTGTGCACTTCCTCATTCGGTGCTGCTGCCCCACTCACACGGTGAGTTCAGGCTCCAGAGGGGAACGTGAACAGGTCACCTGGGACTCCACGCGTCTCAGACTGGGCTGGACCACAAGAACCAGACTCCTGGTTCCAGCAGGACTGTCATGTATATCCGTGAACTGAGGTTCTGTAGGTTTCAAAAGCGTGACAAGAGAACGGACCAGTCACTGGAGGGTTACTGGTTGGGTAGTGACTCTGCTGTTCAACCTTATTGATCAGCTGGTGAGGCTCTTGGCTCTAATCCCACCACTGGCTCTGTCTTGTAGCAGCCGAAGTCCTCGGGGACCAGACTGCGGTCCGACTGGCTGAGAGGAGGGAGAGGCGGACCGACTGGGTGATGAACCAATGGGGAAACAGGAATGGTACAGTCGGTGAGCTGATCAGCCTATTGGAACGTCTGCAGCTGCTCCGTCCCCGCGATCTCATCCTGTGCTGTGAGTAGACTTTGACCTTTAACCTTTGAACTCTGGGCTGTGATAACTTTTGACCTCTGCAGGACCTTCTTTCTCTGCCCAGGCACGTCCCGTTTGAAGTCTAGCTCCTCTCCTGCTCCTCCTCACTCGCCTCCCGTCTCACTCTTGCAGTTTGACCCTCCATCCAAGTCCCCGCCCACACTGAGCACCTGCCCGCTGAGCACAACAGGTGAGAGGCACGGCTGCATTTTATCTGACATCAGTTTAACCAGCTGTAGGGTCAGGCCTCGAACACACACAGGTAAAGCTGTCTTTATTTGGTCAATAAAGGAGGAGGAAGACCACTACCCAGACCTGCCCCGCCCCCTTCCGGTCTGCAGTCCAAGCACCCCCGACTTTTCCAGGTAACAACCACAAAGTGAAATGATATTATTATAATAATAATAATACTAATAATAGTAATAAAGAAGGATGTTGTTATTATTGTTCACGTCGTTCTGTAGCCCCCCCTGGTGGCAGAGGCCAGCAGCAGCGGTGTTGCTGGTGGGGTGATGTGCTGGTCGATGGAAGAGTTGCAGTCTGGGACGAAGGGGTTCTCCCCTTCCCTGCAGGTGGGCGAGGGAGGGTTTGGAGTGGTGTACAGAGCGACTCTGAGGAACACTGACTGCGCTGTGAAGAGACTCAGACAGGTCAGCCAATCAAAAGAATCCCTCTCAGAATGTTATACAGGACCAAATATACAGAAATGTTGGCCCATGTCGAGTTTATTCACTCGGTACGTGGTTGTGGATCCCTCTGCTTGAACTACTGCATGCACGCGGCGGCATGGAGCCGAGAAGGCTGCTTTGGTAGAGCCATCAGCTCGTCTGGTGGCCGTCATCCTCTTGACATTACTCCAGATTCTCTCTGGAGGTCAGGTGAGTTGCTGGCCAATCAGACCGTTACGTCTGACAGTGTGGGCAGGTGCCAAGTCCTGATGAAAATGAAACCAGCATCTCCATGAAGCTTGTCGGCAGAGGAAGCGTGACATGTCCAGAGCTTGTGGACCTGATAAAACCCAGTGGACCAACACCAGATGACAAAGCTCCCAAATTGTTAGTGACTGTGGAAACTACTCTGTGCATCTCTTCCTCCAGACTCTGGGTTTGATTTCCAAATTAAGTGCAAAATTGACTTTGGTCTGAACAATGGCCTTTGGAGGACTGAGCAACAGTCCAGTCCTTTCTCTCCGCACCCGTCTCCGGTTCAAGAGAGGCTCGACACGAGGAACGTGACAGTTGTAAGATGAGCTTCACTTCTTGAACTGAATCTCAGAAGTAACATCTTTTGAGATTTTAATTTATTGAGATTCGTTCAGGTTCTACAGAAACTACTGGTGCCTTGATGTCAGGTCATCGTTGGCAACGTGCAGAACCTTTTCGTCGTGTCCTGCTGCTGTTGTTGCGTGTGATGACATGACGTTGCTCTTGCAGGACTGTCTGCTGGACTGGACTCTGCTGAGAGAGAGCTTTCAGAATGAAGTGGACAAGCTGTCAAAGTAAGTGATGTGTAACTGTGAGCAGCATCACATACTTAGAATAGAATGAGTAGACATGAGAATGATGAAATAAACACTGAAGATGTGTGATGCTCATAAACGTTCCTCAGCTGGTTCACTCGTAGTCTGGACTCTTAAGTTAAAGCGTAAACAAAGTTATTAACCACATTTGATTTTCACAACACATAATAATTCTGTTCAGGTTCAGACATCCCAACATAGTGGACCTGCTGGGATTCAGCGAAAGAGAAGGATCTGTGTGTCTGATCTACAGCTACATGGAGAACAGATCAGTCGAGGACCAGCTACACAATGTAACACACACATACGCTATTTGGACAAATGAACACGCGTTAAATCAGTTTTTTGTTTTTACAGATTCAATTAATACCATTTTTTGTGAAATGGAAAAGGACTCGCACAGTTTATCTGATGGTGTATGAGTATTTACCCTGTGTGTGTCAGGAGCATGGAGGTCTCTCCTGGTCCCAGAGACTCGCTGTGGTTGATGGAGCATCGGCAGCTCTGCAGTTCCTCCACTCACCCCCTGACGGACACACACCTCTAATCCACGGAGACGTCAAGAGGTCAACGTCACATCACACATGACATCACTGTTGAAATTCATTCCACATCTCAAACATCAGAAACAGGTTGATGGCCTGCACACTCGTGTTCCACATTAACGTGATGCTTTGTAATACTGATCCTGACGAGGTTGTGGATCTGCTGTATGTGGGCATGAAATCAGTTCGTAACGAACTCGTGTTGCGATTCAGACAGAATCAGTGTGACTGTGTGTCCTCAGCTCCAACATCCTGCTGGACCAACACCTGGTACCGAAACTGGCCGACTTCGGCCTGGCTCGGCTTGTGTGCCGTAGCTCGTCTGGACACTCTTGTGCTCGGACGGCATCTGTTGGGAAAACGGCGACAATCAGAGGAACACTGGCTTATTTACCCGACGAGTACGTGAGGAACGGCGAGCTAAGCGCTGCCCTGGACGTCTACAGCTTTGGAGTGGTGAGACGCGTGGGATATGGAGGGTTAGAAGAAACAAACGGGCCAGAGCGATTTCATTAAATGAGACAGGAACTAAAGTAAAGCTGTACTGTGATCTGTCAAGGAGATCACGGATTCAGCGTCTGTGTATTAGACTCGTTGTGCAATTGTGTGCGTGTCAGGTGTTGTTGGAGATCCTGACTGGCCGTCGCGCTCTGGAGAAAGACGAGAAGTCAGGAGAAAGATACCTGGTGAGGATGCGCTGAGGCATCACGTAAAGGGCTCTGCGTTCACATTTCTATGTGCTCAGCTCGGTGTGTTTCTGGTTGCGTAGAAGGATCTGGTAGAAGAGCTCGAGGATAGTCCGACTGGTTCATCGGCCGCAGCCTGGAGGACACAGCTGGACCGCCGGCTGATCACAGGTCAGACCCGCGCGCTGGTTCCGACCCACAGTGAGCAGACGTTTGTCAGCTGCGTAACTGCTGTGTCTTCAGCTACAGATCCAGGGGGTTATCTGGAGGTGGTGGCTCTAGCCTGCAGGTGTTTGGACAAGAAGAGGAAGAAGAGACCAGCCATGACTGAGGTCAGACGCAGGAAATGGTTTCATCTCCAGGTTTAAAGTGGAATTTCACCTTAAGCTGTTTGACAAGTTTACGTTCAAGACACTTTAGTTGTCAACAATCAAAAAAGGACCGTTGTAGTGAACAGTCTGGATCTTCTTCCTTACCCGTGTGTTTTCCCCTCAGGTGTTTGATAGACTCCGGGACATCCACAGCATGGTGAGGAAGACCGACTCTTCCCGTCTCCCACCTCCTCCCACCACCCACTCCTTCCCCCGTCCCAGCAGCTCTCTGGACTCTAGTGTAGCAAGTCTGTCAAACCAGCTGTCCCAACTGGGAACAGTAAAGGGTGCCTGCGAGTCCTCCCAGTCTTCCTTCTGCTGCCTCACTCCTCCTCACCCACTCCACTCCTCCTCCTCCTCCCTTCCCACGACCTCAGGCTCCTCTTCGTCTTCGCTTGCTGGTCCATGCGAAACCGATGAGAGTCGAGGTTTCTCCCAGTACAACCTTTCCTGCAAGTTCAAATCTAACAGGTCCAGCTCCAGGTGTCTTTCTTCATCCATCAGAGATCAGTATGACTGTCCAGCTGGGCCCACGGAGTCCAGTCACCCTTCGGTCCCCACTGAGGACAAGTACAGCTCCGACAGTCCGGTGGCAGAGGTAGCGCTAGGGGCAGCCACAGACCCAGGCACCAGGCGGGGGACCACAGGAAGCGTCCCAGATTGCCTCTCTCCTGCAGGGTACTTGTGGTCTGTGTCCTCTGGGCCCTTGGGTACGTCTAGACTTTATTAAACAACCAGACCCTGTAAATTTCATGTGTTCACTAAAATCAGTTCAGATTGTTTCACACCGATAACAAGATGCAGGTTGTAGCATGCAACACCATGCTACACTGACAAATGGGCAGATAGTAGTTCTATTTCCCCCACGATGCTACTAGTTAGCATGAAAAGTATGACACTTAGAGGTGTCTTTGGACAGAAATTGAATGGATGAGACAGTCTGTAGCCTGATAAGTACCTTGCGTCTGGCTGTTTCTAGCTCCGGCACAAGTTGGTTTAGTAAGTTAAACAGTCGGTGTTTCGCCTTTTTGAATTGGAACAGAACGCACTGGAGGCCTTCCCAGTACAGCAGCTAAATATGAAACTACATTCCTTTTGTGTGTCCTGTGTTCAGTCCACATGAACTTGCTGGAAAATCAAAGCCAGGGCAAGGAGGAACGGATCCAAAGTCCGGATCAGCTGCCGTCTGACGACCTGTGTACGTGTTCTCATTATGTCCCGTTTCACGGAGTCACTGATGAGGATCATCTGTGGTGCTGTTGTCTTAACTCTGTGTGTCGTATTGATTATTAGTCTAAATATTTTTTTAAAATTTCACATTGACCAGAAATTTCATCTAAATGTTTGTTAACCCTGGTGCAGCCTTCGAGGGGTCAAAATGAAAACAGGGGGCGCTGTAAGCTCCAAACCACAGAAGGGTTGGACAAAACAGCCGCGGACGGACGATAAACCACAACACGCTGAACGTGTGTTGATCCAACCCTGGTGTGTTTTTGAGCTTTGAGCCCCCTAGTTTACGAAGGTCCCACAACGGTTAACCTGGTCTCGCACATCAGTTTCTCATGTGTATTATTCCACGAGTTTCACTTTTCTCTTCATTTTAATCCAGTCTTTTTATCATCTGTCATTTAAACTCCTGTGATATTTGCTTAGTTTCTCATTTCACATCTAGGTTTTTAATCTAATCATGAATCTGTCTGTCTTGTCTCAGCTTATTTAAAGTCACGCTGTGTCTTTCTGCAGATGGAGGGAAGAGTTCTGAGGAGTCCCGAGGACCAGAGGAGAGCGATGAACTAGATTATCTTCCTGCCTAAGGCAAATGACTGTTTTAACTTGATTTAAACTGGACACGAGTCGTTCAGATCTGTGATTGCACCCAGTTAAGCTTTGCACAGTCACAGAGTTCAGATATTTTAATCCCTTTACTTGCTGATAAACTTGTATGAAAGGAGGAGCTGCAACGCCCTTTGTATTATTGATTAAACATTTCTGTTCACTACACAGAAAATCAATAGCATTTCACTTTAGGTACAATACAACATCACTGTCACTTTAAACAACTATTTATTCACTGTTGTTGGAATTGGATATTAACCAACATTATCAGAAACTACCTGTTAGTTTATGTTTCTTTAAACAGTGACTGAGGTCAAGCTGATTTGTCATATTTAGCCCTTTGTTTATAGATATTGTCAGTCTGTATATATGACAGTACGGATCATGATGTTTGCCGATTGCGTGTTCATTTCCCTGTATTCCAGCTTTCGTTCATGATTAAGGCACATGTTCAGCAACTTGTTTTATGTCAGTGCTCCGATTTTCCCAACATTTGACAGAAATGTCCTCTACCTCCAACAGCAGGTCTGTTGCCATGGAAAGTCTGGAATTAAAGTCTCAGACCAAAGTCCAGAGTCCAGATGCGTTGTTTTGTGTGCAGGACGCTAAAAAACCTCTTGCATGCCGTCGACCTTCAGTTGCTAAGCGGTTTCCATGGAAACCGCATCCTGCTTCATGTCTAAACAGTTTAAAAAAAAATTAAGTTGTACAAATACAATTAGTGGTGACACGGTACATTAATATTAGAATGTATCAGTTACACACACACAATTAAAAGTAAAATGTTCAGCAAATGGCAACACAACTGGGACACGGGAAAAACAGGCAGACATCAGCAGGAAACACAAAAATAATAAAAACAATAATATATCACGGTTAAGATTAGGTCACACAAAACTGAATAAGTCACTGCACCGAACAGGGAAACGCCAGACGGGTCTGTGTGCGTTTAGTAAATCAGTGGAGCAGGTCAGAGAGGGAGACACTGAAGAGGTCACGGCCATTTGATTTGAAACGTCCGGTCCGGTCCAGTGCAGGGACACCGAGCCGTAGCCATGCAGGGAGTGACGCTGGGACTGAAGGGGTGTACATCACAGCAGCAGTACTTTCTGGTAATGCTAAATTGAAGCTAACAGCTAACGTTGCTAAAACCAAATGCAGCCCAACTTCAGTTTGAAGCCGCGTAGCCTGCTAGACTGGCCTCTGGCTTCTCGCCTCAGGGGCCGCAGCGAGTCACCGTCACCTTCCTCCGTTCAACCCTGTCCTCTGCCTCCTTCTCTACATCCACATGTCTCCTCTTGGTTCCTCTAGACCTCCGTCAGCACCCCTTTACCGATACGGGCCCAGTGTCTCCTCTGAACAGGTCCAAACCACCTCGGTCTGGCCTCTGCCTGTATCTCTGGAACATCCACCGTGAGCTGAGCCTCTGACGTCCTCCCAGACAGAACCTCCACGTCTGGAGCTCTGCTGGCTCCAGCTCTGCCTCCTGTCTTTTCTTCGGCGTCTCTAAGCTGTTCAGCATCGCTGGTCTCGCCAGTCTTGACACCTTCCCTTTGATTCTGGCAGGTTCTCTTGTATCACACACATCCTGCTTGCAGACGCCCTCTGCTGACCCTACATACATAACATCCTGCCCTTTCTTTACTTCTGCTCCCTGTAGCCTCATGGTTCCACTTGGTTCGGTCTTACTGGGCTGACCTTCATTCCTCTGCTTCCAGAGCACCTCCACCTCTCTAGATGTTCCTCCACCTCCTCCCTCCACAGATCAGTCATCTGCAAACATCATAGTCCACGGAGCTTCCCGTCTAAGCTCGTCTGCAGCCTGTCCATCACCAGACCACGCAGACCCACCTCCACCTTGGCTCCACCTGCTTCCTCTGGATGTAGGACACAGTGCAGCTCCCTTTGTCCGTCTCTGTGCTTCTCCATCAGCCTCCTCTGGGCTAATGCTGCATCCGTTGTGCTCTTTCTAGGCGTGAAGCCATGTTGCTGCTCTCAGATGCTCCCTCTGCCCTTGGCCTCGCTTCCTTACTCTGTCCCACGTCGCCGGTGTGTGGCCCATTAGTTCCTCTGTAGCTGCCTCAGTTCTGCACGTCTCCCTTGTTCTTGACAACAGGCTCCAGACCCGGTCTCCTCCGTTCGTCAGGCGTCCTTTCACTCTCCAAGATCTCGTTGAACAGACTAGTCAGAAACTCTACTGCCACCTCCGCAGGTTTGTCATCAGTGCCTTTCCCGTCTCCATCCTCTTCAGTGCCGTCCTCACTTCACTGTGACTAATCGTTGCTACTTCCTGCTCAGGACAGTTGCCTCTTCTGTTCTTCGTTCTCTTTCATTGTCCTCATTCATCAACTCTTCAAAGCTCTCCTTCCGTCACACTCCTGGCACCTGTCAACACATTTCCAACCCATCTGTGATCCCCCTAACCTGCTGTCCGTCCTTCCATCTCTGCCTCGCCAGCCTGTACGGACCCTCCTCTCCCTCCTTAATGTCCAACCCAGCATCCAAGTCCACGTGTGGCCTTTGTTTGGCCGTAGCCGCGTCCAGCTTCAGCCTGTCGTCCTGTCTGCTCTCATCTGTTCTGTGTCCCACTTCTTCTTAGCCAACCTCTTTTCTCTGTATGTGTCATCTCAAAGCGCCTCCCGGCCACCCAGAGCCTTTCTCGCCTCCTTCCTGGAAACGACGCAGCATTCCTCCTTTCTCAGCTTCTCCACTTTGTCCTCTGTTCTGCCTCAGGCCTCTTTGTCTTCCTCACCACGGTCGTCGTACCCACCGCCATCCTGTGTTGTCTGGCTACACTCTCTCCGACCAGAACTTTGCAGTCACTGATCTCTTTCAAGTCCACCTGAGTGCTTCCACTTCTGCTGTGCTGAGGCGCCAGCGAGCGTTTAGAGCAGCTAAACCAGATTTAACACGTCTCATTTCTGGTTTCAGATCTGTTCAAACACTCTATGTGAGATCCATGAGACCGGAACCACCGACACAGCTACCACAGCTGCAGGTTAGGCTGACGGTGCTCACTGAACAAATCTCCACGGTAACTAGACTGGGCTCAGTTCATCCTGCTTTTGTACAACCAAGTCAAGGAGAAATTCAACCAGGATATGTGGAAAATCCCAGGTTAATGCCTGGTCTTGGTTTTGTGCTGCAGCGCTCACGGCTGTGCAGGCCATGTTGGACCTGTCGGCTCCGGACCGACCAATAGGAGGTTAAGACTGGTTGCGATAACGCCGCTGAGAGGGCCGGGGCTGTGGTGCTTTCTGTTCCCAGGTGGACTTGGTGACTGCGTTTACTCCTGCGTGTTGCAAATACTTTTCTTTGTGTAGCTTCAGAACATGTTTGATAAACGACTGTAAGTTTAACTTGTCAGCTCAGAAGAATTCAAGCCGAGGCAGCAGTAGGTTCAAATAATCAAACCTGAATTTATTTTCAGTGGTGAGATGAGAAATATGCAAAGGCGAGCAAACAAAGTCACCTCTGCCTCCTGCAGGGAGACGCTGGCTGTGTCCCCCAGCACAGCTCCTCCTCCCCCGTCTCCTTCTAGGGAGGTGGTTTAAACCCTGAACAAGCGTCACAATGTGGAGATTTCATACCAAGAATTGTTTGTCCAAATACTTCTGTTGAACAGCTCAGACTGTTTTGTCTAAAAGCAGACAGGACCTCAAGCCTTTAGCCTGAACTAAATGTATATGTGCTACATATATATTCCACTACAAATATGCAGGGACTTTTCCACTACAAACTCAATAAAACCTCTATTTTTTCACTGAATGTCTCGTGTGACTGGACCCGGAAGCCTTTGAATCGGAGCCGCCTTCACATCGTCAGCTGTTCATTAAGTATTTAGGCTGTTTCTAATGCAGACGTAAACACAAACAGCAGAGCAGATCCTCCGTAGATCGATCATAAATCCGCCTCCACGGACCGTCAACCACGTCGCGGGCGCGCGCACGCTCTTGCCAGTGCCCGTGCCCACAGTGTGGTTTGCCGTGAACGCGCCTCGTGGTCCTGATGGGGCGCAGGAGGGAATACGCCGAGTAAGAGGAGGATGAAGATAATCGATCTTGATCCGAGTGCGTCATCAATCAATTCATGGATTAATCAGCCAAGTTACTGATCACACCTGAGCGCAGCGGGAGACAATCAGCTGATCGGAGCAGTGGACCTGGCTGCGGGCTCTGGATGATATGAGGAGAACCCGACGGTTCACTACCCGCCGCCCGTGAAGCGTCCAGGTAGGACGTCGACTCTCCGGCCTCGGGTTCCTCCAGAGCTGTGCTGAATTCAGCCGATGGGCGGTGATGCTGTAAAATGTAGGTAGATCTGCCGGTCGGTTCTCCACAATCAACAGTTTGAGGAATGAGATGGATTCTTTTTGTGATGTGTTGTTGTGGCGAGTCCCCACCCAGACACGTGCCTGCACAGTGCGCGCGTGTGTCATTGTCTTAGACTGTGTGTGTTTGGTCGTGTGCACGGGCCACTGGTGGATGGACTGTGGTGGACTGGAGTCTGGTTCTGGGCCCTGATGTGGTCTAAGGTTTAAGGTAAAGACACCAGGTGATGTTGGACGTGGATCAATACTCAAGTTGGATTTTACTTTGTTTAGCTCCGGTAATAACTGAGCTGACGCAAACCTTCATGTCACCTCTTTGTCCAAATCCAGAGCTGTCAGATCGAGACTTCAGAGCCTTTAGTCGGATCCGTCTGCAGGAAACCAGAGCAGTGATTCTGATTCTGAACTGATGCTCCCAGTCTAATTAAAAAACAAACAGGTTGATCAGCTTCAGCCAATCACAGAGCAGGTAGAGGTCACCTGCTGCAGGTGTTTGCCTTCACGTGGCAGTGCTTCACCGACACAAAGTGGAGCAGGTCCATTTATTTCCTGGGGTGTGAAGTGAGTAAAGCTGTTCATTCAGTTCAAAGAGGAGACCTGGGCCAGACTCGCATCAGTGCAAGTTTAAGTGAAGCTTTAAAATATTTTTATATGTTTAAATACTTTTTCTTTTCAGTACTTCTGCCTAACTAAGAAAGATGCTTTCAACCAATCAATCCAGTGGCATTAGGCTCAGATCGGATCATTCTTTACCGAGCCCACAGTGGGGAAATTCACTGGCTGCCACAGCTACAAACAATTAGTTTTGTGCAACAGAATGAAAGTGGAGCGAGTGCGAATACGTGCAATTTTCAACAAATAGAAAAAACATCCATACATTTCCAGTCAACTACGTGAGCTGACGGTTGGTTAGTGTAAATGTACGTCAGCTGCCGTGGTGCATTCATGTGAACATAAAACTCAACCAGTGTTGTAGGAGCTGGTTCAGAGCGGATGAGGATCAGACGCTGAGTTCCTTACGTCCCACGTACGCCACGTGGAGTAGTGACCTTTGACCTCAGCAGAATATGGACTTCTTTCCAGAAAAGGTTCTCCTGGTTCTTCAGGTCTTCCAGGTCCACCTGGTAAACAACCACTGGGAGTTACTGGGAGTAACATATCCATGATGGACCACTATTGGCCGGAACCAGCAGAACCAGTCTGAGTAAATCCCAGTGACTGTCTCAAAGAGCAGCTGTTACTAAATACTACAGTACCCAAGATGCTCAGCAGTTGATTCTGTGGCGCTGTAACATCCAACTGTCACATGACCTTCAGAACAAAATTTCATACAAATGTAAAAATTCCTGCATCTGCACAGCAACACAGCCTGCTGTGCTCTGATTGGACAGCTTGCACTGCAGTGCACTCTGGGAGCTGTAGTTGGATAGAAACTGGCTGAGGACACAGACTCTGACCTCTACCTGATTCTGTAACTCCACCCACTCACCTACTCCAACTCTGTAACGCTGCTGCCATGTCATGACAGAGAGAGAGGGGTTGAAAGGTTATTGGTGGACTGTCTGGAGCTCTCAGCCAATCAGGTGTCAGGATGCAGAGCTGGGATTTCCTTCATTGTTGCCGGGTGCAGATTCTGCTGCCTGACCTACATTCATCCTCAAAACACACACACTGTCCTCCTTTCTCCGCGAGGGCCTGCACCCACACCTGGTTCTAGCCTGGGCCCTAAAACCAGATCTGGACCCTGAGGCAGAACCTAGGGCCAGACACGCTGTGCCCACAGGGAAAAAACAGACAATATCCGTCACAATCGCAGAAACACTGTCGTGATTGGACAGCTGTTCAGAATCTCTGCTTCTGTGTCCTGGGACCCACACAGACACCTGGCGACCCTGGGAATCCAGCCCAGGACCGGTTTAGTTCATAGAACCAAAAGTCGACTGATCAAGACATCACAGAACACAACAACACAACTGTTCTATTGAGTACACAACAAACCCCACCGAGCAGCACCAGGACACAGAGGAGTGGAATAACCCTTTATCAGATCCGAGCTCAGGATGGGCAGTGGGTCAGTGTGAGGCAGAACAAAAACACACGGTAGTCGGTTGGTCGGGTCTCATCCTACCACCGCCTGGTGTTGAGTTGTGTTCTGGAAGCAGGACAAATCATTCTGGTTCAGAACAGACGGCGGTTTGTGTCTCGAACCATGAGTTCTGTGTTTCAGACAGATCCAAACTCAGGTCCACCCGGACCGAACCGGCCCGGCTCTGCTGCAGCTGTGAACCTGATCCAGAATATTTTACACAAATGCACATCAAAGCAGGTTTAAGTTCTGCTGGACTGGTGCCTACTGTTCCAGTGAAACAGAGGATGGGATCCGGGATCTAGCCTTTACAAATTCAGTATGAGAGTCGTGGGAATCAAACCAGCAACTCTGTGTGAGTTTACAATGGCAGTAACAAACAACACATCAGACCCGATGCTGGTCTGTGCTGGGTCCAGTCTCCCTCTCTTGCAGCAGCTGCGTTGATTGGTCCACTGTGTCAGTGAACCTTTACATACAATAAAGATGCTTTTACACCTTGTTCCAAACCCCACATGACAAATGCTGAGCTGAATGGAGTAAAGCCCCCAAAACAGGCCCAGCAGGACATGAACCCGCCTGATTTCCCACGACAGTGCAGAGACTCGTGAAACATTTTCTGCACTTGAGGATTCAGGTAATAAACTCAGAGTAAAGAACCACAAACTCCTATTTTACTCCATTAAATAAAGGCGGGAACTGATTTAGCGTAAGATGGTAAATGATAAAGTTCTGGTAAACAGCCACAGCCTGTGTGAGTTTGCTTTAAGAAATAAAAGTGAATGAAAGGCTTTTATTTAGAGATCAGGGACAGTTTCCTGTGGAGCTTTTATTTTGACACTGTAGTTTTATTTTGAAGCACCACAGCGGAAAAGGTGTGAGCAGGTACCTTGACTGTGACTCGTTCTGTAGAGACTCACGTAAACCAACGGACCAAACGAGCAAACCGCTTTACAGACGCTCTCACTCCGGACTGGTTCCGTTTTGATTCCGGACTTGTTTTGCCCTGAGGGCGGAATGAAGCCTCCTGGCGGCCGGATGTTCCCGTGGGGCTGAGGATGGTCCAGGTATAAACCAAAGCTGCTTCTTCTCCTTCATACGTGTGTGTTTGTGGCGGCTCTGTGACGTCACTGGTCCTGGGAATGAGGTGTCCCAGGATGTGTGTGTGCAGCTGCTTGTGTGCCCTGGTCCTACATAAGAATGTTTCAGGAAATAAGAATAATCCCGGCTGCTCAGATTATTCTGTAATCTGTTCGGGTTCTCCACGGACCCACTGAGGCTTCACATCCAGTGAAGGCAGACTCAAACATCTGTTGACTGTCCGGTTCTGCTGGAGTCCGTTGGACCCAGGTTCGTCCCTGCGGTCAAATCGTGGCTCCGTGATCTGCATCCGTTGTGTTGTTACAGCGTCTTGGTTGTTTTACAGCTGGACAGTGTCCGTTTGGTCTCAGTGCCGAGGGCACGAGGTGAAGCCAGACCATCCACCACCTCCACTGAATCAGTGGAAATGATCGGAACGTGGTGGTAAATGGCTCAACCTCACGCTCACTGGACTCACTGGGCCATTTGCTTAACAGGCTCAGTTTGGTCGGTCGGGCTCAGGGTCCTGCCTGCTAGTTCCAATCTGGTTCTTCCTGAACGTCAGAGCAGGACGCGTCCAGTTCGACACCTGGAGTGATTCTGACATGTCCTGGTCTGGACCTGGTTTTCTGATCTGAGCTCAGAAACAGTGGTGGTTGCAGCTACTTCACTCACTTCTCTCACACTTATGTAACTTTTCCACATCTCCCGATTTAACTCGGTTCCTCTTCCTGTTTCCTGTTCTCTGGGCGTCCAATGTCCTGTCCTGCAGTCAGAGGACGCCTTGTCCATCTCAGACTGATTCTCTGTGTTACTGTGGCCTTTAGTTCTGGGATACACTTTACAACCGCCCAGGGGTCATAGATCAACCTCTGCCGAGGTTTGGCTCCCTGCTGTCAAGTTATTGATCACTGGGAGGAAAGTAAACTGTAAATACCTGTGTTTGTCCAGCAGCAGCGGATCAGGAAACACTTATTTTTTTGTCCAGAGCCTCATTACGTCGGACATAAAGCTGCAGTCACTTAGTTGAACTCACATGCTGCGGTTCCCATCATAATTGAATAAAAAATAAAAGAAACAACATGTAGTTCTGATGATCATGGATTTGATTGGAGGCCTTGGAACCGTGTGCAGCCAGGTGCAGGATCTGTTCTGCTGCCAGGTTCAGCCGGGGATGCACACTGACCCAAACTACCGGAGCAGAAATGTGCTTAGTTTTATAGCCAAAGCTGATATCACCGAAAACTTGATGTCTTCTCGCCTTGTCTTTGCGTTTGTCATCTTCTCAGGTCTGCAGCTCTGAGCGTTTGTCTCCATCTACGCGAGGGGACGGAAGCTACACCACCAGTCAACCAGTCCGGAACCAGTCCTGTGGTTGGGAATCAGACTGTTGAATGGCCACAGGAGTGAACTACTGGAGCTCCTATGAACCCAGTTACAAGGTGACGACCAGCTGCTCTGACACTGAGTGATGTGAACCGACATACAGTGTCGGGGGGGAGGCCCCTCGGTCCAGGGGCTGAAATCCAGTGACTAAACTCTGATGATCCTGGATTCCACGACTGAAGAAGCGCGTGGCTTCATAAACAGATGAGCAATATACAGTCAGGCCCATAAATATTGGGGCATCGACACAATTCTAATCTTTTTGGCTCTACACACCACCGCAATGGATTTGAAATGAAACAATCAAGATGTGCTTTAACTGCACTGTTGGCTTTAATTTGAGGGTATTTACATCCATTACAACAGCTTGTATATGTGCCTTTGTTTCATTTCAAATCCATTCTGGTGGTGTATAGAGCCAAAAAGATTAGAATTGCGTCGATGTCCCAATATTTATGGACCTGACTGTAAATAAGAGGTCAGCAGTAATACACCTGACAACAGCAGGAATAAATAGCGCGATAGAAGAATTTAAAATCCCAATAGCAGCAGGGAACTTGTCTTCGCTCTGATGGGAGAGGCCAACGTTCTCCGTCGACTGGGCAACGACAAAGGTCACTTACTGTGGTTCCTGGTATTTTACTGTACAAAGGTCTGCAGTCGAGCTCTGTTTTAGGCAGGAAGCAACTGATGTGAGCAGACAAAGGAAAACGTGAGAACAGACTCCAATCAAACATTTTCTGACAAATACTCACAAAGTATTAAACCTCGTGTCAACGTTTTTAAAAGCAGAAGATATTTCTGTTCTACGAGCTTGACGGGCTGGTTATTGATGCTCTGTTGCACCTTGTGCAGGTGAGTCAGAGTGTGTGGGGCAGAGAACAGGAGTCCAGCAGTGAGGAGGGAGGAGGAGGGGTCACATGGGATACACCTGCCATGGAGGTTAAAGGTCAACTCATCTCTGCACCTGGTGAGAACAGAAACACTGACCTGAGGTCTGGGCTATAGTGTCAAGACTTGATGTGTGTGTGTGTGTGTGTGTGTGCTACCTGTGCAGACCCTGTTACCTGTCCAGACAGGAAGCTGAGTCAGCGAATGGCAGAGCTACAAGAGAGGAGGCGAAGCCTGCAGGGACTGCTGAGCGTACGACTGGCTGAGCTGAGACACATCTGTCTGCAGGAGGCAGTAAGTGATGGCATCCTCCTTTGCTCCAGTCCTGGACGTCCAGGTGCACGTACACTGTTCTTTCTAGTCCTGTAGGTCCTGGCTCATTTACTTTGTTCTGTGTTTTCACTGGTCAGGAGCTGACAGGGGCTCTGCCCAGGGACTTCCCCCTGGAGCCTGGGGAAAAACCTCCCTGTGTCCGTCGGAGGAGGGGGCCGTCCCTCCAAGGAAACAGGAGGTGTAGGACGGAGGTGAGGAGCTGGTTTTGGTTTACTTTCTGGTTGGTCCTGATCTGCTGACAGGCCCTGAAAGGCGTCAGAGTTGATCAAGAACCGTATGATGGAAAACACAATAGTCTAACATCAGCTGTAACTGTCACAAAAGCCGCCCTCGCTGCCTGAAAGTGACTCTTTGTCAACAACCTGGCACCGTTTCTTGTTTACTGTGGACAAAGGAACCTGCATCATCTCTGGTCCCAACACCAGGTTCTTCAGCTGGTTCAGTTCTACTGGACCGATGGGTTCATGCAGTCCTGAACCTGTTGATCTGTGTGTTTGCAGGAGGATGACTCGCGTTTGAAGCCGAAGAAAACTTTATTTGGTGGAGCACTGAGGAAACACAGCGACAGTGAACACAACACGCACTCACAGACACACATTTACCACAGCAAGAGGACTGTTCACAGAGGATGCCACACAGGTAACACACTCACAGGTAACACACACACAGGTAACACACACACAGGTAACACACACACAGGTAACACACACACAGGTAACACACACACAGGTAACACACACACAGGTAACACCCCTCAGCGTGTCAGTTCCGACCCTTTGTCCAGTGAAGCCACGCACTGAGCGTGAGACACGGTGGCTTGTTTCCTGCGGAAAACAGCTGCGGGCCCAGAGGGACCATTGTTTTCGGAAGACGAGGGAAACCTGCGTCTTCCTGCCTTTATTGTGAAACTCTGCATTTCTGTTTCCAGACGACAGCGTGAGGTCGGAGAGCGGCTCCACGTCAGACTCAACAGGACATGACAACGGTAACAGACAGACCCCCCTAAACCTGGGTCTGAGCGGTCGCTGCAGTCGCTGGTGTCAGGCGTGTCCTCAGAGACATTAACATAATGTCTGTCTGTGTCTCTGCTTCAGATGAAGGACTCCCTCACTGTCGCCCTCCACTGGTCACTGCTGGTTCCCCAGTGGAGGTTTTCCATCAGAATAAAACCTTCAGGAACAGGTACAGTGGTCCTGAAGCTGCATATGCAGTGTAATAATAATTCTATTCAGAAGAACTGTGGTGGACAAAGGTCACCTTCCTGTGACGGCGTATCCGCCGCATTGCTGTGAATAAAAACCACAGGTACACGTTGAAGGAGATGCCTGTGAAAAGCTTCTGATCAACTCTTAGAACAAGTCAGTCTTCTCACCTTGTGTCCTCTTTCAGATCTGACCGTCTGGAGACTGTTTACACCCATAAGTCCCTGCCCCTGCCTCCCTCGCATCCTCGTCCTCCCTCTCCTCGCTCTCAGGACTCCTCCTCCTCTAGCCCCTCTGATCCAGGAGCACCAGGGGAGGGGGTGGTCAGGCTGCACGGGCGCAGTAACAGCTCTGATGTTCTCCTGGACCACATCACCCCCCCAGAGGGGGAGCAGCAACAGGGGGGAGTCTGGGTTAACAGCATGTCAGGCTGTAGAGGACCAAACACAGCTGGAGTGTTCAGGAGCTCCGAAGCTCTATCAGATGGAAGGAACAGGCTCACTAACGAATCCACTGAGGGCGGAGCACGGGTGGGGGGCGCACCTGGTTGGGGAGGCAGAGGTG
Source organism: Macropodus opercularis (assembly GCA_030770545.1). Lineage (NCBI taxonomy): Eukaryota > Metazoa > Chordata > Actinopteri > Anabantiformes > Osphronemidae > Macropodus > Macropodus opercularis. The sequence continues at coordinate 17,996,287 of CM061095.1, forward strand.
GGGGCTACAGTGAGGTTCTGCTGGACTACGTCTGGGGAAAGCAGCTACAGCGGCAGCAGTCCCAGCCCAGTGCCAAGCAGCCAGTGGTGTCGCACTCACTCTACAATGGTTACTCCTCTCAGCATTCAGCTGGAGCTCCGCCCACATACTGCAGTCACCATGGCGACCAGCGGCGAGTCAAGGTAACTCGCACCAAATCCTGTGGTCCCTTCCTCCCTGTGCAGCAGAGCCAGTCCAGTAATCCTCCCCTGTCCGCCATCCAACCTGACCCCCATCCCCACCTGCTGCCCCCCAGACCGCAACAACTGCCCCCCAACCAGGATGCCCAGCTGGAGGAGGCCACCAGGAGCCTCCACAAGGCCCTCGCCCTGGAAGGTCTGTACCAAACAGTTCCTGTTATGTCACCTTAGAAACCCCTCCATGAGGCTCCACCGGCAGAGCCATTCCACCTCTCAGCATCAGTTCAGTTTGTTTCATTAATGAGGTGGAAATGAAAGTGGGTCACTGCAGCAGGTGTCCTCTACAGGTAGAAAAGGTCTGTGTCTGTGATGTGTGATTGGCAGGTTTGAGGGACTGGTACCTGAGGAACACCATCGGGTCCACCCAGCCAAAACAGGCCAGTGGGAAGGTGAACTCAGGGCTCATCACGAAAGTAAACGGAGAAGCCAAAAGTCACGCAGGTGGGGGAGGAGCTTTGCAGCGCAGGCGGACAACTCACGGTGCCATAGAGCAGTCAACCAGTCAGACTGAGACCGGCCAGCGCCACGGCCCGGCCCGGCCCAAACTGCCACACTCTGCCACGTTCCATGGACACGCGCTGCACGCTAGGTAGGAGCCACCTCTGTTCAGGGCGATGTCCATTACTGTGAGAAGAACCTGACCCCACCCACCCTCTCTGTCTCAGGTCTGTGGACCGCTCTCTCTACCACGACTCCTTCCACCCTCAGAAACAGGACGCTGTGGACCAACCGTCTCCTGGGACCCTAGTCTGACTCCCTGACCATTCAGGATGCTGACAGGTAGACAAGTGGACCAATCCAAGGCTGGCTTCCTGGGTTCCTGGTGCCAGAACCAAACACACCTGTTTGTAGGTCCAGGTCCTGGTGGTTCTCCAGGTACTTTGTTAGCCATCCGGTTTCTCTCTGACTTCCACTGCCCTTTGCCCATCAGCGATGTCAGCAGAGGATAATGATGTTACTGTCAATGGTGTTTGCATGAATTGCATGTGCACACAAACATTTAACGTGTCAGGGGTCCACCTGTTCCAGTTGATCCTTCTCTGGTACAGGTGGACCGGTTTACCAATCAGGGATGAGAGTGTATTTAATGAGGTCTGATTTTTAATTTATAGTTCTGGCAGGTTTCACACTGAGCTTCAGGTTTTCACTTCTCGTGTATAATCTTTAATCAGACTCTGCTCAGACAATCAGGACCCATCAGAGGTTTTTATACAAATCACACATGAATTGTGAAACCAGCTCAGCCCAGAAACCAGCAGTTTTTAAAGCATGAAAGGTCTGATCAGGTGAGCCTGTCAGAAACCAGCAGGTACACTTCTCCGGGTGTTTGTACAGGTTGGACTCTCTGCCCTAATTGCAAAACAGCTGCCACAGGTGAACCAGGTCACATCTGGGCTGACTGAACCAGTTTCTACAGATACATTAGTATCAGGAGTCAGTTGCAGCGTTACAGAGCAGCAGCAGGTCGACAGAACACAACCTCACAAAAGGTTGTAGCTTTTACCAGTGCTCAGGATCCAATCAGGACATTTCTGCATCCACCAGCAACTCCTGATGCTGTAGGTTCACCAGCTGTTTATATTCTGGGTCCTTCTCTCTGATTTACAGTTTCTCTGACTCAGTCGAATGTGAAAACAGACTCCCACTGAGACCGGACTGGGTCCAGGCCTTCTGCAGCTATTTGGTTCAGAATCCAGAGCCAGTCTGAGAGCAATACAAGGAAATGGGTGTTTGAAACTAATTTGCAGCGACAATCAGACAGTGATGTCACAGTGTTGATAGATGACTTATTGATTAACTGTTTTTGTGTTAAACCTCAAACTTTTATAAAAATGATTTGTTTCCTGACTTTGCTTTGTACTGCGTTTGTACTGCATCTCACTCTCTCCACAGACTGATGAGCGTCACAGCTCATTTTATTCTCGTGAGTGCTTTTAAAATCTGGTCGAAACCAGTCTCCAGTTCCCTCCAAAGAAGCTGTGGCCACGTTGACACCTAACCGGACTAACGTCATTTAACACAGATCAGAGTTCACATGCAGTTGTTATAGAAACACCATTTTTTAAATAACATAAACTGCAGCTAATAGAAACACTGAATGTTAAACGTCCACTGCACAGAACCTGTGTGACTGACGCCTGCAGGAGCATCAGGTAACACAGTGACACTTCTGAGTAAAGTACCGTGCACAGATATTCAGGGCTGTAGCTGCAGGTCCGCCAGCCTCCAACGAGAAGTCAAACCACAACTTAGTTTGTTTCTGTGGCTGTTTGGCTTTTTTAATTCATGTTTTGGCTCCACTGAAAAACACCAGTTCTATTTGAATGAAATCTGTTTGAACTCTGTGTGTCGTCAGGTGTGTAACGATACAATCTGCCAGTACTTCAGGCAGGACACAGCGTAACCAGCATGTATCAATACTGTGAAGGCTCAGTCCTGAAGACCCCTTCAGGGTCAAGACCAGCTGTAGCTCTGCTGCGATGCGTTCAGGTTCAGTCTGTACTTCATGAAAAAACTATCTTTTCAAGCTCTGTGGTCATTTGTATTTTTATACGCTGACATTTCTGCTGTTGGAGAAAGTGAAAGAAATGTAAATAAATGATTGACTGCCTGTAAACATTTCAAAATAAACATTTCCATTGAGATACTACTGTTAAATACATGGTTACTATGTTTTAAAACTGATTCTGAGGCAGCTGCAGCTCGTAAAACTGAACATTTTAGACGTTGTCTGTCGCAGGTAAGTGAACGTGAGTCAGTGAACACACTTGAACCAGTTCAGCACCTACACGACCTAAAAGTTTATACGTAGACCCTCTAATGATTCAGTCATTAGATTATTGAGCTCATGGCTGATGACACATGTGCCTAAAGAACACAACACGTTTAATGTCATACAGCGTATTACAGTACAGTTAATATTAATCGTGTAAAGAAATTTGTTGTAATCTAAGCCGTAAACCGGTGAAGGTCGGAAGAAAGGAGAAAGAAGGAAAGGAAGCGAGGTCAAGAGGCGGTTTGAAGGGAGTGTCTCAGTATTGGGACGCGGCCCAGCGTCAGGTAACCAGCGCAGAACTTTGTCGGCAACGACGCTGAACTCCGCTAAACAGTGAGCTAAGGGGCCGAAGTGGCGGTTTATGGCGCACGTGTGTCGGTGGTTTATTGCTCGCCGTCCCGGTTTAATCCCAGAGCGGAAGTATCCGATGAAGCCGTTAAACTTTGATCTTCTCATATTCATACCAGAGAAAACAAAGTTCCTCTTGTTAGCCGCTAGCTGCCCTTAGCGTCGCTCGGCTAGCTTAGTTAAACATGGGTCAGACCGGGCTCGGTTCACTGTCAGCCCACTGGTCACGGAACGGGATTCATGCCGGTTTTCTTAAAACGTTTCTATTCTTGACACGGTAAATCCCGACGGCCCCGAGCTGTTAGCCGGCCGCTGGGCTCAGCTAACGGTCCAGGAGCTAACGTTAACCAAGGCTACGCCTCCGCTTTTAGCCCGTTCTACCGGGACTTGACTGCGTTCCTAGAGCGCGAGGGGCAACAGGTGTCTGAGCGAGTCCGCTGCGGTCCGGGTTCTGTGGAGAGGTTGAAGGACGAACCGGTCACATACGGGACTTTTCTGCTGGCGAGTCACAGTAACGTTAGTTATTTACCAGTGGAGGAGATATTACAGGTTCCCATCAGTAAAAGTACATTCGGTACAATGTATGTAATCAAATCCGCGAAGACCCAATAACTGCACCAAATTACGGCAAAGTTGGACATTTCTCTCAGCTGTTCCACTTTGTTTCATCTTTGTTACTCTCGTGTTTCCTGTTGTTATTCCACAGAAACTGAGTGTTACGTTCAGCAGCCGTCCGGCCACAAGCCCCGCCCCCGGAAGTTATAAGTAGAGCAGGACCCAGTGTAAACCCTCACCCTCCAGTTGGTTGGAGGGAAGCGTGGACGAGTTTACAATCGGATGCAAACTGACCAGCATCGGAAACTCGTGTTTGTCCTTTCTAGACAAATGCAAGACTTCAATTAGTGGCACAAGTTAATCTTGGCTGTAGCAATTTGGTTTAGCTGTTATGTAGCGGTGTTACTCTGGTGTCAAGTGTGATGTTAAGATTTGCACGACTTTCCGTTGGTATCCAGAGGATAGACAGACCCTCACTGGCTTCACGCTGCTCCCTGCCAGGTTGAAATGAACACAGTGGTGATTATCTGTGGGGTTTTCAACGGGTGTTACTGTGTGAGCTAACGCTAAGCTACAGCGCATTAGCTCAGTTGCTTCCGTCACCAGCGTCTCTGCTTCTAAACAGACGAGGCAACTGTAAACAACATTCCACAACTGTACCAGCTCTAATCAGTATCATCAGACTCCACCTGTCACTCACATGTTACCATGCTACAGGTCTCAGCTAGCGGCTAACAGCTGCTAAAATGCACAAAGAGCGTGAGGATAAGGACTAAAGTTCAGTGGCCTCAGAAAACACTTGATGCCTTTCAATTTAGTTCTGTATCAGTATTTATTATTGTCATTAATGATGGTCTTTCGTATTATTGATCGTCTTCATAGTTGCGTCCAGAACTGTACAAACTCACAGTTGCTGATTTTCCTGTGTGAGTTTTCAACATTCCTTTTGTAACATTAATGTTTTACTGACTTACAATATGTCTTAATGTGTTGATAGTCAGCATTTTTATGGAGTTTCTACAATATGAAATCTAACATTAGTTTAGTATTTAGAGTTTCTCATAGAAACTGGTGTCCTGTCCAGGGTGAACCAGATGACTACTGTCATAGACAAAGCAACCCTTACAAGGATGAAGCCGTTCAGATGATGAATGACTGATAAAGCTTCAATGTTATACCTGGAGAAGACGAGGTTTATTGTAAAAGTTTGTGCTTGGTTTAATGTATTTTGTTGGTGTATTTCATTGGCTTTTTACTTTCTTGATGGCACATACAGTAACTACAACACAGGTTCTCATCTCGCCTTCATTTGGAAGAGCACTGGCCTCAGTGTCAGAGAGACTGGAGTGAGCCTAGTGCTCCCAGTTTGGGCTACACTGATCACACTACACCTCGGAAATATTCAGGCCATTTCAAACTTCCCTTTTCTCATCTGTGCAGGTGGAGGATGAGAGTCTGAGGTCATCATGCTGTTTATGTGTTGAGACTGTAGACCTGGGTGGAACCCTTGGGACCTGTTCCAGTTCAGACTCCTCTGACACGTTTGCTGTGACTCTCCTTTGATTGGTTAGCATTGCCTGTCTGTTATGCAGCTGATCTATCAGAACCTGCCGGCTCAGGTGAGGCGGAGCTGCAGGTTTAGGAAGGTGACGGCTGTGTTGCTCGCTGCGTATGCTGTCAGGAAGCTGTCACCTCTTGTGTGGAGGAGGATACAGGTGAGACAGCACCTGAGACAACACACAGTGCACACTCATCGAACCACCACAGGTAAATGTGGGCGTGTTTATTTTGTTAACAGAGGAGAGCAGCAGGCAAACGGCCTGATGATGGTGTGCTGCTTGAGGGGACGGCCACCTCATGTTTCAGTGCTGTGGAAAACAAGGATGGCAAGAAGAAGAAGCATGACAGCAGGTAAATAAGTGTTTGGCTTTCATTTCCGATGTCATGAATTACCTTTTAGAAAACTTGACTCACAGTCTTCACAGAAACACTGTCAGGAGATCTCTGGTACTACGGTACCACCTTAGGACTGGACCCCTGCTATCAGCTACTGACACAACTGCACGAGCTTCTACTGACAACTTTTTCACCACAGATGTATCATCTGTGTGATAATAGATGTCTATTCTGTTAGAGTTCAGTTTACAGCACCCTCACTGTTTGCTGCTTCTAGACCAGTACTCAGGTGGGAGCTCTCAGCTTGCCTTGCTTACTGTTAGCCATCCGGGACTGCCACCTTCTCTGTCTCATTGAGCCTGCACCGATCATCCAGTAGATCAACCTGAAGAGACCGGTCAGGGACGTCTTCTTTTCCTGACGTCCTGGATCCAGTGCAGTTTGCCCACTGTCCAAACTGCTTACTGGGCTTGCCATTAAACGTCTCCATCAGCCAGGAAGACGCTGTGTATTGACTGTAAGGCTCAGCAGCCCTGAGACTCTTTGTGCCACTGGATTTCTAACTTTCTAACTGACCCGTACCCAGAAATTCTCAAATGACTGTGTGGCCACTGACTCCTCACTGGTACCAAACCACATAAGCAGAAACTTGACACTTCTGTGTTTCCTTAACTTCATTCTTTAACAGATTTGACATTGTATAAGCTGTGACGATATGAGTGAACTCTTAATCAGGTGTCGTAATCCTGACCCCTGATCTGATCTCTGTGTCTTCAGGTCTCCATCAGTGAACAGGGAGTTTGCTCTTAGATTGTCACAGCTGCTGAAGCTGTTGTTTCCACGGTTCTGGTGTCCAGAGATCGGTTTGCTGGTTCTACATTCTCTCACTCTCATGTCCAGAACCTTCCTGTCTGTCTACGTTGCTTCTCTGGATGGTCAGTCCCTGCTACTCTTTAATTGGTTAATTAAAGTAATATTTCTGGTGTTTAATTGTTGCAAGAACATTAATAATCAATAGCATCGATCTCTTAGGTCTGATAGTGAAGTGTATTGTCCAGAAGGATCCTCAGGCCTTCGTGCTGCAGCTCTCTAAGTGGCTGCTTGTCGCAGTTCCTGCAACTTTCATTAACAGTGCCATCAGATTTCTAGAGGGTCAGCTGAGCCTGAGCTTCAGGAGCCGACTGGTCAACCATGCCTACGAGCTGTACTTCACCAAGCAGGTAAGACTAACTCGATGGAAAGTTACTCGACGCAGACGTGAGACTAAGTGAGAGCAGAGACAGAATTGACGCCCGTCAGCACAACATCACTGTAGCTGCTGACAGCTGTTTTTGTATTTTATGAATATTTAACCTAAATTACTTTCAGAAGCTGTTTTCTTCTGTGATATTTTTGTTCTGTGGTTTTTGTATAGAACTTTCTTTTTGTTATGTTATCATAGCTGTCAGTGTTTTAATCACCCTGTGATCAGGCTGATGTCATTCACTCAGTATCAGAATCAGCATAAAGCCCATGGCACATGATTTTGTGTGTTGTTGCTACAGACCATTTACCATTCGTGTTGCTGTGTCTCTGCAGACTTATTACCGTGTCAGTAACATGGACGGACGTCTCTCCAATCCTGATCAGTCTCTCACTGAGGACATCGTCATGTTTTCAGCTTCCATCGCACATCTTTACTCCAACCTGACCAAACCAATTTTGGACGTGGTCATCACATGTTATACGCTCATTCGCACGGCACAGTCTAAAGGTCCGTCCGTGTTGTCTGCATTGAAATGCATCATGTTAAAGGTCAAAATGAATCTGTCTTACTGTTTACTGTGGTTTTCTTTTGCAGGAGCGAACACGACCTGGCCTTCAGTCATTGCTGGCCTTGTGGTGGCCCTCACTGCTAAAGTCCTGCGGTCCTGCTCACCTCGCTTTGGGAAGCTAGTGGCTGAGGAGGCAAAGAGGAAAGGAGACCTGAGATACATGCACTCTAGAATCATTGCCAACTCTGAGGAGATCGCTTTTTACGCAGGACACAAGGTAAAGCTCCTCCTAAGTGTACCTCAACAAGTTTCAACAGGGGAAATAATGTCATTATCGTCAATGGACAATGTTTGTGTGACCTGAAGGTGGAGATGGCCCAGCTGCAGCGGAGCTACATGGCTCTGACCTCTCAGATCCATCAAATACTGCTGAAGCGTCTGTGGTACGTCATGTTGGAACAGTTTTTAATGAAGTACGTGTGGAGCGCCTCTGGCCTGGTGATGGTTGCCGTGCCCATCATCACTGCCACCGGATACTCTGAATATGGTAAATACCCCACATCAGGAAGAAAATGCTGAACACAATAATTACACACACAAACTACACCATGTGTGCTTGGGCTTCTCTATTGATGCTGTAATTTCTTAGGCTGGTTTATGTTCTGACAAAGTTTGGGACGTTATAAAATGATTTGCTATCGTACAGTGTACTGTACAGCTGAGCTGTGTGAACCTTGACCTGTGAACTTTAGACCCTGAGGAGGTGAAGCAGGCAGCCCTGGTGATGAAGGAGGAGGAGTTGGTGAGCGAGAGGACTCAGGCCTTCACCACAGCCAGAAACCTCCTGAACGCTGGCGCTGATGCTGTGGAGAGGATCATGAGTTCATACAAGGAGGTAAACGTCCCGCTTTACTTCAGCTCCTCTTTCAGAGCAAAGATATTAACCTACACTGTCGTACAGAACTGACGTTGAACATGTAGAATGAATGCAAATGTGTATCTGTGCATTTCTAGGTGACAGAGTTGGCTGGTTACACGGCTCGGGTGTCTGAGATGTTGGATGTGTTCAGGGATGTGAATCAGGGAATCTACCGCCGCTCTGCAGACAGAGACCAGGAGTTAACAGCAGCAGGAGGTGAAAGTGTTGTGGTTCAACACGGTCAGAGGGTCTGTGGTCATCTTCTTGGGATCAGAGGTGAGTCACCTCAGCCTCACAGCACATCTCCAGGTGAGTAGTGTTGATAAGCAGAACAGAGAGCCATGATGGTCTCATATAAAATATAACATTACAGTCCAATTAATGACCATCTTGAGGGTTCTGCTGCATCACTAACGAGAAGTGGAAGGAAAGAAAATCACTGTGTCGACGGTTCGCTGCGTTCCGACGATAACACCACAGGAATTTAAAGGTTACAGCTGCCACCAACTGTGTAACATTCAGAGGTTTACATTCTGTTTTGCGTGTTGTGCAGGTCAGGTGATCAGTGTAGAGAATGGGATTCGCTGTGACAATGTGCCAATCATCACACCAACGGGGGATGTGGTGGTGTCCAGCCTTAACATCCAGGTAACACACGTGTACGTCACAACAGAAATGTTGGTAAAACGTGTTCGAAGGCAGTTGGAACATAGAACAGCTGAGATACTAAGAGATCAAAATGTTTTTAGCCGCAAATCCATTTCTTCACTAGTGTGCAGTGTGTGGCTGTCACGTTTGTGTTTGTGTCTTTTAGTTGATGGTTTTTATTTATTAACTCATCTCAGGCCACGATGAAAAGTTAAAGCCTCACTAATTGCAAACCCCAGTCGCAGGCAGGGTGGTTGGGCCAGCGGCTGAACACCGGAGACACACAGAACATACCTGTGAACCCAGGCAGCAGAACAGCCCGAGGGCCAGAGTTAATCACAGTACAATGGTGCATGTTGATAGAATGGAGGACGGTGAGTAAACAGAGGAGGTTAATTCAGAGATGCAGCTCTGACCATCTGCTTCATCGCAGAGGAAATTTCAAGCCTGGTCTCAGAGAGGACGTCTGAACCAGACCTGTAGCTGGTTCCGAGCTGGTGGGACGTGGGTCCACGTTAACACGCATACGAACAGGAAGTAGGGCGATGATATTTAGTCGTATAGGCTCCTTCTCACTGTGATGCCCCTGTTTACAGAACACGTCCGCCCATCCCACTTTAATCTCTTGATCCAATCCCAGCAGTGTTTCCAGCCCAGAGGTCAGAGGTCACATTTGAGCCTGCATATCATTATCATTCATTGGAACAGCATGTGTGAACAACAGAGGGATTATTGAGAGGCACATTCTTGTGGTAGAGAGTCGGGGAGGAAGGAGGCGGAGACGGAAACATGATGACAGACGGAGAACTTTGATGAAGTCTTCTCTGTCTTCTGCTTCTCGACCTCTAGCCTGCTCTGTGACTGGGTGGCATTTCAGAATTAGGGGGCAGTGTGTGTCATGATAGGGCCCATTCTGTTTGACTTCAGTGGATCTGCTGACCAACGTGTGATCCTTTCCCTACTGTGTCCTCTGCTACAGTAGAGTAAAACTGTGCAAAATGATTTGGTGGTTTGCAGGTTAAATAATTTCTGACACAGACTGGGAATAAAGGTTTTCTAGCTGGTTTGTCTTCAGGCCTGTTCAGGCAGGTTAGCGGATGTAGACTTGATCCTGTATTGAGTTCACACAGTTCTAACCAGTCAGACAGGTGATCTGTGGAAGACATGCTTCACAGGGGGGTCACCGATTCAGGTCTGGATCCACCTGTTCCCTGGTAACTAAAGGCTGTTTCCCAGGTGGACGAGGGCATGAACGTTTTGATCACTGGTCCAAATGGTTGTGGGAAGAGTTCGCTGTTCCGGATCCTCAGTGGACTGTGGCCGGTATATGGAGGAGTCCTGTACCGTCCAGAACCTCAGCACATGTTCTACATCCCACAAAGGTGCTGCTTCTTCTATCTGCTATTGCTGCTGTTGTACTAGCCAGAACTATTGCACACGTTCTAATGTGTCATTGTCATAGTACTTGAAGTGGTGATAAAGATCTATGTTCGCAACAGGCCCTACATGTCAGAGGGGAACCTCAGAGACCAGGTGATCTATCCGGACTCTGTGGAGGACATGGCCCAGAAGGGGATCAGGGATTCAGATTTGGAGGAAATCCTTCGAACTGTCCACCTGGTCTACATCCTGGACCGAGAGGGAGGTAAGTGTTTCCATCAGGAACAACATTTAGCTTGGTTCTTATCTCACATAAATTTCCTTTAAGTAGAAATGTGTCTGGGTTCTTTGCCCTGAGTCAGATTCTCGCGTCTGTACGGGTTTACAGTAATTGGCTGTAATAACCCGTCTGTGTGTCAGGTTGGGAGGCCGTCAGTGACTGGAAGGACGTTTTGTCTGGAGGAGAGAAACAGAGGATGGGGATGGCTCGAATGTTCTACCACCGGTAAATGTTTGTTGACTGACACAGCTGATGTTTTTTAAGATGAGGGCAGTGAGCCTCCTCACACCTGGATCTGGATCGCACATTCTGTCTCTTCGTGTATGTATGTGTCCAGACCTCGGTACGCTCTGTTGGACGAATGCACGAGTGCCGTCAGCATCGATGTGGAGGGAAACATCTTTCAGGCTGCAAAGGATGCAAAGATAGCTCTGCTGTCAATCACACATCGACCATCCCTGTGGTGAGACGTTTATGAATCTGAGACAGGGTGTCGCACATGTTTCATCAGCACAGACGTGACGTGAGCTCTAACCTCTAGCTGGTTCTGAGTCCTGAGTTTAGCCTGTAGCGGTTCTGTCTGTAGCCTGCAGGGGGCAGCAGCGCTCTGAGCTGGGTTCTACTACCACACCCTGAGCCTAAACCGTTCTTCTTCTGCGTTCTCTCCAATAGGAAGTACCACTCTCACCTGCTGCAGTTTGATGGAGAGGGAGGGTGGAAGTTTGAACCCCTGGATGCGTCCACTCGTCTCTCGCTGCAGGTCTGCTCGTCTCTCGTCAGTGATTTGTGTCCTAATGTGTCTCGGACCTGAGTATGATCTGTGACAGTTTTAATAGTGGTTTGTTGAGACTGATCTCAAACAGGACATTTTCATATTTTTAAACTGAGCTTTAAATTGATTTTCACACTTAACCACTTTAAACGTGTTTATTTATTATTCTGCTGAGGTTCTTTAAATATCAGCAGCTGCTCCTTTAGACAGGTGTAGAGCTGCTACCTGTCCCATTCACCTGGTCACTGTTGGTGAATATAAAATGGTTCAATGTTTAACTCATCACTGATTTGTCAGCTATCATTTAAAGGTTGTGCCTGAATGATGACGGACTCAATGTAAAGAGGAGCAGTCCCTAAAAAACCTCACCTAAGTCTGTAGTGATAGTAGCTGCACAGGGTGACCTAACTGCTGTGGTTACTACGGTAACCAGCTCACGTCTACCACACGTGATGTGTGTGTCAGGGGTCAACATGTGGACACAGCCAGTCTCCTGTTTCCATCCAGACCACACGGCTGATCTTTACTGCTGCATTTTCCTCTTTGATCTGGTTTCTGGTCTCAGGAGGAGAAGCAGCGCTTGGAGAACCAGCTGTTGGGGATCCCCAAGATGCAGCAGAGACTGTCGGAGCTGTGTGTCCTGCTGGGGGAGAGGGAGGAGGAGGAGCTCGCCATCTGAAGCTGGGATGACCCGCGTTCCGTCCTGCACCTGAAGTATCACGTCAGAGGTCGAAGCTCACTGCTGCGCTATTGCACGTTGGAGGTTGAGAATTTCTTAGAGACTCCGTTTATCTCCTCTCAACGTACGATGACGTGTAGTGAAGCGCGCAGGAACTGTAAGAACAGCAGAGGCCGGTGTCAGCGAACGCCTCAGAGTCCAGCTCACAAAATGGCATTTTAAGTCAGAATTCTTCAACTGCTTCTCCTGAGAATCACATGTTCAGGTCATGTGACTGACCAGCTGATTTTAAATGTGCCATTTTTAATCTTTGACTCCTTTTACAGTGATTGATCAATCAGCTGATCGACACATAGCTCAGTTAACGAATAATGTGAAAATACGTTCATGTGCAATGATGAAACTGATGCTGGAACAAAATAAAGTATGAATATGTTTTTGTGTCGTTTTGTTTTAAATAAGAAGAAAGGAGAACTGATTTAAGATCCAGAATCACTTAACATAACATGATCCAGTTTACAGGAACATGGAATCAGAACCAGCAGACTGACCTACTGCCCCGCTTGTACTCTTGTGATCCGAGACCCTGTGAAGCCTGATCCACACAGAGGAAGTGGTTCCCAGGGTTCTGGTTTCGGCCCAGACCAGAGATCTGCTTCTCGGGTATCGTCCCACTTCAGTTTTTTGTGAAACATGTTGATTCTAGTTCCGAGGAAACAACGCAGTGAACCTGACCAACCCGAACCAGGTTGTGGGTTCTACTCCTGCCTCCGCCTCCGAGTAGCGTCAGAAACGCTTCCCGGCGCCGGGCGCAGCGGGGCGGGGTTTCTGTCAGACCTGTTGTGGGTTCTCGCAGCGGATCGTGGAGGTTCGCGTCTTGCTGGACCGCTCCGGTTTTGGTGGTTCGTCCCAGCGGACCGCGGAGCAGCTCGCGGAGCTCAGGTGAGTCCGACCCGGGTCACGCCGCCCTTTCACGGCTCCAACTTGTCTCGAGTTGCGGATCCCAGCGTTTCTGCCGGACTCCTTCACGAACAGGCGCGTTTCAGCGGATGTGAAGCGGGAGACGCGTTTCCAGCCGCAGGCGGCGTCTCTGACTCGGTTCCGACCCGCGGTTGTCAACGGTTGGAGCCGATGTCAAAGCTGAAAATCACTACGCAGGGACGTTCTGGCCTGGTTCTGGTTTGAGTCTGTCGGTCCATTTCGTCCCGTTGTGTGTGTGAGCGGAACACGGGGCCGTTCACTGCGCGTTTGCAGCCTGTCCTGGCCCGGCTCGGCTCGGCCCGGCTCGGCTCGGACCGCAGCCGCACATTGAATAGCTGACATTCCAACACACGCGGCTGCTGCCTGCACCACGTGACCAACTAGAACCCGTGTGGAACTTTACTTACTTACTGTGGAAGACAAAGACCAGAATCCTCTGTGGCCTCGGGGTCCAGGAGCCGGTTGCTCTGGTTCTGGTCCTGTTTGAATGGCTGAGGGACTGAGAACAGAATGGTTCTGACAGTCCGTGACACCTGGTTTCGCGCAGAACTGGTTCAGAGGCTGCATTTAAACATTCTACTGTCAGTTTGTGGCCGAAATAAATCAGAACCAGAATAAAGGGACCCACTTGTGAATCAGCTGTTTGTTTTCACATGACTTTGACGTTGTGTTCAGGGTCCGAGGAAAACTGGAATGTGTTGTCCTCTGAATGGAGTCTAAAGCCAGAAACTCGCCTCAGGTCATGTGACCTGCGAGAGTCATCGTTATCACCAACGCGTTGAGGACAAGCCAGAACTAATCTGCAGGATTTAGTCTGAGACAGATTCAGTCTGATTACGGCTCCTGCTTAATCACCTTAAGCGCCACACACTGGCTTCATGTGTTGTAATCTGCAGATCGGACTCGCGCCGCTTCCACCAGTACAGACACAAAACCCGAGAAGAAGCTGGCGATGATCTGTTCACACATCCTGGGTCCTGAGCCAGCTCAGAGGTTCTGGAGGGAGTTTGCTGTGTTCCCTCCACAGAACTCGTGGTCTTGCGGATTCTGTAGGTCCACGTCCGCGGTTGTGCTGCTGTGGAGGACATTACTGCAGAGTCCGGCCTCCTGGTTGATCCAAAAGAACACGCTCGTGAATGTGATCAGAACAGAACCGCCCTAAGCAAACTGCAGCAGCAGCAGCAGTGAACCTGAACCACATCTAAACGGGATCAAGGCCAGAACCAGCGCACACGTCTTAGTGATTGAGTCGTAGACCGTGGTTCTAACGTGAACCTGATTAACTGCAGCAGTGAAGATGGAACCTGCTGTAAGTCCAGGATCCAGCCGCTCACAGACTAAATGTTCATTATGAAGCTGAAACCATGTTGGTACCTGAACCACTGAGAACCGATTCGCCAGTAGAATCCTTGTGGCATTAACCAACACGGGAGCAGGCTCAGACCGAACACTGAGATCAGGTTCTGATCCGTCTTATTGTACCGTGTTGATCCACCTGTGATGGTTCACATCAGGGTGTTGGATGAGGAGGCAGCATTAATGAGCCGGGTCCACAGGGAGCGATCCAGCAAAATCAGCTTCTTTATGATTAATATTTAATAATCACCTCCAGCTACACACAGACACATCTGACGCACGGGGGTGTTGGGCTTTTCCAGGGAGGGAGGAGGATGGATCAAGGACACGTCATTTACACTTGACTGTGTGTGTAATCTGTTGGGGGGCCACACCCTAATCTGGATCAACAATAGACCCCGTCCCACAGCCGCCTCCCCCTCCGCTCGTCCGCGTGAGTTGCTTGTTTGTTTTGACCCAGCAGCTGAATCGGCGACTCAAACGATTCTTTAACTTCCTGAAGGCGCCGCGTGTTACTGGATCTGTTGCTGGTCCTCGTGCATCCGCATCACGTTTCTATGGCCCAGCGACAGTTTCCATCCGACCAAGAATAAATGTCTACGAGAACAAAGGAGGAAGATGCTGCGAGGCCTTGCTTTCAGATTGTGAATAGAAAGTGCATTTGCTGCTGGAGGCGTTGGGGCCAGTTCGCCGGGAGTCACTGAGCACAGGCAGGTCCGAGGCCGAAGAAACGGGCCACGGGGCAGATGCTGGGCTTCAGGAGAAGCTACAGACAGAGGCGTGTTCAGACGCAACCAAAGCATTTACTTACTTCGGAAGATCTTAGCATTATTAACCTGTAATAATAATAATTATTCAAAATTGGATGTTGTTCCGCCATAAGGCATAAACACACAACCAATCAGGTTTTAGTCTCACGACAAAGACCAGCGGCCGGTGAGGGACATTAGCAGCATCCCGACCGGGCCTAGGTATAGAAACCACGACCCGCTCCTCTGGAAAAGCAGAACTGCAGGTGCTGTTCTACAAGCCGTAGAAATTCAGGGGCGTGTTGTGATGGAGGAAGTTGCTGCTAAAAGCTGTTTTTACTGTCGCTCGGTGTCCACTTCCTCGGCTGGCGCAGCCTCTTCCTTCCTCCCTCCCTGTGGGTCTGTGGACCGACCCGTGAAACCCGGCGCTGTCACTGTGCTGAGCGTGTGTGTAATTGGTATGTAGCTGTGCAGCTGTCTTCAGCACGAGCAGCTGTTACACCCCCAACTTAGAAACACGTGTTAAATCTGGGCTGCGTTTGCTCTAATTCACCGAAAAACAAAGGCAAATAACAGGACATTTTGTGATCATCTTATGGTGGTAAAACAGAACCAGACAAGGTGGAAGCAGTGAACGCGCTCGTCTCAAGGACAGAACCACAGACCAGGAAGCTCCGGAATCTCGCACTCGTTCAGTTCAACTTTATTTCTTTAGCGCTAATTCACAACAACGATCTCAAGGCACAAGTGAGGTTTAAGACCTGACCCAACACATAGAGCAGCTTTGAATTGTAGCCAGTCAATAAATGCTACATTTTAACGGTGGAGGAAAAGCTGTAGAGGAAGAAACCTCCAGCACGTTCTCCTTCGTCTGATGTGAAGCGTCGCATTAACTGCACAGATTAGTGAATGAAGCCTAATCTGGGCGTTAGTCTCGCTTTAATAGGGGTTAAACCGACGCTGACTCACCAACCTGGTTGGTGACGTGGAGGAAGTTTTGTTCTGCTGAAGGACGAGCGCTGGGTCAGCGCCGAGTGGCCCGGGTCTGTGTCTGACTGTGCTTCTGGAGGGAGGATCCTCTGAGTTTAGTTCAGTCTGTGGTAGTAAAGAGGCAGATCCTGGCTGTGGTCTGGTTTCTGGATCCTGGTCCTGGGTAGATAAAACTCACACACACAGGCCACCCCACCATCTGGACCCCCGACCCGAAACCTGGGTCTAACCTGGACCCTAAAACTGGTCTGACCAGGTTTACCCCCATCTGCCCTCACGTGACCCTGCAGCGCCTCCAATCTGTTGTGAGCTGACTGCGCCTTTATTCAGTCGGCCATCTGGGGTGGGTGGAGCCATGAATCCTGCCTGAGCAGTTAATGATCATCAATCACTGTGGATATTGATTAATGATCAGTAAACTGTGCTGTTTAGCCGATAGACGGTTTTATTGTACAGTGATGAAGCTGCTGCTCCTCTAGTTTCGTCCCTCTCTGCTCCATTGTGCGTCATTGTGCTGCAGGTTGTTAACTTTGTCTCTCTTCGTTCCCGTAGTTGTGTTTCTCTCTCTGGAACTTTCACATCTGTCGTCAAACGAGTCCAATGTTACGAGTGTGCAGGTTCTGGTCCAACCGCCCTGTCCGTCGTCTTTTGCTGCTTGTTGTTTTGTCAGATGGACGTTCACACCTGATGTTGAATAGTGTGTAAATAAACATATTGATAAAATTGTTGGCTTCAGTGTTTTTCACAGAAAATCCCAGTTTGCTCCCTCGTTACTTCGTACCAACATCTACTGCTGATAGTGGAGCAGGAGCTTACAGGTGTCTGTCTTTGTGTTCCTGCAGGAAACGTTCACTTTTCTAATCACAGACACGGCAAAGTTGCCAGAAGTGGTGACATCACAGATAACTCATATTATTTTATATAAGTTATGGTCTGTTTTGGGCATAGTTGCCTTTTCGTGTTGGCCTGTCCCGAGAACATTTGGCTGTTCCAGTGTTGCTGGTTGCTTGAATTTGAAAGTGAGGAACCCAAAGATCAATAGAGTGTTGCTGTGCGTGCGGTTGTGTAACTGCGTTTAACAGAACAGTCTTTGTTGTCTTTGTGCAGCAGCCGATTCTCTGTTCAAAACAAACTGAAGAAAAGCTGGAATCAACAAACAGATTCCATTCACAGAATTATTACATCTAATGTCCACAAAAAACACTATTTTCACAAATATTGTTTTTTGAGGACATTTTAACCCCCACTGGGCCTTCGGGGGGCAAAGCGGCCCCACTGTAAACTAGGGGACAAAGCAAACACGTGTGGGTCTATGATGAACACGTTCATCCAACCGACAGTGTCGTTGGTGTGTTACAGTGAGGCTGGTGTGTTACAGTGTCGTTGGTGTGTTACAGTGAAGCTGGTGTGTTACAGTGAGGCTGGTGTGTTACAGTGAGGCTGGTGTGTTACAGTGTCGTTGGTGTGTTACAGTGAAGCTGGTGTGTTACAGTGACGTTGGTGTGTTACAGTGTCGTTGGTGTGTTACAGTGAAGCTGGTGTGTTACAGTGACGTTGGTGTGTTACAGTGGGTTAGGGTTAGGGACGTTGGTGTGTTACAGTGTCGTTGGTGTGTTACAGTGACGTTGGTGTGTTACAGTGTCGTTGGTGTGTTACAGTGAAGCTGGTGTGTTACAGTGACGTTGGTGTGTTACAGTGACGTTGGTGTGTTACAGTGACGTTGGTGTGTTACAGTGACGTTGGTGTGTTACAGTGAAGCTGGTGTGTTACAGTGTCGTTGGTGTGTTACAGTGACGTTGGTGTGTTACAGTGAAGCTGGTGTGTTACAGTGACGTTGGTGTGTTACAGTGACGTTGGTGTGTTACAGTGAAGCTGGTGTGTTACAGTGAAGCTGGTGTGTTACAGTGACGTTGGTGTGTTACAGTGAAGCTGGTGTGTTACAGTGACGTTGGTGTGTTACAGTGTCGTTGGTGTGTTACAGTGAAGCTGGTGTGTTACAGTGACGTTGGTGTGTTACAGTGGGTTAGGGTTAGGGACGTTGGTGTGTTACAGTGTCGTTGGTGTGTTACAGTGACGTTGGTGTGTTACAGTGTCGTTGGTGTGTTACAGTGACGTTGGTGTGTTACAGTGAAGCTGGTGTGTTACAGTGACGTTGGTGTGTTACAGTGACGTTGGTGTGTTACAGTGACGTTGGTGTGTTACAGTGACGTTGGTGTGTTACAGTGAAGCTGGTGTGTTACAGTGTCGTTGGTGTGTTACAGTGACGTTGGTGTGTTACAGTGTCGTTGGTGTGTTACAGTGACGTTGGTGTGTTACAGTGTCGTTGGTGTGTTACAGTGTCGTTGGTGTGTTACAGTGAAGCTGGTGTGTTACAGTGAAGCTGGTGTGTTACAGTGACGTTGGTGTGTTACAGTGAAGCTGGTGTGTTACAGTGACGTTGGTGTGTTACAGTGACGTTGGTGTGTTACAGTGAAGCTGGTGTGTTACAGTGAAGCTGGTGTGTTACAGTGACGTTGGTGTGTTACAGTGAAGCTGGTGTGTTACAGTGACGTTGGTGTGTTACAGTGAAGCTGGTGTGTTACAGTGAAGCTGGTGTGTTACAGTGACGTTGGTGTG
Organism: Macropodus opercularis; assembly: GCA_030770545.1. Lineage (NCBI taxonomy): Eukaryota > Metazoa > Chordata > Actinopteri > Anabantiformes > Osphronemidae > Macropodus > Macropodus opercularis. Next base: position 18,015,225 of record CM061095.1, read on the forward strand.
TTACACTGAGGCTGTTTTTATGTTTCTAAAGTATCTGATTCTGTTGTTTGATGTAAAACCTTGAGTTTGACTCAAGTAGAAGCTGAATCTGTCAGACATCAGCTTCTGCCTCATCACTTAATTTAATAACATTTTAACTGAGATTCGAATGTGAATAAGATCTAGACTCAATGATCCTGCAGCTTTAAACATGAAGCATCATGAGATGAAGCTGAACTCTGAGCTTTGGTTGAATTAAACCCTTTAAATGTTGGTGATTATTCTTTATTGATCCCACAGTGGGGAAATCCAATCGTTAAATAATAATACTAATAGTTTTATTTTTATTTTAGTCATCGAGTCATTTTCATCAGAACATAAAGTGTGTTTGCATTGAAATAAAGTTTTTATTTTCTCTCTTCTCTCAAATTTCCGTCCAATTACTGTGTGTCACCTTTCACCTCCACCCTCCCCCTGCATTCATTACTGCGCCTGGTTGGTTCCTCTCTACAAGCTGCTTTTCACGCTGTCTAAACCTCCCCCATCTCCTCCCCCCATAAAACCTCTTCACTGGTCCTTCATCTTTTGTTTCTGCAGGAAAACCTCAAACACACAAACTACACCCAGAAGCACAACAGCAACGATGTAGTAATAATAACACCAATGGTCTGAATGATCAGTCGTGTCATTGAACTCATCTCTTCTATTGACTTCATCATTGCTGGTTTTATTGATTAGAGACAAACGTGTTTTGATGTGTTTAGCTGCAGGTTCTGGCTCTGGTGAGTTCAGCTCGTTCAGTTCTGTGACGTTCGTCAGGTTAAATGGGAGTCAAACCCTTTTTAAAAGGCAGCTTCACTCTATGGCTCTGAGCTCGCTGATCCAAACCCTTATTAACATCTCACAGTCAGGGACTATTTCCAGTGGTGGATTTATTCTTTTAAATTTGACCCACTTAACCAAACATACAGTAGTTTTCTGTGGTTCCGCTAGAACGTGTTTTGTTCAACAGATTAGTGAATCTTATAAATGAAACAGGCTGTGATTGGTCAGATGTGTGTTTAGACCTAAAGACCTCAGGTTAACGCAGACACACACGCAGCCCGGCCTCAGGGTGGGAGTGTGTTTTCTCTTTGTGTGGGTGATTGATGTGTGTGTGTGCAGCAGTGCGTGTGACCCTCAGTGTGTGTGATTAATATTACATGAGGCTCCTGATGAGAGGTGGACAAACAGCTGAGCTCCAACACACACACATGAATAAATGAAGTAGTGTGTTGTTACAGATAAGATGAAGCTGATAACACACACGTTCTTCGCATCACATTAAATTCTAGTCACCATGACAACCTAGACACCTGCTGTGACCTGTCAGCTGGGAACCATCAGATGACAGGACTTGGACTCACCTGGGCAGAGAGTCTTCACCTTCGCCCTGCGTTTTGTTCCGTCGAGAATCGGAATCAGACACATTCAGTCAGTGGCACATGTGACCGATCCTCTCGTTTGTTCAAATTCTCTGAACAAGAATGACGTCATGGTTCAGTGGCGAGAGCGAAGCACTTTCTAAACCAAATGTATTATATTATCAGTGATAATAATAACAATACATGCTTTATTATTCATATTATTACTAGTAGTAATATTAGTAGTCGTACATTTGTCTGTGCTTAAGCGCGTATCCAGATAAATTCTGTGGACAAATGACCGAAATCACATGAAGAAGAGTTGACGACCTTCTTCTTCACCTGCGTGTCCTCGTGTTTAGTAACACGTTGAATATTTAGGATGTGTTTCCCATCATGCACCTGTTCTCACAGTGGATTATTCAACCGCCCACAGCAGCAGCTGATGGAGGAGAATCAAAGCAGCAGTTCGGCGGTGGGACAGAGACGTCTCCAGCTGTTCATGAGCTTCAGCTTAACCATCACGATGTCTCTGATGCCCGAACAGGTGGAGGATCAGCGGCTTTGTCCAAATAGATCGAAATAGATCCAAACTCCCAGAAAGGATGAGTGACGCGTCTCGTCTGGGATCCAAGAGGACTGAGACCAGGTCCAGATGTTCCTGGAACCAACTTCACGCCTCAAAAGGCAGATTGAATATTAAAGACGTTGGCCACGCCCCTCAGCCGCAGCCCCTTGCATTGTGTTCAGATAAGCCACGCCCCCTCTCAGCCTTTCTGAATGTGTCTCACCCTCTCAGAACAATGTGTCGTTCTCTATAATGGGATTACAGCCGTCCTGCCTCCCGTCCCTCCCCCTTCTCTCTCTCTCTCTTTCTGTAGTTGTTCCTTCCCTCTCGTCCAGTGTGAAGGTTCATTTTCTTGTTGTCGTCTGTTTTTGGAGGAATGAAAGAAAGACAGAGTGTTTCCTGAAGGAAGTAAGTGTCTCTCTCATGGTTTTGAGTGACAGCTGACTCTCGTTAATTGCGCTGTGGTTTAATTAGCGGAGCAGGAATCAGTGACTGTCATTCTCTCCCTGGAACAGAAACGTGTTTCTCTGGCGGTTTCGCACTTTTACTTGTTTCTGTTGTTATCGTGTCGCTGTGGTTCATGTTGTGACACTGAGGCAGAGGTTGGTCACTTTTCGTGCTTGTGTGTGTTCTAGTTGGTTCTGACCCGTCAGTTCATCAGGTCATAAAACCGTCTGCTCAGATGTTTGAAAATGTTTCACATGGTGTGATGAAGATCAGAGGATTTAAATTCTTTGTTCTCTAACCTTAACGTTAAGTCAGGAAACTAGTTTGGAGCCTTTGAGCTGCAGCCACAGGTTTAACGACTCCACCAGTCGGAGGAGGCCTCAACTTCCCTCTGTCATAGATCCATAGTTGTGACGTTAGCGTAGCTGTTTAGCTTATGTGGGAAGCTGCTGAATATGTCTTTTCTCTGTTTAATGGACAGCTCGTGAAGAACATAAGCAGCATCTGTTGAACTTCTTATAGTTTCTAACTTTAAACATATGTGTCGACGTGTTGTGTCCAAGCTTTATACTAATTAAATACAAGCTGACCACCAGCAACAGGATGATTCGAGGTTTGAGGTTCTGTCTGTATGTGTCACTGGGCCTGTTTGGGTCGGTTCCCTCCACCTGACGCTGGCAGACGTTCGTCATCACTTTGCGGTTTTCGTCCGTTGAACGTTGTCTTTCGTTGTCTACCTGCTACTAATTTCTGCTATGAGGAGAGGTTTGTGTCTAGTTTTGTGCTTGGCTGAACTAAAAGCATCTCCACCCATCTCTCGTTCTCTGTGGGTTAGACGTCAGGCCCCTGCTTATTATCACGGTATTTCGTGGTGTTTCCCCCCTTCTTTAAAGCCTTGTTTTAATCTTGTAAAAATTCTGCTCTCATAAACACATTACAGTACAGGGAGGGGCAGCAGACACAGCAGTGGAACTCACTCAGGTTTGGCTCTTTTACAGATGCCTCCTGCCTCCTCCTCCCATTTCTCCACTTTGTCTCCATCCTGATACAGAAACATTGAAGCCACCTTTTCAGCTTTTTGTGGATGAAATCTCTGTTTCAAGGTCAACTTCCTGCTTGGTTCTTCTTTAAATATTCCAGCTGTTGTCTTTGACTCGTCTTTGTGTTTGTTGTCATGACAACTGAATCTCGACCGAATGTGCAATTCAGTGGAGAGTCTCAGTGCATCAGCTCAGGAGTTATTACAGCAGTTTGAGTTATGAGGCCTGAACAGATTAGAGGTTATTGGATCGTGTTGCTCCAGGTGACTCTGCCATAAACTCGTAGCTGGAGACAATTTCATTTTTTGACATTGAGGAAAATAAAACAAAAGCATCAAAAGAACAAAAGACCATATGTGCAGCCCCGTAGGACTCGGACAGGCTTCAACCACCATTAACTTGATCTATGGACAAATAAAACGTCTCTTTAATTAACACATTGTGCTAAACATGACTGAATTTTCAAAGTCAAACCAAAACCTGATCCGCAGTGATGACTAGGTCCAGGAGGTCGGACCCTGACCTGATCGACGGGCTGGTCCCTGGGGACGGTCGAGTCTGAGGCTGGCTAACAATATACGCTATGACTACAGAAGTTAATTTGTCACTGAGCAGAAGTTTTGCAGTTTTTGCCTCCTCACTGTGACGCTTCATCCACAGAATGCGATGACGGAACAATGTGATTGTCTGACTGGCCTCTGCAGAGCTGAACGAATCCTGAACGTCCCAGACTGACGAGCTGACTTATTCCAGTGAGGAGCATTAAATACAGTGATGTGTGTCGTGTTGACTGTAGTGAGGAGCTTTTAATACAGGTGTGTGGATATAAATGTGTGAGTGGAGGTGGAGGTTATCTCCTGATATCAGAGCCACTTACACACGGTGTTAATTGGAGAGGAAGCCGCAGCATTAACGTATTCTACTCACACACACTCGGGCAGATGTGTGTGTTTGAGAGGAAATGTGTGAACACGTAGGGAGAACTGATGGGCGTTAATGATATTGATGCTAATTCTATCACCACGTGTGTGTGTGTGTATCAAAGTCTTGTAGTTATTAATATTTCATGTTTGCAGTGATCAGTATTCAGTTTGTGGAGGTTTGGCTCAGTTCTGCTGCTCCTGTCGTTACTGCAGAATCCTCTGCAGTAAAATTCAACAGAACCACTTGCAGTGAAATCCAGCAGGGAAACAGCTGAATATAGCAGAAGTAATAATCCCTGGACGCTGCTCAAAATCATATTTGTTTTGTAATATCATCTGGATTACGGTAATGATTACGGTACCAATGGTAATAATAATAATAATAGTGAGTCATATGAACTATTCCGCATGTTTGTGGAAACGAGAGAAATCATAGTCACCAGCTGCGACGTGCAGATCCGCTTTATGTCGACTGGTTCCGATTCAGAGCAGCTCCTTGTTTTGCTTCTTATGTCTTTGTCTGTTCACACTGTGCAATCGACCAGAGCTGCAGCTCTGAGGTCCGCGTAGACAACGTGACGTCACGTCCCTGCTGCAGCGTCTTCAATGGGACGAAACTGGTTGTTTGCACGGTGCGTCGAAGGGCTGCTGCTTTTATTCTGCTCGGTCCTGAACAAAAAGCTTGGTTCTCTTTTCCGTTCCTTGAACCAAATGTGGTTTGGGTTCTTCACTCCAAGCAGGACAGAACCCAGAGCGTCCACCTTCCTGGTTCTTATTGGTTCATGCTCTGAGATGCTTTAAGTTCCTGAAGTGGTTAAGACACTAGACACATTGTGGATCCAGTTGTTAGCGCGTCCTCACTCAGAACAAGGACCTATTGAATGTTGGACTGTTCCAGGCATTTTTGGAGGAAGCAGGGGAGTCTCTGCTGCTAATCTGCCCTGAGATCTGCTGTTATTCAACTTATTATTCTGATCTTCTGTGCTGGATTAATCTCAGGAGAAGCTCTAATTCTTCTTATTCTGATCCGTGTGTTTGCATGTGCTGTCAGTGCAAATGGATTTAGACCAGATTAGAGACAGCGGCAGGAATAGCATCAATAAAACAGCACCGCACATTTGCACAGACTCTTCTTCTATGTCAGGAGAAAAGAGGAATTAGCTGCATTCAGCCCGGATTGGATCAGAACAACACAGCCCAGAATCAAAGGGAACCGTGATGCTGTAGAAACAACAACAGGGACAAAGTCCTGCAGCAGCCACTGACAGTGAAACAAGTCCTTGAGGTCCGTTCACGGACTGGACGCAAACAAAGCAGCAACGTCCAGAACACCTGCACCAGGTTGGTCTTTGGCTCCACCCCTGTTTCTGTGGTAACCTCGTTAATGATGGGTTGAAGGCCTAAACAGATTATGTTATGCCTTTGGCAGTGAGCTGCGTCACCATGGCAACAAATTGACTTCTTATGGGGAGGATGATGATAATGATGAAGGTGTGTGTGTCACTCCCCTGGTGGGCTCATGAATATTTCCTGACAGTCACAGAGACAAGGATGGTTTGAAATCATGGAGGGGGTTTGTTGACAGTCGTGACACACGCACTTTAGATCCCACTGGGACTGTGTGTGTGTGTGCGAATAAAAATAAAGATGAACACACAACAAAATTATCCTGAAGTCAGAAAAACAAGACAAAGGCAGAAAAATAAACACTGAAAGAACAAGGGACAGAAATCACTTTCTGCAGGCCTCACTTTATTTAATCTCAGTCAAAAGAACTTTATCAGGAATGACAGAAGGTTCTGTCTGTTCTGTAGAGAATCCTAAAGGTTCTGTCTGTTCCGTAGAGAATCCTAAAAGTTCTGTCTGTTCCGTAGAGAATCCTAAAGGTTCTGTCTGTTAAGTAGAGAATCCTAAAGGTTCTGTCTGTTCCGTAGAGAATCCTAAAAGTTCTGTCTGTTCTGTAGAGAATCCTAAAAGTTCTGTCTGTTCTGTAGAGAATCCTAAAGGTTCTGTCTGTTCTGTAGAGAATCCTAAAGGTTCTGTCTGTTCCGTAGAGAATCCTAAAAGTTCTGTCTGTTCTGTAGAGAATCCTAAAAGTTCTGTCTGTTCTGTAGAGAATCCTAAAGGTTCTGTCTGTTCCGTAGAGAATCCTAAAGGTTCTGTCTGTTCTGTAGAGAATCCTAAAAGTTCTGTCTGTTCTGTAGAGAATCCTAAAGGTTCTGTCTGTAAATACACAGGACGTCCCATCTCCTGTGATGGGGGGGGGTCCGGGTGACTGGAGAAAGGTTCTATGGGCCACACAGAACCGAATCGGCTGATTAATACAATGTTCCTGAACCTTTTTGCGAGTGTCAATAAAGTTCTTACTGTTCAGATTTAAATATTTTTTATAACCTTGTCCCACAACCTCAAAATGACTTTTCTCCATTGTGGACCAGACCCACGACCCACATGTGTAACACAGTAATCAGTGATGATACCTTTACCTTGTCACTTATCGTCACTTATCTGCAGCCATCGCCATGGCAACAACACCCAAACAAACAGCAACACACTCATCACAGTCCAGACCATCAAGTTCATCGGTTATTAATCCACAAGCCTCCACCTGTCACAGCCAACCTGCTGTTCTCAGGCCAGTCTGCAGATGCCTGGCTCTGAGGCTCCTCAGCAGAGAGAAAGTAGGACAAAGCGAGGGAGGGTCCCCGAGAGTGAAGGAGAAGAACCGAACAAAGAGAAAATTTAAGTGCGCACACAGTAAAGCACACACAGTGATACACACAGTTACCGTGTGTGCATGTCGGATGGTGTCGTCTCTTTGAAGAGTGAGAGTCAGCAGCAACTACAGAGATAATACGGGGGAGGAGGTGTGTGTGTGTGTCAGCCTGAGGTGAGGCAGCCTGTAATCATCACCTCGACGTGCTGAGAGCAGCCTGTCCTTCATTTACATATGGGGGGTGGAGGACCCATGAGAAAATTGAGGAAGAGACGGAGAAAACGATGGAGGTGGGAACAAAAGAGGAGGGAAGAACAAACTGCAGCGATTATCAAAGCAACGAATGTTTCACTGCTGCGTTTAGCGCCTGTGTCTGCTCGGCCCGTTCAGAGCAGTTCAGGCTCAGGTCCGGGCTCCGGGAGGCCGTGACCAGCGGACACTGAGGCAGCGGCAGTGTTTTAATGATGACACTGTTGCTGTTCAACGGGAATAACCCACTGGTCTGGTCCGTAATCGGGTGGATCCGCCCTCAGCAAAACCGTCCATCACACCTGTGCTTGTCCTCCGGCCTCTGGTGTTCGTGAGGTCTTAGGGACAGACTTGCGTCGGGGGTGATCCAGGTCACAAGCATCCGTCGTCATATCCACAGACCATCAGGTGTCACAAAACTGAAGGTCTTGGACAAATCCCTGTGAATTGGGAGGATGGAGCAGATGTAGTCGGTAACGTTCAACCGGACACAACGTGCTCAAACACAATTCATTTCCTCATTTTCGCTGCCTCCACCTCGTTATACTCCTCCCTCCTCCCTGCTCCTCCCTCAGCCCTTCGCCTCTTTCTGTTTTTTCCAACTTCACTTTTTCATTTTACTTTCTGACAACCCTCTGTTGAGCTGCATTAATTATAGACCCCCCCAGAATGAAGCTATTACCACAGACATACTGACTGTGTGAGGATGTTTAGTATTACCATGGAAGCGTGTGTGTGTGTGTGTGTGCATCCTGAGGCCTCTCTGGCCGTTTCCCATGGTGCACTGGGCTCGGGCCAGTTTGTCCAACCAGCACGCAGCAGGAGGGAGGAAGGGGAGCAAGGCTTCCTCGGACAGAAGAGCTGTTTTGTAAGACGGCGATGAAGTGGAAAAACTGAGCGTGGATGTTTGTTCTGACAGAAACGAGTCAGCGAGTTCAACAACACAGTGAAGAAACAAAGGTTCAAACCTTTAACGTGTAAACAAACACGAAGGACCTGAAATCTGCAAACGTGCTTCAGGATTCATGAAGACAGGACTTGAGTTTTGTTATACTGTAAGTGGAGAAGGACACGTTGTGACAACATGAGAACCAACTGAACAAAACTAAACCCAGTGAGGAGCAGAGAGAAGAAGCACCGAGATGATCCGATATCTGTCATTACTGTTTTTTCAATTTTTAAATCATCATTAAAAATGACATTGAGAAGGCACAGGAGTGACCCCAGAAGAGTAAACAGAATGGAAACGCATGAGGACTGGAAGTCGTCCAGGCTGTGGACCCGAGGGACAAACAGTTGACCTGCCTGGATCGATCTGTGCATCTGTAAATGAACCAATGGCAAAGCAAAGCCACCCACAAAACCACATGGGGGAGAAACAGCAACTGTGATCGAAGTAGATGTAAAGAAAAGTGACAGGAAAGCTGCCTTCAGACCGAACCAGTTTGAAACCAGTTCAAGTCTATAGTCCATCATATTAACCGCACAAGTCATGGTTTCACTGCGTTGCCGTGGATACAACAATGTTGCCATGGAGACGTTACTACAGGCAACTACAGTTTGACCATCAGATGAAAAATGCGAAGCACCAAAATATTTTATTAATAACTTCACAGAGAGAAACAGACGCAGATACACAGAGAGCCTGCAGGGCTCCCTTCACCTGCTCAGGTGTATTTACATATTTCATATTTCTGGGTGTGAAGCAGATTCATGTTCCTCGACTTTAATCTGAGACGGTCACGGTTCAGTTCTGCTCCGAAACAGCAGAGAGGTTTTTCTCCTGCTGGGAGGAAAAGTGGAAATAACAGAAAACCTCAGCTCAGTGTTCAGGCATCAGTCTCTCTTTGGGTTGAAGGTTTTATGGATTTCAGCTGCTCATTAATGAATTTGCCACTTGAGTTAACTGAGGATGTTTGGGGTTTGGGGTTTTAAGTGAATTAGGTGATATTTGACTGTGTTTGTAACACAGACATTTTATACTCAACAGAGCATCTTCAGTATTTACATCTGAGCAGATAAACCAGCTCAGTTCGACCGAGGACACAAACTTTCACGGAGCAGATAAAGGCAGAACGGCCGGTCCTTGGACAGTAGCAGATTAATCATTGGCTCTGAACATTCCTCCAGGTCATTCATCCAAATCCACTGTTCAGTGCAACTGGAACTGAAACATATAATCAAGCTTCTTTTGTTTGCCTGCCAACATGTGATCATCACGTACTTGTTGCTTTGCTAATTGTTCTTACGCTAATTTTTACCCAAAACGTGTAGGTTCAAATTTGGTCTCGCTTTGAGAAAGGCTCTGCAGGTTGAAATGGGGGTGGAACAAATTCAATTCACCTGGAATTCAAGCTTAGCTTGGCAGTGTCCTGAAAACAACGTTCCGCTCACAGTCTTACTCTCCTGTTGCAGGTAAAGAGGAGCTGCCATGTTGGCCTCCTCCATTCCTCCGTCATTCTTCTTCTTCCTGCTTCTCCACCCCCCTCCCTCCCTCCCTGCCGATGTGACCCCTGACCCATCTGTGACATGGGTGAAGCTACAAGGTGCCCCTCTCTCTCATCTGCTGCTGGATCCAGGGGAGAAGCATCTGTATGTGGGCGGGGTCGACCACCTGTACCAGGTGACCTCGGACCTGCAGGTGATATCGCACGTGACAACCGGTCCTCACTTGGACTCCCCCGACTGCCTTCCACCCATTGTGTCTCAGGACTGCCCCTCCGCCACCCCCACCCGCAACCATAACAAGCTGCTGCTGATGGAAGGTGGCCACAGGGCAGAGCCAGGCAGCCTGATCGTCTGCGGTTCCTTGTTTCAGGGCATCTGTGATAAAAGGTAAACCCATTGGTCATGGTGAGCCGGAGCTCGTGTGATCTTCCGTTCCTGGTTTGATTGTTGTGTGATGAAGGACCCGCTGCTGAAAATGCAGGTTTCTGGGGAACTGTAGCGCAACAAACCTGGTAAAAGTGGGTTTAAAACAGGTGTGTAAGTAATTACTTGCAGGTGTTAGTGTAGCTCTCCAATCATATTCACTGCTCTTTCCTACAGGAGTCTGTCTAACATCTCTCAGCTCGTCTATCAGACCTCAAACCCTGTTGACACTCAGTACGTTGCTGCCAATGATCCCCGTGTTTCCACGGTGGGGGTGGTAATAACCACAGAGAACAAACAGCGTCTGATGCTGGTCGGTCGAGGCTACACCAGTAAAGGCCCCGGTGATATCCCACCAATCACAACGCGGCGCTTGTACCCGGTGGTCCCACCTCGCCGAGCGTTCTCCCAGGAGGAGGAGCTGGGAAAACTTGTAGTAGGAAGTTACTCTGAGTATAACAACCACTTTGTGAAGGCTGTCACCCATGGCGACTATATCTACTTCCTGTTTTTTCGCCGGGACATGTGGCACAAGAAGGAGTACCGGACGTATGCTTCTCGGCTCTGCGCCTCAGACCGAAGCTTCTACTCCTATGTGGAAGTGCCGCTGCAGTGCCACGGTGGGTACAACCTGGCTCAGGGGGCGTGGTTAGGAAGCCACTCAGGCGAACCCACCTTGTTCGTCGTCATGGCAGTAGGGCAGGCGTCTACACCTGTAGCTACGAGTCAGTCTGCACTGTGTGCTTATGGGATGGCAGAGCTGGATGCAGCGCTACGCCGAGCACAGGAACTGTGTTACACCGAGGGCGGACGGGGCAGTAGCGGACAGGAAGAGGCCTACATCGAGTACGCGGTGTCGTCCAAATGTCTGAAACTACCAAAGGTGAGTCTCAGTCATGAGTTTACATGTGATGGCATCACCGAGGAGCAGCTGCTTTGGTAAGAAGCTGTCATTAGTTGTCATCTGCTCCCTACTGACCTTAATACTGGATGTGTGCGTGTGTTGGGGGGATTATTTATCTTCAGCAGCTGGATTTATTGTCCGACAGCTGTCACCCAGACATACACACAGCTGGTAGGACTCATCTGACCCACATATAACAGGACACACACATTCCAGCTTTGCATCCTTCTGTAGTATCTGGCGAAGTGACTTGAAGCTGTTGGAGAAACGTGTTGTCATGTTAGTTTTAAAGGTTTTAGTTAGTTACTTTTAAATCAATCATATATATATATATATATATATATATATGATTGATTGATTGGAAACCTACACAAAAAAGGATGGATTAATTTACCTCCTCCTCTAAGGTTTCTCTGTCCGAGTACACCTGTGGGGGGGAACACACCCCAAATCCCATCGCCAGCGCTGTGCCACTCCGGGCTACACCCACCTTCGCCTCCACCACCCAGCTGACTGCTGTCACCACGGCAACTGAAGCGGGACACACCATCGCCTTCCTTGGAAACAGGGAGGGACAACTGCACAAGGTGAGAGCACGAATGTGCAGCCAAGTCTGCAAATGTGAAGGATGTCTACGTATTTATAACCAAAACAGAGATGGTTGCGTTTGTCCGTGGTGCCTGAGGGGACACAGCTTCCAGTGAAGCAGCGTCTGTGAAGTTAGCACCTCCTTACTAACAATAAAGTACCAGCGAGGAAGCTCCAAAGACCAGACTGGTTGCACTCGGTGGCCTCCAGGTGGTGAATATAAACTTGTGTGGTCAAATATTCAGGCCTTTACAGCAGGATTCTGCAGTTTCCTGCTTGTGAGCTGCACCAGCAAACACCTCACTGGCTGAAAATACACAACAACAAGATGCATCTCATTTACATCGCACACACGCGGCACAAACACAGACCAGCTTGTAGCCTGAGGCTCTCTATCAACAAAACAGCACACACTGACAATGGCCCACTGTGTGTGTGCGAGATGACTAACAGGCGTTTAGCTCGAGGGGGAGACGGTGGAGGAGGGAGTCACTGGGGAGCATGCTCAGGCTCTTGTTGCTGATTGGTTATTGGTCCCCTAGGTGCACTCTGGGTATGCATCCAGCAGGACGTCCCTGAAACATTTACAGTGTGTGTGTTAATGAGGTCTAATCCTGCCTCAGAGCCTCAGTGTTGAAAACAGCAGCGCTTTGATTCATCCTGTTAATATTTAATGTCTCACGCAGTAGCACCATGTTATCAGCAGTAAACTGCAGCACATTCACTCTGATGTTTCTGGATTTGAGTCGAGCTCTGCAGCCGCTAAAGTCTTTTCTGACCAGCGGCTGCTCCTCCAGTTCAAAGCTGTGACACTCACCTGGTTCCTACCTGAACCAACAGCGTCTGGTCCAGCGCCACACGGTTGAAGCTCGATGGTCCATGCGGCCACTGGTTACTCCTTTGACTGTGTATCAGCTTTGGTCGGATGTTTGCGGACATGATTTCTACCTGAGAGCAAGACTCAAGAAAAAAACAGAAAACCTTAACTCACTCTGAAATAATTTGTTTGATAGATGGCAAAAAATACTGGAAGGGTCCAGATGGGAGCATGAGTCCGGTGTGTTGTCACAGAGCAGAATGTGGCGGTGATGTAACTCTAGGTCAAAAGGCCAGAAACTCAGTCGGACGGAAAAAATGTGAAATAATGAAGTGAGGGGGAAAAAGTAGAAATTGTGGGAACAAGCGTTTCACCAGGGCACGAGATAGTTATTAGTGTCAAATCCCTTCTCTCACTCACTTCGATTTACACCACAAGCGTAAAGAACGACAGACTGATGAATTGATGGCTGATGGTGGCTGACGAGTTCAGTTGACTGTTGACAGGATGTGGATGATTGATTTACTGAGAACAGGTAACAGACGAGTCAAATGAAAAGCCGCTGGTACGTACGTATATGTTATGAACAGTGGAGGCTTTTCTCTGCTGGTTTACACCCTCTGAGCACGACGTAAAATCAAACTTTCACAAAGAGGAGAGAAAAAGTGTCACGCAACCAAATCTACACCTTGTCTTTTAAAGACTGTTTACAGGATCCAGTCTCTGGTATTTGGGGCGGTTGAAATTCTGAAATGCTTGAACATCATACACTAACATTCAGCCTCGTGTTTTTTGCTTCATGTCGGTCTCTGCTGATGCATTTGTTGAGGAGAAACAGCTCCACCATTAGTCCGGCTGGGGAACCGAAGCTCATGGTAGCTGCTCACTCAGGGTCAGCTGTGATGTTAGTGTGATCTCGTGTGTGTTGTTGCAGGTGTTGGTCAGCTCTGATGGGCCTGCTGAGAGTTACGCCAACGTGTCGGTGGACCCTGGCAGTGCTGTCAGTGCTGATCTCCTGTTGGACCCAGACCAACAGAACGTTTATGTTTTAACCAACAGCAGGGTGAGACATCAACTCGTCTTCCTAACATCAAGTCTCTTCATCCTGTGATGCATTGAAACATAAGTGTCCTGTCTCTCAGCTTTCGAAGGTTCCTGTCGCGCTGTGTGACAGACAGACAGACTGTCAGTCCTGTCTGTCTGTCAGAGACCCGTACTGTGGCTGGTGTGTCCTGGAGGGAAGGTAGGTCTGTCTCTTCAGGTTCTGTTCGCCGAGCGCAGCCGTGAAGCTTGATTTTAAAACATCTTTGATGCAGATGTTCTCGTAAGCATCAGTGTCAGCGCTACCTGCAGCCCAACCACTGGCTTTGGAGCTTTGACCCGAGCAGTCAGTGTGTGAAGGTGCAGAGCCTGCAGCCGGCTAATCACAGCAAAGACGAGCAGACACAGGTAGACCTGAGTTGATCACGTGGCCGAAGTTTTCTGATTATTTCCTTTGAGTTCAACACATTAACATTTGACATTGGTGTGTGTCAGAATAACCCCAGAACCTTCTCCAGAGCCCAGTGGTTCATGAGGCAGCTTGTACCACAGTTGTGAACCACTGAGCTGTGGTGCTTTTCTGGTGGACCTTTGTGGTTGGACCACCCGTCTCAGCAGGTCGTCGGTGTGGTCTTCTGTTATTGTGTTTATCAAATCATATGTTGTCCATGTTGTTGTTTCCAAGGTAACGATCTCCGTTGTCCAGCTTCCCGCCCTCACTAAGGTTGAGTCTCTGTCCTGTGTCTTTGGGCTCCTCCCACCCGAGCCTGCCATTATTATGGGAAACAGCATCACCTGCCAGTCACCTGCTCCAGGGCACCTCCCACCCATGCCAACAGGAAGTGGTAAGTAGACGTTATGATGAAGATCATGGGCATTGTGTTATTCTGACCTACAGTATGATAGACCCGTAAAAAGCATCTAGGTTCTGATGATGGGTAATAAATTCTCTTCTTCCAGATCACATGATCCTGCCTGTGTCGCTGATGTTTGGTCATGTGATCATCACCACAGGGAACATGACTTTCTACGACTGTGGAGCTGTGAGCACACTGAACACAAGTTCCCAGTAAGAGTCCAGAACGCTCCCAGTCCAGTCCTGGTTTACGATAGCGACAGTGATAAAAACCCTGGTTTAGTAGTTGGTGACGCCAGGAAAAAAAGATGCGTAAATAAGATCCTTGGCTGTGGCCTCTTCTTCCCTTATGATCCTTCTGATAATGATGATGCTGTGTCTCAGGTGTCTGGCGTGTGTGAGCAGCAGGTGGAGATGTAACTGGTGTCCTCTGGATCAGCTCTGCACATACAATCACAGCTGCCCCAACCAACACATCATCCTCAACCAGAGGGTGAGACAGCTGTCGGTCTACCTGTAACAGCCTGTCTGTCTTTAACTCTGTCTGACTGACTGGTCTTTTTGCAGGAGGCTCCTGGTCCTACTTCCTGTCCGCTGGTGTTCGCCCTGCAGAGTCCCACTTTAGTCCCAATGGGTCTACGAACCACTGTGGTGTTACTGGGACAAAACCTGGACGTCTACACTGTGAGAAGAACCTGTGATTTAATGAAATGAGTCGACCGCGTTATTTGGACCTAGATGGTCCAATCGGTGCCAGTCTGGCTCAGTCCCTGCTGCCACGTTTGAACTGCAGTATTTTATACTAGTGGTAAATGGTAAAGGGTGAATGTTCTGCATTTGTACAGCGCTTTTCTACCTATCGGTCCTCAAAGCGCTTTGACACTGCGTCACATTCACCCATTCACACACACATTCACACACCGGGGGCAACTTGGGGTTCAGTGTCTTGCCCAGGGACACTTCAGCACATGGTGGGGAAGCCAGGAATCGAACCACCGCTCCTACGATCGGTGGGCGACAGCTCTACCTCTGAGCCGCTGCCGCCCCGTACTTCCAGTGTTTGCTGAGTTTACTGATTAGATTTACTAGTTAATAATTTAATATGTGAATTACTGAGCATGGTAATGTTAATCTGAATCAGATAAGTGTGACTCACTTTTAGGGTTTGTCCTGTTGAAACCCAGCCTCCATCCTTCTGTAGTAACATCACCAACAACACAACAATAACATTGAAGTAATCAGGTTTTATTCTTGTCTGCAGGACCAAGCTCCGTACGTCTGCGTTGTGGAAATTCAACAAGTTCAGTTTAACCTGACAGCAGCTGTAGAAAAAAGAGACGACGACACTCACATCTTCACCTGTAGCCCCAACCAGGTACTAGACAGATAGTTGTGATTGTAGAAATTAGACCTGAATAGTGAACTTGGACAATGATCTCACCACCTGTCTCTCACTCGTTCCATAGTTTTACTATGCAGTCAGTCAGCTCCAGTATTCAGCTGCTGTCTACTTGCGTAGAGGACAGAGACGCATCGATGCCTCACCTGGTCTCAGACGTAAGTACCTAACGTGTGTGTGTGTGTCTGTGTGTGTCACTGACTAATGCCTGGTTCCTCTTCCATCCAGTCCAGCTTTACGATTGCTCAGCGGGTCAGTCAGACTGCTCCCAGTGCAGGGCAGTGCCTGAGGAGTATGGGTGCGTATGGTGTCCAGGAAGCCCCGCCCCAAGCTGTGTTTACAACCAATCATGCCAGAGCACACCTGCAGACACCTGTCCGCCTCCTCAGATCAGTGAGGTGAGTCCGTGGATTGGTCCCAAGTACAAAACACACGTTTGCTGTCACAGAAACCTTCAATCTGCTTGTCCATCGGCCTGCTGCAGGTGGTGCCTGTCTCTGGGCCTCTGGAAGGAGGGGTCTTGGTGACCATCATGGGCACAAACCTGGGGATGAGGTACCAGGATGTGCTGAGTGGAGTCACAGTGGCAGGTGTTCAGTGTCTGGTCCAACCTGAAGGATACCAGATCTCCACCAGGTGAGCTGTAGTGTCCTCACAAAGATATGACAACAGTCAGACACAAACATGATTTACTCTGGGCCTTTGTGTTAGGGTTGTGTGTGAACTGCAGCCCAGTGGGAAGCAGACGGACGGACCTGTCTTCGTTTCCGTGGGGAGAACGCCCCCAGGCAGGTCGACCCAGACCTTCATATATCAGGTGAGAGCGTGACGGGTCCAGATGGTGTACTTCCCACATCAATATGGCTGTTAAATCCAAAGAATCCAGCAAAGCGGGTGGTCGGTGTGGTCTGGTTTGGCCATTGGACTCCCCCCGAGTAGACCCAGGCTTTTTAGAACCCTATCGATGTCCCTGCTCTCCCTTCTGTATTCAGGACCCTTGCCTGCTAGATCTGGTTCCTGGTAAAGGTCCAGTTTCTGGGGGAACCAGACTGACCATTAGAGGACGGCAGTTGTTGACAGGACAGACGTCTGACCTGAAAGCCTTTGTGGGTTCCCAGCCCTGCTACATGTGAGTACTGCAGTGGGCTCCTTACTACAGTCACTGCTCAAGTGGCACAGTTGTGAATTATTTATTGGTGAAAGTGTCATCAGAACTCCCACGTTGCGTTTGTTAAACTCTCTGTGTCTTCATCATCTTATACATCTGGTATCTCATTACCTTCTGTCTTTGTTTCCTCAGTGTGGAGGAGGTAAATGACAACCAGTTAGTGTGTGAAACTGGTCCCAGTAACCAGACTGGTGGAGTTCCAATTCGCGTTTTGTTTGGCAAGGCTGAGCGGACCATTCCCAACGCTACCTTTCGTTACCTTGATGACCCAGTGATAACTGAGGCCGCGCCAGCCGAGAGCTTTTACGCGTAAGGCCGTCGTAGGCAGGGGTCACTAGGTTTGAGCAGGTGACTGAATGTACTAATATGGCAACGACTTCCTGTCCTCAGTGGCGGGCGTGTCATCATGGTGACAGGCAGGAACCTGGACGTGGTGCAGCAGCCAATTATAGTGGTGTGGGTGGAGCCCCTTGACGTCCAGAGGGTTAAACGAAGAAGACGACTGACTCTCCTCACATCCAAGCAGCAGCTGGTGTTCAACGCCATGACAACGGTGAGATTAACCAGCCAGAGTTGGGTTTTCAGTGGTCACCATCCATAGTTTTTCTACTAATTTTCACACTGTGGAAATTTTGGCTTTTCAGATGTGCAGGTGACCGATGGTGTCTGATTTCTTTCAACCTGTCTTCCTCTCGCTTGTCCCTCAGATGTCAGAACGTTGCTCAGTCCTGTCGCCCTCTCAGATGACCTGTCTGACCCCCACAGTGACTCCAGAGTTCAAAGTTAAAGGAGTTTGGTTTCAGCTGGACAATGTCAGAGTCCACTATGAAGGCATTCAGGTACCTGTCTGTCCATCTGCCTAACTCTCTGAGACATAGTAGCAAAGCTGAATGTAAAGCTAGAACGTAAAAACATACCACAGGAAACACACATAAACTACAGCTTGATGAGAGTCAGTGTGATCTCGTCGTTTTTGATGTTCCTGGAGAACAGAAATCCAGCAGAACAATATTTTGAACCTCTTTTGTAGCCTCAGTATCACAAGCAGGTATAACTATAAAAAGACTGACTGTCTGACGGAGGAACCTGTCTGTCTCTCAGGGAAAAAGCTTCACCTATTATCCTAACCCAGAGCTCTTCCGTCTGAATCGAGAAGCTCCAGATGTCCCGTACCGTTTTAAACCGGGAGGAGTCATTGCTGTAGAGGTAAATAGAGATTCTTCTTGTTCTGGACCACAGAGCTGCATCAACCAGCTCACTGATGTGGGGTTTTGTCCTTCAGGGTCAGGATTTGACCAGAGCAATGTCCAGACAGGAAGTGAAAGCCCGGCTTGGGGATCAGGAGTGTGAGGTGAAAACTCTGGACAACACCCATCTGTATTGTGAACCTCCGGAGTCCCAGCCAATGAGTGTGGATGATACTAACAAGCTGCCGAGCCTCAAGGTAGAACTCGGGGTTAATATTAGGGTAACCCGCTCTGTGATAACCGTAGTTTCTAATGCAGAGTGTCAGATATGGTTTTATGGTCTATGTGTAAATTGCAATAACAGGGTTGAGGCCGGTGCCCGTCCACCCTGAGTATAAGTATAAACAGCCCAACATGTAGAGACAGACAACAATTCACACTCGCCTTCATGTTAAGGTGGTTTTACTTTGTCTGTAACCAATTCTTCTTGGTACTGTTACTAGATTCGATGGTCATGGTGTCAAAGGCTATGAACGAGTGAACTGAGTGAAACTGGAGTGAACGGTTCTGTTTTCAGGTGATCATGGGAAACTTGCAGGTGAACCTGGGGCTGGTTCAGTATGACAGTAACTCTTTACTATCTCCGGTCCCATTGGCTGCTCAGATTGGTTTGGGGGCGGGAGCAGCCATCATCATCCTGTCTGTGCTGGTCGTCATCCTCATGTACAGGTAGACCACAGCTTTCGACTCTTAATATTAAAACATTTGGAATAATTTTCATATCGTCTGTCTGATCCAGTTCCAGCTGTGAACTATTCAGGCTCATATTTTATTTTACTGCATCTCTGCGTCACATGGAGCTGTGCTAGATCTCCTCCACGGTTACTAGTAAAGATGAATTAATGTTTCAGCCTTGTTGCTGAACTTCTGTTTTCTGTGGGCCCCTGTGTAGGAGGAAGAGTAAACAGGCTCTCAGAGATTATAAAAAGGTTCTGCTGCAGTTGGAAACGCTGGAAATCAATGTGGGAGATCAGTGTCGCAAAGAGTTCACTGGTAGGAAGGCTTTACACAATCTTTCTGCTAATCCTGCCACTTGTTTTACCAGCTGTAACATCCCGTTCCTCTTTCAGACCTGATGACAGAGATGATGGACCTGAGCAGTGATGTTGGGGGACCGGGTCTCCCCCTGCTGGACTACAAGACATACGCAGAGAGGGTCTTCTTCCCCGGTCAGCAGACGCCGCCACTGAGCCGCCAGCTGGACCTGCCAGAGTCCAGGAGGCAAACAGTGGAGCAGGGTCTGCAGCAACTCAACAACCTGCTCAACAACCGGCTGTTCCTCACCAGGGTGGGGGGTGCTACCATCTTATTCCGCTGTGTTTGGTCTTAAATGAAGTTTTCTGGTATTATACAGCTGGCTTGCTTTTAATTGGGGTAGATCACCATGGTAACAGTTGCAGCAGGGCTAACCTGGGCAGGTTCCGACCACCAACCCATCAGATCACAGATAACCAGACTCACTGTGGCTGCACAGCTTGGACCTGCCTTGTGAACCTGGATGTGATGTTCGTGTTCTTTCTTTGTGTCAGTTTATTCACACCCTAGAGGCCCAGCAGGGCTTCTCCCAGAGGGACCGGGGTTACGTTGCCAGTCTACTCACCATGGCTCTGCACGACAAGCTGGAATACTTCACTGAGGTCATGAAGAGTCTGCTGCAGGACCTGGTGCAGCAGTACGTCGCCAAGAACCCCAAGCTCATGCTTCGCAGGTGCATTAGACTAACGCGACATTCAAACAACCACTTCTGTTCAAAGGCAATGAATCATAGATATTAGAGTAGATGAACTACAGAAAGTCGAGATCACACTTAATGCGATGTTAGTGTAGCTGAAAACATCACAGCAACCTCCTGTCTGTGTCTGTGTGACCCGTCAGGACAGAGACAGTGGTGGAGAAGATGTTGACCAACTGGATGTCGATCTGCCTATACTCCTTTCTCAAGGCAAGTACTTTAGTACTTGGTCTTTGTCTCTACAGATATCAACCTGTCTCACTGTTCGTCTCAGCCTCACTTGTCTCTTTCTACCCGTCTGTGTGTCAGGAGGTGGCGGGTGAACCTCTCTACATGCTCTACAGGGCCATCAAGTATCAGGTGGACAAAGGTCCGGTCGACGTTGTGACGGGAAAGGCCAAGCGAACGCTCAATGACAGCCACCTGCTGCGAGAGGACATCGACTACTGTGCTGTGGTACCGTAACTATGGCGGCTGGCATCTCACTGGCAGTGACACCCACCCGTCTCAGCTGTCTCTCTCTCTGTGCCTGTCTCCCTCAGACACTGACGGTCTTGGTGAAGAACGGAGTTGAGGTTCAGCCGTGTCCCGTTAAAGTTCTCGACACAGACACTATCACACAGGTGCCAGTTTGTCTGTCTCTGTCACCCGTCTGTTCCTCCCTGTCTGTCTTTGTCTTTCTCACCCGCCTGTCTGTTGGACACCTCTCTGTCCTTCTGCAGGTGAAGGATAAGATCCTGGATCAGGTCTACAGAGGAGCCCCGTTTTCTCAGAGGCCAGCAGCAGACAGTCTGGACCTGGGTACGCGCAAACCTGTCTCACCTGTTTGTCGCGTGAACGACAGCCTGTGCTGACCTGTGTTTGTGTGTTTGGGGACAGAGTGGCGTTCAGGTCAGGCAGGTCACCTGACTTTGTCAGATGATGATGTCACCGCAGTGGTTCAGGGTCGCTGGAAACGGATCAACACTCTGCAGCACTACAAGGTGACGGATTTTTACCTGCACCGCTCGTCTGCCGTCCACCTGGTTCAACTCTTCCTCAGCTACACGTTTAACCCTTGTTCTTCAGGTACCGGACGGAGCAACAGTTGCTCTGATTCCTCGTTCTCAAGGTTCGGGTGGAATTGGAGTAAACCAGGTTTTCCAGACTGGAGAAAGTAAGACGACAGCAACATTTAAATTAAATTGGACAAAGGCTTGTTCTCTTTGCATTAATTACAGATCTGAGAACTGTTCCTTTGGAACATCCACAGCTCAGACAACACAAACCAAACCATGTCCAGCATGTAAAGCAAATAGAAGAGACCATATACAGTCTTGGTCGATGGTTGTCACATATTCACTGAACTACTGTTGAGCAGTTTGAAGCATGTGTCTGTGCCACAGAAACACCAATGCTGGAGGGGGAGGAGGACGAAGGTCTGCGCCTGTGGCACCTGGTGAAGAGCAGTGAGGATCCTGAAATCCCAAAACACAGGAAGAGCAGCATGAGGGAGCGAGAGAGGGCAAAGGCCATACCTGAGATTTACCTGACCAGGCTGCTGTCCATGAAGGTAACACCCCTTAGATCTACCTGAACACGCTTCTGTCCCTGAAGGTAACACCCCTTAGATCTACCTGAACAGGCTGCTGTCCCTGAAGGTAACACCCCTTAGATCTACCTGAACACGCTTCTGTCCCTGAAGGTAACACCCCTTAGATCTACCTGAACACGCTTCTGTCCCTGAAGGTAACACCCCTTAGATCTACCTGAACACGCTTCTGTCCCTGAAGGTAACACCCCTTAGATCTACCTGAACACGCTTCTGTCCCTGAAGGTAACACCCCTTAGATCTACCTGAACACGCTTCTGTCCCTGAAGGTAACACCCCTTAGATCTACCTGAACAGGCTGCTGTCCCTGAAGGTAACACCCCTTAGATCTACCTGAACAGGCTGCTGTCCCTGAAGGTAACACCCCTTAGATCTACCTGAACAGGCTGCTGTCCCTGAAGGTAACACCCCTTAGATCTACCTGAACAGGCTGCTGTCCCTGAAGGTAACACCCCTTAGATCTACCTGAACAGGCTGCTGTCCCTGAAGGTAACACCCCTTAGATTTTGGGCTTTTGCGACTCTCCACCTTCTCTCTCTGTCTGTAGGGGACGTTGCAGAAGTTTGTTGATGACGTCTTTGTGGCAATCCTAAGCACCAAACGGGCTCCTCCTATTGCTGTCAGATTCTTCTTCGACTTCCTGGACGACATGGCTGAAAAACATGGCATCGACGACCCAGAAACTGTGCACATTTGGAAGACCAACAGGTGAGACAAGCAGCTGGTTCCTGACTCACGTGTTCCCCTTCTGTACCCCTGACCTGTCTGTCTGTCTGTCTCCAGTCTCCCTCTCAGGTTCTGGGTGAACATCTTGAAAAACCCTCAGTTTGTTTTGGACGTTCAGGTGACGGACAGCATAGACGCCGTCCTGTCTGTCATTGCTCAGACCTTCATCGACTCCTGCACCACCTCTGAGCACAAAGTGGGACGGGTACGACCTGTCTGTTACCATGTGAAGTATGTTTCCATGCGTGTACACTTTTTGTAACCACATGATGACTTTCTGTCCAATCAGGACTCTCCTGTCAACAAGCTGCTGTATGCCAGAGAAATCCCCCGGTACAAACAGCTGGTGGAGAGGTGAGGCAGGCAGGGATTGAATCTTCGTTTTCCATTTTCAGTGCCACATAATTACCATCAGACTGTTATTGTTAAAGCACACAAACACAGAAAAGTTCACCAATATTACCAAAACTGTAAATAAGGACTGAACCACTGTTGGTGTGAAGGTGTGACGCTGTATCATTACTGCGTTGGTGCAGGTATTACAGCGATATCCACAGAGCGGCATCAGGCTGCTATCAGGAGATGAACTCTACTCTGACTGAACTGTCTGGGGTCAGTAACCACTCACATCTGTGTGAGAAATACATCAACTGAAGAAAATACAGTCACTCAAACTGTCTGTGTGTGTTTCAGAGTTTTGCCTCAGAGATGAACAGTGTTGTCGCTCTCCACGAACTCTACAAGTACATCAACAAATATTACGACCAGGTAATGTTGACGTAGCTGCTACAGTAAACACTGTTGACACAATAAGACAAGAGGTCATGTGATCTGAGTAAAACTAAGTTCACCCTGCGACAATAGACCAAGACTTGACCAACTGTCTGTCTCTGCACCTGTATCCCAGATCATCATGTCTCTGGAGGAGGACAGCTCGGGTCAGAAAATGCAGCTGGCTTATCGACTGCAGCAGGTCGCTGCCCTGGTGGAGAACAAGGTCACTGACCTCTAATCCCCTAACCCTCCACCGGAAGTGGGGACCCTGAAGACAATCATCCTGCTGAGGAAGAGGAGGATGATGACAACACTTGTGCAGCAGCTCTACAAGAATGAGACTTTGATTGGACTCCAGTTTACACTGTCTTCCTAGTGAGTGAGTGAGTGTGAGTGTGTGTGTGTGTGTGTGTGTGTGTGTGTGTCGTATCTTTAGTCCGACTCAGGAGATCCCACTTCTTTAAATCTCTTCCCTCAGCAGCAGCTTCACTGTTTAAACTCATTATGTCCTGAATCTAAACTTAATCAAAACCAAACCAAATCCAATGTTGGACCAACCTGCCACCAGTTTGTTGTGTAAAATGACAATCTAAACACACAGATCAGGGATCATCTTCGGCTGCTGCCTTGCACTATATTTCACAGAGGTCCCTGCTGAATCAAAAAGCACAAATCTAATGGTTTCTATGCCGAGCACATTTACTGATTATTGATCTGCTGGATATTTTTGCTGACAGTCACAGTAGTTTTTGCCTTTACCAGACACCAGCATTGCTTCTGTCTGTAAACATCCCACTGGAAACATTGGACTCTTACTGAATGCAATAACGAATAGAGAAGTTTCAGTCTGATTCTAGTTTCTCATCATCAACCTAAGTTTCGTCTGACAAACCTGACTCCTGACAGCCTCAGCACAAAACCCACAATGGTTCCTGTTGTCTTTTAGTGACATTTCTAGAGTTCAATAAATCAGAATTTGAATTTGAATCCGCAACAGTATCATTCAGCCCCAGGTAATGATTCGACTTAGAGCAGCAGCTCAGTCCATGAAGCCTTATATACCAAAGACAGACAATGGAGTGAAGATGGGATTCTCACACAAACGAGTCCTTGAGTTAGTTCCTCAACTTCAACTGAACATTTCTTTTTTGCATTTCTGCTGTTTCCAAATGTCTTTACACAAATATTAACTTAATGGCTATTCCTTTGTTTTTTGTACTAAGTTCCTCTTACTGAGAGTTGGAAGCCCCTTTAGATCAGTCTGGTTTCTTTTGGTTTCTTTGAACTTCTTTAGCTTGTGTTCAGATCAGGTTTGATCACAGGTGTGAGATTTATTGAATGCACCAGGTTTTGGTTCGTGGCACGCTGGCATTCAGACTGGATGACAGCAGCAGATACTGTAATCAGTTTTTTGGTTGTGCAGTTTAGGTTGACCAGCAAGTGCTGTAGCTAATGTGCTAACACAAGATGAATGAAACTGTACATTTTGTTTCAAGGTGGGTGGGAGGGTTGAAACTAGAGTCAGACTGAACCACTGAAGTCGAACCTGCTGAACCATATCACTGATTTAAATGTGACATTTGAGTTCATCTGTGTGAGTGTGCGAACGCGATCGTTAGCTCGTTACTAACTTATTGTGTGTACATAATATAAGTCCTATTTATATATATTTATCTCGGCTGTGCCTTCACTTCTGAAGCTAGGGGGCGCTGTCTGTCACCACTGACAGCAGCATTAAAAATACATTAATGTCTAACCTTTGTTGAATCGGGAGAAACCAGCAATGAAGGACGCCTGAACCAACGTACAAACTGGAGTAAAGAAAAACAGTGTAGAAAGAAAGTGCAGGTCAACTATCCACAGTTTAACATGATACTGTAACAGCCACGGCCATCAAACAAAGACTTTAAAACCAGCTGCTTCTAGTACATAAGGAAATACTGTATTGCCCGGACACACGACAAATGCATTTCATCAGTGCTTGGAACAATCTAGATTTAACCATATTCTGTTTATGTCACCAAATTATGTGGAGAAAATAACTGGAACTAATGAAGAGCTGTTGCTGTGGGTGTGGTTGAACCACCGTTACACCTGACGTGTTACAACCAACTGAATGGACACTGATGTATGAAAATACGAATGGACCCTGAAAGCAAAACAATATAACTCTCAGACTCTCAGACAAGCTGGGTCTTAATGGCCCGAAAGGATGATGCGCCTGCCGCGGAGTCCATAGTCTCATTGTGTCATATTGTTCATAGTACTGCTAGCATCACGGGTACCGGGGCTCTGTGGCAAGTTTAGTATAAGATGTGAAGCAGTGATTTGTAACAAGACACAGCAAAACAAACAGAGCAGCTCAGAGATAATAAGATAACTGTTCTGCGTTGTCCCACAGGAATTAAATGAAGGTGTGATTATGTGGAGCAGCTTCTGTTTGTTTTGTTTTTTGACAGTTTTATTTATCTGAGCTTTCAGATCATTCATATAGAATCATACAGTCTATCATTCACAGTGATTCTGACAGTGACGGTGGTAACAGCAGCTTTCAGTCTGTGTGTTTTGATGTGATCTATATTTTTGATGTTGTTGATTACTGAAGCACCAGTAACAGTAAATTTCTGCCATTTAATATTTGCATTGAGACACTATTTACACTCTGATCTCAGTCAGGCTCAGTCCAGATGTTCACATAATAGAAGCAATAATACTGGAAACAGTTTGGTTTTATTAAGCATGATCAATGTTAAAGGGAATGTTTTACTGCACATGTCATTTTTTCTTTGTCTCTGAAAGTGCAGTTGTTTTGCTGTCAGCATGAAGAACCCTGGAGATGGTTCTGGTTTTGGTTTGACTCCTCACAGAGTCTGATGGCAAGTAATGCCTGGGGTCTGTCAGCAGTGACTTCTTTTAGTGTTTACTTTGTCTGAAGCTTCAGTCAGTGCCAATCACAGGGTTTTATTAGTAGACCTGGCTGGACTCTCGTGGACTCTACAGACGGGACCAGTCTGGACTCAAACTTTCATGAAATGTCTAATTTTCTGTGTAAATGGACTCTCAACTAACCAGGCAATAAATAAAATGTCTGCTGACATTTCTATTGCTGGACAGAAACTAAAACCTGAAAGAAATTAGTTTCAGACAGGTTTAAAGTTTAACAATTCAGGCAATTTCTGAATGAATTTTGGTTTAAATTGAAACGTCTGAATGATCCTCCTGCTGACTTTTCTTCTTCTTCTCTGAAAATTCTTCTTATTGTCTCGTGTGTGTTTTGAGCCTGTGTTTGGCCTGTAGTTGTAGTTTTTGATCACATTAGACTTCTGCATGCATGTGATGAAATAATGGTGATGAAGCTTCACGGTGCTTCTTGAAACATTTTTAATAAAGACGAGAAATGGGGGCCGAACTCTGCTGTATGCAAATGGGGTAAGAAGGTTACGGTTTAACCTTTGACCTCCTGATCTCTGTACAGTTTTCTAATATGGTTGTGCTGAAACAGATCGTCAGTTTTGATTGGCTGAGCTGTTTGTTATTGAAATGTTTTTCTACAAGGGAACAAAAAGTTTAAGTGTTTATATAAACTAAATCAAGATCAATTGTAATGAAGCTTAGATGCTTTTCTATTGGCTGTGTACAGTTTACTAACTTGTGTAAATGTGTCTGTAAATATTTGTCTGAGTAAGACGACAATGAATGATGATGAATGAAATTGTGCTTTTATTGTGAAAAGGCAAAAAGCCAAACAATTTTTATTCTGTAAGAATAAAACTATAATTTTAGCAGTTTGGTGTCTTGTGTGGCCACCTTTAAAATGTGTTTCTGCTAGTATTGTTATTATTGTCACGGTCCCCATTTTACCATGTTCTGGTTCCGCCCCTGCTCCCGGTTTGGGTCCAGCGCAGCGTGGTCGGTCTCTGCGCATGCGTTAAGCTCGGTGTCCGGTGTCAGAGTCAGCAGCTGTTAGAGACCATGAACCGCAGAATAACGTGCGCTCAGTGTAACCGAGTGGACGCGGCTCGGACCCGCTGCTGACCCGGTAAAACGCTGCCTGTAGCCGCAGCTGCAGCGGCTGATCTGAGGCTAACGGACTGACGGTTAACGGGCTGTTATCTAACGGACAGGCCACCGGCTCCGGTTCATTTCTGGACCTTTTGGACCACTTCACTGTCTCGCGGTTTCTGGCGAGGTTTCGGCAGCTAAAGGAAGCTAACGAGTTAACTGCCAGAACCAGCAGTTTAGCCCGAATAGACCGCACTGATTCGGTTCGGTTTGAGGACGGGGAGCCAGAATGCTGATAGGTAAAGTATTTCTTACCCGGGTCGGTGTTCCGGTACAGCTGTCAACGCACCAGGGCTGTTTGTGGTTCGCTGGCCTTAACTCAACTTGATGAACATGCTAAGCTAGCTAGCGTTAGCTATCGGTACCAGGCTGGGACGGCTGCTGTCGTCACACACGCTCCGGGTAACTTCACTCTCAGCTGCTGGTTTTAGTTCGGTCAGGGGAGAAACCATCGGGATTCTTTGGATGTGGACCAGAACCTTGTGTTTCCGCGAAAGTGAAGCTTTAACGACTTAGTTCACAATTAAAGGAGCTAAATCGAACTCTCTTCATTAATATAAATGTAAACAATTATAATTATAATAGTAATTACGTGAAAACATAAGAAATATCCCAATTAATAATGATCAAAGCTATAATAAATTTTGAAGTTGGTGCTAGTAGTAGTCAAGAAACCTTTGCTGGCGCTGCTTTGCTCAAAGCTAAGGAAACAACCATTTAGAAGCACAAATACTGAAGAACTTATGATGAAACAGAAGGAGACCAGCACAAACAGGTTTAATGGTTTTGTTTTATGGCTGTTCTGAGCTGTAGCTGGGACTGAACGTGGCTCCGTTGTTTCTCCTCAGCAGCTGTCAGTTCTGGGTCTGGAAACGCTGCCTCCACCGGCAAGAAGCACCGACGGAGAGGCAAAAAGAACCGCAAAGTCAAAACAGCAGACACTCGGTAAGACGCAGGCGAGGACGGTAGAGTATCGTGACACAGGGTCACAGAGGATCCATTTGGCTCCTGCAGAGAATTGTCTGGGCAGTACTGCAGTACTACAGAGCAGAAGGATTCTGAAGCTAGGAAGGCATCAGGACCCACTTTGTGATATGTCTTCAGTGGTGAAGAGTTGTTACTGAACAAAAGGGAATCGATGATGCAGCTTGTAGAGCTCAGCTACCAGCTTCCCCTGCTCCCAGTCCTTGTGCTAAGCTAACTGGTGACCTGCTGACAGGAACAGGTTTAGAGCTCAGCTCCAATAATAGACTGAATCATGATCCAACTGAACACACACACAGTCTATTTTGGTGCAGTCGTTCAAATCTCAACAATGTCCATGAGTCAGAGCTGTGTGTGTGTGTGTCTGTGTGTGTTTACAGGTAAAGGCATGTTATGTTTGTGACTCCCTCTTAAATCAGCTGGAGCTTTACAGCCGTCTCTCAAAATCCACCATGAACGTCTGTCTGAATGCTCTGCCCAGATTTTTAGAGCTACGCGATTATTGATTGCATTAAAATGACAGTTTAGTCACAAAAACGTTTCCATTTAATTTCTAATATTTTATTAAATCAGCTTCTCTTCAAACTAAATTTTTTGGCAGCATATCCCCTGCAAACAACAGGCCAGCTTTGACTGACGTGTGGCTATTTTATACTATATAACATTAAATCAGAACTAATATAAGACCAGTTTTTATATTATTCGTTTTCAGATCTATCAACAATTTTCATTGTAGGGATATGTAGAAATGCATTATTAGATCATCTAAATGACTAAATCTAAAATTTAGGTTATATTTCTGTCCGTGTTTCTGCTCTTAAATGGAAAAGGTAAGATCAGATCATCCTTTATTGATGAAAATGGAAATTCAATTATTACAGCAGCTACAGGTAATAGGCAGTGCAAAAAGGCAGAAATGTGCAAAATTTACTACATTTACAAATAGAGAAACTGTTTGTAGAGTAATGTAAACAGAACATACTAACGTTGTTATTAAAAGTGGTGACACACCCACAGTTTAACCCTGAATTAATTCTGTTTTTAGGCCTGATGACTCCAGTGACCTTCAGAATTTTCATCCTGACAGCAAAATTCAAATTCAGAATTTGGAACCCGCACCACCTCTGCAGACTTACCCCCAAATCACTCAACAGTCCGTCCAAAACGACCTAGATCCTGCCACGTCTCCAGGAAATGGGCCGGTAGATCCAGAGGTGCTCCGTGAAACTGCCACAGCACTTAAACCAAACATCCTACAGTCCAGCTCATTATCCAGTGAAACCACCCCACTGCCCCCCCAGGCTGTTCCCCAAACCGGCTCACCCTCTCCTCAGAACAAATGCCACACTCTACCCCTCCCTGTAGCGACAAGAGATGCACCTGCAGCATCTCCGAAAACCGCCCTCCACCCTGCCCTGCTGCCTCCTGTGGGAACTTCTCAGACATTCAATCAGTCATCTGTGGCCTCATCTCAAAGCCCCACCCACAGTCCCAGTCAATTGTTCTCTGCCTCCTCTTTATGTCTTGCCCACTGTCCTACTCAATCACAGCCCAACATGACCAAAAGTGTCCAGAATTATTCTACATCACCTCACAGAACTTTTTCTGGCAACCACTCGGATCACTCCCAGTCACCTCCAGTTTCACACAGTACCACAGAGTCAGCATTTCCTTCCCTGCATCCTCGCATGTTAAACTCCCCCCACCCTGACCCTTTTTTACTGACCTCCATGACCTTCACCTCAAGCGCCTCCTCCAACCTCTTTTCCCCTTATTGCTCATCCTCTGCCTCGTTTCTTGGTTCCCCTGACACTCAGGGCCCTCCCGCACTGTTTCCGGTCACTCCTCACCCAAGCACACCGCCTCTTGCAAAGACTCCACCCCCCTTGGAGTTAACTCCGCCCCCCAGTCACCTGCTGGGTTCAGACGATGAGGAGCAGGAAGACCCAACAGATTACTGCAAAGGTAGGTCAATGCTCAGATCAGATGATGGACACACAACTGAAATCTGGCTGTGGACAATAACGGATTACAAATGGCTTCTGTTCCATTTTTTACTCCTGAACGCTGAAGTTTTCATAAACCTAATTAAATTACTTATATGCAGGGGGACAGGTTGGCCTATGCCTCCTACGTTTGATGAGTTCCCGTGGTGAGGTCATCTCACAGACTCCAGTCCAGAACCCTTACGTAGTACAGAGATGTGTACTGATGACCCGTTCTCCTCTCCCTGAAGCAGCGTTAGCTGCTGTGGTGTTTTCTTCTTAGTTTGTACTGTGTTTCTGTCCCTGCTGTGCTCCAGGTGGTTACTACCCAGTGAAGATTGGGGATCTGTTTAACGGGAGGTTCCATGTGGTCAGAAAACTGGGCTGGGGACATTTCTCTACAGTCTGGCTCTGCTGGGATCTGCAGTATGACCCACAATACAATCAATTATCACAGCACACCTTGTTTTAAAACACCTCAGCACAGTTTTCATTTGCATCTGCTAAAGCTGGGTTTGTGTTTAGGAAGAAGCGCTTTGTGGCGCTGAAAGTGGTGAAAAGTGCTCCACATTACACCGAGACCGCTCTGGATGAGATCAAACTGCTCAGATGTGTGAGTCTCGACCACAGATGATATGATGTGTATTCAAAAGCTGAACGGTCCATATAAAGCTACATGTTTGTGCTGCAGGTTTTAGATGAAAGCAGCTCACTGGTCTGTTTGTGTCTCCAGGTGAGGGACAGTGATCCCTCTGACCCCTACAGAGAAACCATCGTCCAACTGATTGATGACTTCAAAATCTCTGGAGTAAACGGAATCCGTATCCTTTATCATCACCTTTGTGACTCTCTACATCTCTCTCTGTCAGTGGTTTCCTCAGCATCACTCAGATGTTTGTATGGTTCTGGAGGTTTTGGGTCATCAACTGTTAAAATGGATCATCAAGTCAAACTACATGGGACTTCCTCTGCTCTGTGTAAAGACCATCATCAGACAGGTAATGCCTCAATGACTTGGACTCAGCAATCAGGTGAACCCTGACTCATCAGCAGTCGGCAGTGACTCAGGGTTTAGCTGCAGGTTACTTTTTGTGGACTTCAAAATTTCAGCTCAGTTTAATCCTATTTTATTTCTATAGCACCAATTCACAACAGCAGTGATCTCAAGGCACTTTACAAGTGAGGTTCAATACCTGACACAACTAAACCCAACAAATCCACATAGAGCAGCCTTTAATTGGAGCCAATCAATAAATTGCCAATTTTATTAGCAACAGTGGAAAAACTCTATAGAGGAAGGAACCTCCAGCAGATCCAGGATCAGTGGGAGAACATCTGCCTTGACCGGTTGGAGTGAAGGGATAGAGAAGAGAGAAAACAACAACAATAACAACAACAACAACAACAAGCAGCAACAGTTGTCAATGAATACTACGTAAATATTATAACTTGTCATTAAAAGAATAGTGCTCAGCTGTGTGTACTCACAGGTCCTTCAGGGGCTGGACTACCTCCATACCAAGTGCAAGATCATTCACACCGACATCAAGCCAGAGAACATCCTGTTGGAGGTCGATGAGGTTTACATTAGGAGGCTGGCGGCCGAAGCCACCATCTGGCAGAGAGCTGGAGCCCCACCCCCTTCTGGTTCATCAGGTGAGGAGCAGTGACATTATTGGTCAGACTCAAGACAGGTTGGAAAAATCACAGCATAAGTAAAGTTTGTATGAATGTAAACAACAGTACCTACTGACGACCAGCTGCTCAGCGGAGAGTTTCGTTTGTTTCCTTTCCTTGTTTCCCCTATTTTGTAGTAGCAAATGCAAAGCTACTAAATAAATGTGCTGAGAGGTCAACGGGGGGCGAGTTGCTGATTTGGCATTGAATGACAAATTGGGACGTGATCATCAAATGGCCTCAACATGCAGTACATGTGTCCATTACAACCAGGAATTGAAGAACAAGGGTTTGAAATTCATTATAAAAAGGGACAAGACTAATCGGATACAAATGACTGCATGTGTATTAATTGTATCTGTTTTTTTATTTAGTCAGTTATTGAGTATTGTTGTGTAGATATTATGAATAATACATATGAAAGAATGTCCAGAGATTCAGGTTAGTCTGCTGTGTCTGTTATGACATGTCAGTGTTACATCCAGCTCCTGGGTTCAGTGTCATCTAGACCCAGAACAGTGTGGAGTCAGACACCAGTGTTTCTGGGAGCTGTGGTTTTCACTGTCTTTCTGTTCTACACGTTTGTTCTACACGTTTCTCCCTCGACTGATTCCTTCTGTTTTCTACAGTTTTTTTTTCCTCTTCTTTGTTCTTTCCCGTTTCTGATGTTTTCTTCCTGTCTCTCTCTCTCTCTCTCCCTGTCTGCATCTGTGTGTCTGTCTCTAGTTAGCACGGCTCCTAGGGATCTACAGGTAAGTGAAGTGTGCTGTGTTCTCATTGGAGTTGACAGCGTGTAAGCTGATTGGTTGGCTGACTGGAGGTGAAGCATCCTGGTTGAAGGTGTTTTCCTTTTATTTCCCCTCTGACCAGTGGCGTAATGTACTGGGTGTGACTCAGCCGCCGAAGCTGATCATTTGTGATGCACTGTAGACTGTAAATTTCAAAAGCTGCTCTTAGAGTCAGTCTTTGGCAGAAGTGACTTTTTAAAATGCTCAACCACCAATCAGGCTGCTCACTTCATCCCAACACGAAGCCTTTAAAGTAAGAGAAAGCTTTGCCCCCGCTTGGACCCCACCACCACCAGTA
Source organism: Macropodus opercularis (assembly GCA_030770545.1). Taxonomy (NCBI): domain Eukaryota; kingdom Metazoa; phylum Chordata; class Actinopteri; order Anabantiformes; family Osphronemidae; genus Macropodus; species Macropodus opercularis. The sequence goes on from CM061095.1 coordinate 18,048,058, forward strand.
GTGTAGCACCAGTAACAAATAGTGTGAATAGAACAGAACCTCAGCGTTGCTCTGTGTTAATCTTTGTGTTAATGTGTGTGTGTGTAGGTTGGTAAACTGTCAAAGAACAAGAAGAAAAAGCTGAAGAGAAAAGCAAAACGCCAGCAGAGGCTTCTGGAAGAAAGACTGATGGACATACAGGTACTGCAGCATTACACTAATACAAATTTAATCCAAGAGTATTGAACCAAGTGAATCGGTGTAAACACCATCTCTGTAAAATATGAACCTGTGGCTAAAAGCCCATTTAGTTGAACATCTCCTGTTATTCCGTCAAATCGAGTCAGTAGCGCTGCTAATACATCTAACTACTAATACTACAAGCATTAACAATGAAAAATAACAGGAAAAGTGGAAATGCTGCCTTTCAAAATAAAGGTTTTGTGTTTGTTTTCAGAGGATGGAGGAAGAGGGTGGTGAAGCACAACACAGTGACACCGACACTAATTGTGAGTATGTGAAGATTGGGCAGGTAGTTGGTCCTATGACGATGCTGAAGAGCAGTAGCAGAGACGGTGTTAACGCTGCATTCGACCAGAGGCCACGACCCCACACAGCAACTCCACGTCGCGCTTCTTTCTGTGTGTCTGCTAACATTATCATAGACGGTTAATTAAAGTACACACATTTACGGCTGTGTCGTAAAAATGTCCTAATCACATTCACACCTGGAAGCTGCCACCACAGTCTGAAGCATCTTCTTCCAAGATCCCATCGTGTCTGTTTTAGAGCAGCAGAGTCACAAATCGATAAGTTTACATCAGAAATCGGTTTGTTTTAATTTCGTAGTCGCTGACAGTATCGCTTGTTTGATAGTTATCAGGTTTTGATAAATCTACAGCGTATCCTTCTGTGCTGTACATGTTTGCCTTTTTCCCAGGCTCTCTGGTCGTCAACGGTAACTTGTGTAATAAAGGGAGTTCGGACTCCACCTGGTTGGAGGGCGGGGTTAATGGCCATGCCCCTGGCCGTTTTTCCAGCCCTGCCTCTGGCCTATCAGGTTTCTCCAGCTCTGTGATGTCTGCAACATCGGAGTCCGCACATTCAACTCTGTCAGGATGTTCAAGTGGACAGGATGGTCAGAAATAGTTTGGATACACACACACTACACACAGATAACACACCTGACTCACCTGACGGGTAATTTCTCTCTTTCTGTTCAGGGTTCAGTGCATCAGATTTCGTCCTTAGCCCTTTGGATCCTCAGAATGCAGACAAACTAAGAGTCAAGATCGCTGATCTGGGGAATGCATGCTGGGTTGTGAGTCTTGTCTCCTGATTTTCCTTTGCCTTACGTGTTGTGTTGCTCCGTAGCCCAGTGAGACCCTCCTCCTCTCTCTCTCATCCAGCACAAACACTTCACAGAAGACATTCAGACCAGACAATATCGAGCTCTAGAGGTTCTGATTGGAGCGGAGTATGGACCAGCGGCTGACATTTGGAGCACGGCTTGCATGGTACAAATACACACTCAACAGACACACACAGAGTTCAATGTCATAAATGTACCAAACTAACAAAATAGCAATTTATCCACTAAGAATGTTGCCATTAAACGTTGCTAAAGAACAGATTGTGTGTTTGCTATGATCGAAGTCCTGACATACAGTTTCTGTGAATAAAATGATAAATATGCCTCTAATTGGCTGCTTCTCGAGGATCAAGAGTAAATGTCTGACTACAACAAGCCTGTGATTTTATTTGTATGTTTCATTACACTGTGTTTGTAATACACAGTCTAATACTCAACTGGACTATTGCTTGATGGATTGTGTTTCAGGCTTTTGAGTTGGCTACAGGAGATTATCTGTTTGAGCCTCATTCAGGAGAAGATTACACCAGAGATGAAGGTACAACATACAGTAACACACTCTTTGCAGTGCACATCATGCTTTTATGTTGAAAGTACTTCATTGTGTATTGTAACTTTGTGTTCAGATCACATCGCTCACATCATCGAGCTACTCGGACCAATTCCTCTGCCCTTCGCTCTGTCAGGCAGGTACTCCAGAGAGTACTTCAACAGAAGAGGTGAGACAGGTCGCTGCTTGGTCTGTCATTGGCTGTTTCTTAAAGAAGTGCATCATGGGAGCCACAGTGGACTCTTCACTTTCTCCCTACCTATCTCACCTGTCTGAACCTCTCAGGTGAGCTGCGTCACATCTCCAGTCTGAAACCGTGGGGTCTCTTTGAGGTTTTGTTGGAGAAGTACGAGTGGCCGTTGGACCAGGCTGCGCAGTTCAGCGACTTCCTGCTGACAATGTTGGAGCTGGAGCCTGAACGCCGAGCGAGTGCAGCCCAGTGTCTGCAGCACGCATGGCTGCAGACGTAAACTCACGCGATCAGCAGCGATGAACTTACATTTCTCTGTCTCTGTATAAATAGAGCATTATCAGGTTTTCATCCAGGTCCTAACACTAGACAAAACCAGGTAAGAAGAAAACAGCTGTAAATAAGGATCCGGCCGTAGAGTTGGGTAAAAAGACGGATCAGTATATAGTCTCCTTTGTTGACAAAACGTAAATATGATCAGTGTTGACATTAAATGCTACTGTGTGTGAGATGCTAGGTGTCCACTGATGACAGTCTTATTAATGCTTAAATGCGATGTTACCTCCTACAGCCAACTGTCATAACTGGGTCTTCTGACTGGATTTTTAACTGAAATTGTATTGAAGCATCATCATCCAAATTGACACAGCAATATAGACACCTCCAGTAAATGAATGAGCGAAAGAAGGTGAGAAGAAGGGAAAGCGTAGCCTCGTCCGCAGTTATTGTAGAGTCTGTGGAAGATGTCGTGGGGACTATGGGGGGTTTGCTGAGCAGCCTGACTGCACTTCACTTCTCTTTTTATGTTGTGATGTTGGACTCAAGGCTTCTGATATTAGGCCTGGTCAGAGAGGCCTTATTGTCACCCTGGGGTCCCTGGGACCGCCCGGACTGGACTCACCTCTTCTTGGTGGAATCTCTGTTGACCATGATCTTCTACGTGATCAACTTCAGTCATGTTGTCATGTTAAGACTTTGGCAGCGAAGACCTTATTTAAATAAGGCAGCACTTCCCAGACTCACAGATGAAATACTTGAGTGGAATTTCCTATCACGTGGACCGATAATCCTAGAGCTTCATATACCTTTATCTCTCATGGAAAAGGATTGAAGACGGGGAAGATGGGACTGGATCATTTACTACATGAACTAAACAAATGTAACGTAGTAGCCTAACTAGGTTCTCCTGTCTACTGCTACTACCCGAGTGGAAATCTGATCACATTTTCTATCAACTCTACAGAAAGAGATTGTTTGATTCCTCTTCTTCTTTGATTGGCTGTGCACCAAAACAAACTGTAGTGTATTGTGCTCCATTGCAGCTGAAGATGAATCCAGGAGCCCCTCTGAACCTCTTGCAGGTGTATTCAGTGCATTCTGTGATGTGTTCACTGCCGTTAGTTGGACTGTATGAGGAGACATGTCTGTGTTGATTGAGTTGGCTCTGTATTTTCCTCAGGGTCAGTTTTTACAGACTAGTAGACCACTTTCATACACCATAATAACACAACCATAGCACGTTAGTCGAATTCTGTGCGTAAGATGATGGACTGTCACTAAGTCAAAGTATGTAAATGACGTTCTTAGTATTAGTTTGGTTGAAACGGTGAAACTAGCCTTAATTTACACTAAGCCTTTCTTCGTTTATTTAGTTGAGTAATCTGAGCTTCCAGATGTAACACAGACATTCATTTCGTACGTTGGCACCTATAAAGGCTTCGTGTTCCCACCTGCCTTCTCCTGAACAGTTCAGAACTCATCCAAAGACTCTTGTCTTGGATTAAACTGTTTTATTCAGTCGGGACTGTTTGGAGCAGCGTGAATTAGCCTGAAGGTACCAGTGGTCAACCTGCAAGCTTGTGTTTGGATTCAGTCTCAGTTGTGTCCTCTGTGCTGCCCTTGAACCTCCAGAATGTCAACAACATATTCATGTTGTTTTGTGATTCAGAAGGGTTTGGGTTTTTGTCCTACGCTATTTTCTTTCAGCCAGGTTAAACTTTAACCATTATTTTTGTCTCTGTTGTTCTGATGGGATTCTATAAGATATTGTGAGATTTTATGAGTTTGTGTAGACGAGCACACTGTAGCTTCCTGAGCAGCCACCTCTCTTTCTCTGATTCTGATGAATGTATTGATGTGTAGCTGAAAGTGATCTGCTCTCCCCCGTTTCTGTGTTCCTATAATAAATAGTGCCTTGAACCCCCCAACACAGTGACATACATGTTTTCTATGCCTTCTGTGTAAATAAGGATGGTTAATTCTTCTCTGAACATCAGTCACCTGTAATAAATTAAAATGTCAGTTTATCCAGATATCTAATTTTTTGAGGGCCCATCGTCGTTCAATGTCTTTCCATTAATCTCTGCTGCACTTGTTAATTTACTGCTGTCTCCGTTGTGTATGCTCCAAATAATCTTGGATAAAATATGGTTTCAGATTTGATCACTCTCACTTTGTCCAATGGTGTGTTCGCATTTATCACATTTAGTGATTTAATATATGTAGGAGAATAGCATCACGTCAGGTTTCCTGAAAGAACCACAGCTTTTCAAAGTAAAGGTACAGTCGTCGACTGTTATTTTAGACAACACGACGTGTGACACTGGTTTTCTGTCATTTAGACATTTGTGTGTGTGACACAGACAAACTTAGTGTTTTTCATAAAGGCAGAATTACTTTAGGCCACTTTCTAAAGGTCTTTTCTGTTTTAGGGTAAACTAGATTTAAAAAAATCTGAAACTTTAAAAAGCTTTTGCTTGCACTGCCACCGAGAAAGCAGAAAAGCTCTTATTTTGAAGGTCAACGTGGAACAAATGACGCAACTATAAGGTGAAAGGCATGCTGGGATAATACTCGCGGGAAGTTTAGAACGTGAATCTTGGCCGTTGTCGTAAAGATGCAAAGAGCAGTGTCCGGTTTGTCTCTGAGTCCCAGTGTGAAGCAGAAACTGGTCAGCGCTGGTTTCCAGTTCACGGCGGATCTGCGACGCCTCAAACCGCTGCAGCTCAGCAAAGGTGACCGATCGGTTCTCCGCTCGTTAAGTAAAATCCGATTTCAGTGCGAACTGGCGACTTTTAGTTGCGGCCACTGAACCTTCGTTCGCGTTTCCGTGGTCAAATCAGCCGTCACTGGATTTTAACTACTCAAGTGTCAGACAATGAGTAATAACGTTGGCTTTGAGTAACATCTGTTCCTCTGATGTTTAGCTCTATTCATTATAAATTACATTCAAATAAATCTGATTATCTCAGGCTCCCACAATTAAAACAACCATTAATTCACGCGGCCGAGAATAAAACAGTTTGATTAAGGTTTATACTAACGCTGTAACATTTATAGCGTTAGTATTTATATATATATATATATATAAATGTTACAGCGTTAGTATAAACCTTAATCAAACTGTATATATTTATATATATATATATATAAATGTTGAAAATGGTCTTTGTTGTGAACTTGAAGGTGTTAATTAATGGTTTGTAAAGTTAAATATATAGTGATGCATGTTTTATAAATGTATGAATAGTATAATACTGTCTTTGTTCCCTGCAACCACTTGACTAGGTAGTGTCTCAGAATCATAGTGATCCTAGTTCCCACAGACCCTGAAGGCCACATGACTCTAACAAGGTCCTTGTTATTCTTGGCTCCTAAAACCAGATTTGTGGCAAAAGTCTGAAAGTAGGATATGATCTGAAAGCGGACATTTGTAATTAGCAGAAAACGTGTAAAACTGAAAAATTAAGATTTGAAATTCAAAATGTGAAAATATATTAAAAGAAAATATTTATCAAAAACGTTTTTAAAGTGGAAAGTGGAGCATGTTCAAAGAAGATTATATATTTTAGAAATAATTTAGAAAAGATTCCATACATATAACATATGGCAATGCATATAGCAGATGATCTGCTCGGTGGCAGTCTAACAGTGGACTGAAGGCTCTGTGGCTCCTTCCTACACTGACTCTGGATCAGTCTCCACTGAAGAAGCTGCTCAGAGCCTCCACTGTCTGACGCAGTGAGAAGCATCGTCCAGCCCAGGACAGAACCTCCTGAGCAGCTGGTGGAGTCTCTTTGTGTCCTGCTGCCTGCTCCCCACAGACACAGAGTCACAGAGTGTCCACACAGAGGCTCCACCTGCAGAGGAGTCAGTCTCAGCAGGTGGAGCCACGTTGGTCCTTCTAGTTCAGGGTCACTGAGTCCGGTCCAGTTCACGGTTCAGGTGAACACCCAGGAATTGTTCCCTCTAATCTGGACATTTTTGTGATGTTTTGTGCTATAGAGGCCGGTCTCTCTCAGCAGGAGGCACTGGAGGTGCTGCAGGCTGTGAGGGCAGACGAAGGTGCAGGGGGGGGGGCAGCAGCAGTGTTCACAGCTCTGGAGCTGTTGCAGCAGGAGGAGAATACGAAGAGCATCATCACCTTCTCTTCTCAGCTGGATGCTGCGCTTAGTGGAGGACTTCCTCTTGGGAAAACTACAGAAATCTGTGGCGCGCCAGGAGTTGGGAAAACACAGCTGTGGTCAGAAACTCTAACACATACACATGTTTGTCTGTCCTTTCAAACACATCGTTGTAGTTTCCTACAAAAGTTGATTCTGTTGCGAGGTTCAGACATGATGAAGAATACGTGTCGTCTTCCTGCGAATATTATTAGGCTCACTGCACAAGAACATGTTTGTAGAGCAGCCACCTAGTTGTCTGTGATCAGGAGTCGAATGACACATCTACAGTATGTAGAGGATGAAAAGCTTGATTGTCATCCTCCACGTGCTCTTCTCCAACTGCATGACCCGAGGCCATGATGGGACTCAGCTGGCTCGCTGAGCTAATGTGGAATTGGTTGAGGTGCTGACTTCTACTATTAACTAGAGTTAAGATAATTCAGCATGTTCATTGTTCATCACTGTGTTTTTAGTTTCTGCCCCTCAATTCATTCATGCACAAACAATCTATACACAACAGGCACTGAACTAATCTGCCTGAACAGACCCTTTATATGCAGCAAACAGCAAAGTCATCTCAAGGAATTTTACAATCTGAGGTATAAGACGGAATGTGTGAAACATAAATATCTAAAAATTGAATTCAAAGTCCCCTTGAGAGGCAGAAAGACAGAGGATAGGAAAAAATTCTTTAACAATGGTTTGAGTTAACAAGTGAAGTTAACACTGGACATTTATTTAGGCCAGTTGCAGAGCGAGAAGAGGAGCAGAGTCTTAGACAGCCTGGCTACAGTGCTGAGAGGAAACCTGGGCCTGTTGGTGGTATTATTATTATTATTATTATTATTATTATTATTATTATTATTATTATTATTATTATTATTATTATTATTATTATTATTATTATTATTATTATTATTATTATTATTATTATTAAACGAACACATTCTGGGCAGGATTCACATCAGATTAATGGAAGAACTTCTTTCCAACCGTTGTCAGGTCTGTTATGGTCAATTCAACAGTTAGTGAGAAATGGTCACAACAGAGGGTTTTGGGGGAGAACTGTTAACCATAAGTCAGGACCAGATCCAGAGGATGATGAAGACAGTGAGTGGGTTCATTCACACGCTGACTAAAACCGGTGTTGTTCAATAATTTTGTGTAGAATATGAACAAGTTTATTCACAGTTGAACCAAAATTAAGAGAACATTCTATTGGTTATGTTGTTTTTTAACTTCATACTGTTTCGGTAACGTAGACGGGCTGATGACACACACGTTGAGTTTATGTATAATTTTTGTTGAATATCCCAGAATATGCTTCATGGTGGGGTTTTTCATGCCATTTGATTTGGACTCAGTCATTTCCCAAACAAGCAAAGTTCTTTAAGAGCTGATGCATGACATGACCTGGTTTCCACAATCACCTGATCTGGATGGAAGGTTTCTATTAAAAATTAAAAATACACAAAACACATTCTGGGTTAGTTATCATGTTATTTCACTGTTCTTTCATATTTTCAGCTTCTTCAGTGTTAATGTACTTTGTTGAAAATGATGCCGGTCCAGACCTTCGACTGCCACTGTTACTAACATGTCACCTGATGATTTCAGCCTGCAGCTGGCAGTCGATGTCCAGGTGCCGCCATGTTTTGGGGGAGTTGGAGGTCAGGTGGTTTACATCGACACAGAGGGCAGCTTCCTAGTGCAGAGGGTGATTGACGTGGCAACAGCAGTCATCCGACACTGCTCCCTATTGGTGGAAGACGACGAGCAGCGGGATGCCATGAAGGCCTTTACTGTGGAAACCATTCTGTCCAATATCTTCCTGGTAATGTTCCTTCATCGTGGTATCTCCAGTCACACTCAGGTCTTCCCAAGGTGATTTTGTTTGCCTCTCAAGTATAAATGAGTGTGATTCCAATTCTCTGTCCCTCACTCTCAGGTGCGTTGCCATGACTACGTGGAGCTTCTCGCGGAGCTGCACCTGCTGCCAGACTTTCTGTTAGACCACCCAAAAGCCAGCCTTCTGGTGATTGACAGCATGGCATTTCTGTTCAGACACTTTGATGACCTATCGCAGAGGACTCGCCTCCTCTACAGTGTTGCCCAGCATCTTGTCACTATAGCAACCAGACATTGTGTAGCTGTGGCAGTCACCAACCAAATGACTACACGGATAAGGCGTGGACAGTCACAGCTCGTCCCTGCTCTGGGTGAGAGCTGGGGCCACGCCCCCACCATTAGACTCCTCCTACAATGGGTGGGCCCTAAGAGGCTCGCGACCATCTTTAAATCTCCCGGTCACATTGACGCCACCGTCCCATACCAGATTACTGTTAATGGCTTCAGGGACGCTGATCAATCACAGCAGCTGCAGTGCAAACGACCTAGAAGGCAAACCGATGAGTCAGCTGGGGGCGAGGGAGAAAGGCCCCCTGCTGATTGGTCAGAGGATGAGATTCAGTAAGACAACCTGAACTTTATTAAACCATCTGACAAACACTGTGGAAGGTAAGAAAGACTAAATGCATTTACTTCAGTATTTACTGTAAGTGTACTTGTGTATTTCCACTGACTGCGCCTTTACATTTTTCTCTCTTCTCTATGGCTCAGTCATCTGATCACACCTGAACTTACCTGCAGAGACACCAGTTCCCTCATCGTTAGTCTTCTCCATGTTTTGTATCTGGCTGGATGTTGTGGTGAGAGAAGCTGTGATGTCACTGTCAAACGTCATTACCATTAAATTGTGAATTAAATTGACAACGAACTGTAGTTTGTGAGTCTGTAACACAAGATAGATAGATAGATAGATAGATAGATAGATAGATAGATAGATAGATAGATAGATAGATGATAGATAGATAGATAGATGATAGATAGATAGATGGATAGATAGATAGATGATAGATAGATAGATAGATAGATAGATGATAGATAGATAGATAGATAGATAGATAGATAGATAGATAGATAGATAGATGATAGATAGATAGATAGATGATAGATGGATGGATGGATGGATAGATAGATAGATAGATAGATAGATAGATAGATAGATAGATAGATAGATAGATAGATAGATAGATAGATAGATAGATAGATAGATAGATAGATAGATAGATAGATAGATAGATAGATAGATGATAGATAGATAGATAGATGATAGATAGATAGATAGATTGATAGATTGATAGATGATAGATAGATTGATAGATAGATTGATAGATGATAGATAGATAGATTCTTTATTGTCACTGTCACTTGTACAATGAAATTTAAAAAAAGTGCTCTCCAGTCATTTAACAGGTGCTTTCCATACAGTGCATCATTCATACGAGATAAAAAAACTAAAACAATAAATAAGAGTAAAAAAACATCTAAAAACCCACACAAACATCGTCCATTGCATTGGTCCAGACTTGAGTTTTGCATTATTTTTAGCAGCGTTCAGAGCGGATAGTAAAGTGGGATAACAACTGTGCTTGAGTCTGTTGGTCCTAGTCTTGCATAGTCTGCACCGTCTGCCTGAGGGCAACAGTTCAAACAGGCCTGGGTGAGAAGTGTCTTTCACAATGTCCTGTGCAGAGCCACCCATCAGCACCTGGTCTGGACCATCGACTCCTCAGCTTCAGTTTCACTGTTTCTATTCACATACACAGATGGCAAAGCTGCTGTGCAGCTGTTTATGGGGTGAGCTTCTATAAGCTGTCAGTCGACCTTAGTGGCTCTAATGGTCCTCAGGTAAATTGAGCTTAAAATCAACTGAGCTTTATATTCACCAACTAGGTCCTTGATTCATGATTCAAGGCATTTCTCTGGCACATTCACAGATGTATGGGCAGCATAGCTGGCAGTGAAATGAAGATAAGTTCATCTCTATAGACTTTACGGTTATTAATATAAAAAATAAGCCGAAAATGGGCCGATTATCTTGTTCTTGCAGCCTTACAGTTAATTCAAATGCTGCAGCCAGAGTTCAGCTCACATCTCTCCTACTTTAGCTTCTCTGTCCTGTCTAAAATATGTGTGTGTGTGTATATATTACGTTTATTGATTAGCTACAGTTAAAAGCTTGCTCTATCTGGGATTAGTAGCTAGATAGTTGCGTAAGGTCTTAGATTCAACCTTTGCTGTGCGTTGGCGCTTTAATTAAATTGAATTGACAGGTGAGTAGAGGAAAATGAAAGTGTTACCATGGGAACAGATGTTGCCGCTGACTTTAAACATCTGGATAAGACGGACACCTGGACAGGTGCTGTCCGTGACCATGTGGCTGAATAACGCGTTTGTCTTAATGGCCCCTGAAGCTGGTTCTGACCTGGTCCTCCACCAGTTCGTTTGTGGTTCTGAGCGACGGAGCAGTGATGTGGAAAGTGAACCCGGTCCCACAAACGAAGGCAAACTAGGAGGCGCACGCGCCAGGGCGCTAATGCGCTGAACTGAGCGACAGACAGGTGGTGAGTCCGACGGGTCCAGGACCGAACCCAGGCGGTGAACATGGGAGCCTGGTAAGTTAATGCCAGTTTTAACGGACTCTGATCGCGAACGTAACGGAGGAATCAGACGCTTCGCCGGTTTAATGACGCGACGTTCCCGCAGTGGAAGGGTTTTCTGGACGTATTTCCCCGTGGACTCGGTCTCAGGACGGGACGGTTTCACGTTATTGCAGCAGTTTCTTTTTGTTACGTGAGTTTAATTGTGTGTGTAAAGATGCTTTCAGGCTTTTTTTTCTCGTGAGTTGCTGTTTGAAACCGAGCCGCAGGGTGAATCCCACTGTAGACAGTTAGTTACTGACTGTGATGACAGACAGGTTTCATTCAAGTCTCTTCTCTCTTCCTGATTGACTGATGTCGCCTCAGGTGTTTCCAACAAGGTGAAAACTCTCCGCTGAAGGTCACTTCAGTATGACATCGTCAGGCCCTATGCCGCCGCGTCAGGTCCGGTTCAGGATTGGACCAACTACGCCAGTGTTCGTGTGGACCCACCTTATTCTGCCTCTCTTGGTCGGTGGACAGGAAGCCCAGGTGAGTGCCTCTCACCAGCACTTCCACCCCCGTTCTATAAAGATCCCTGGTGACATTACTCTGGGGGGGCTGTTTCCCGTTCATGCTCGTGGCCCCCACGGTCTTAACTGTGGGGAGCTGAAGAAAGAAAAGGGGATCCACCGCATGGAGGCCATGTTATATGCGCTCGACCAGATCAACAGGGACCCAGAGCTGCTCCCCAACATCACGCTAGGGGCCCGGATCCTGGACACTTGCTCCAGAGACACCTATGCCCTGGAGCAGTCGCTCACCTTCGTCCAAGCTCTGATCCAGAAAGACACCTCTGACATCCGCTGCTCCAACGGGGAACCGCCGGTCATCCGGAAACCCGAGCGGGTCGTGGCAGTAATTGGCGCGTCTGCCAGCTCAGTATCCATCATGGTGGCCAACATCCTGCGACTGTTTGAGGTAACACACTGGTAACATGTTGATCCCTCGTAGCTGTCACAGGTTTTTGGCAGAATTTGGTTGGTTTTGGTTCTTCATTGATGTGGTTTCTGCCCAGTATAAGTTTGATATAGTAGACAAATGGTTTAATAAATTAGACCTTTAACTGATTTCTGAACAGACTAAAGACTTTTTTGCCTCCAAATAATGAAATTGAAAATCTGTCAGCTGGAAATCAGGGCACAAGTTAAAATGGGATGTTGGATGGTCAGAGAAAAAAAATAAGAGGAGAGACCGAAAGTGGATGGAACCGTCTGGTTGGTGGATTAATGATTGTGTCTGGATGACTGAATGTTTTTAATGAAAGCTTTTAGTGACTGTGTTTCCAGCAGATTATTAAAACTGAGCTTTGTTGAAAACAGCAGAAAGTGTACAGGTCTGCATAACGGAGCCAGTGGAGGGAAGCTAAGAGTGTTTTCACACCTTAGTGCTTTTGTTTGGTTCAAATCAGGCACAAGATTCTTTATTGCCAAGCTCTGAAAATTCAAAGCTGAGAAGCAGGAATTTAATTTGAGTCTTGAAAGGATCGTCAGCATTCACAGTGATGTACAACTGACTATCATCTGCATAACAATAGTATCTTAAATCGCCTGAGCATGTTTGTAATAGGTGAAATATAAGAAGAAAATAGAAGATGCTAAGAGCCAAACCCTATACGCCATATTTCACCACAGAGGTCCAGTAGGAGAAGGGTGGATGTGGAATAGGAATCAGTATTTGGCAGGAGGCCGTTTAGCTGGTTCAATTCAATTCAACTTTATTTATATGGCGCCAGTTCACAACATCAGTTATCTCCAGGCTCCTTGCAGTGAGGTTTGAGACCTGACAGCACTAAACCCAACAAATCCACATAGAGCAGCTTCGAATTGTAGCCAGTCAATAAATTGTACATTGTAATAGCAACAGTGGAAAAACTCTATAGAGAAAGAAACCTCCAGCAGATCCAGGATCAGTGGTTTATGATTCTCCTAAATCTGTTTCTGTTTCAGTTGCTCCTCTATTGGTTCCAATGTTTCTTTCGTCCTAGAGGAAAAAGCAGTTTTTGGAAAATTTTGGTTGCCAGGAGGATTCACGCTGTTGCTTTGCTCCATAGAAATGTGATGGTGGTGATGCTGACTGTTATATGTCCTGCTTTTAGGGGCTGCTTAACATGTTGTTGCTCATTAATCTGCACAAACACAACCGGTGTGTTAATGTGATTGTTATTAAATCTCGGACACATTCAGTCTGTTGCACAACTCTAATCCTGTGTGTGTGTGTGTGTGTGTGTGTGTGTGTGTGTGTGTGTGTGTGTGTTTTATAGCCCAACCAGTTTTTCCAGTTTAAGCAGGAGTGTGATGGAAATACAGTACATTTAACAATACAGGGTTTATTCCATTTGATTTCATGTCTTACAACATTTTTAAACTCTAAGCATCCAACCATATGTCTCAAATCTAAGCAAAAAGTTTCTTATCAGAACAATCTGCATTTGTCAAGAGCAAGCTGCAGAGGGTTAATTCATTTGTTTGTGCGTCTGAATGCAGCCTTGCTACACGTGAAGTGAAATTCATTGCGTTCTGTTGGTCGTTGATTTTTGTTGACGGCATTAAGTGAACTAACGGTTGCACTGCGTTGATGTGTTAAACAGATCCCCCAGGTGAGCTACGCATCCACAGCTCCAGAGCTCAGTGATAACAACCGCTATGACTTCTTCTCTCGAGTGGTTCCTCCAGATTCGTACCAGGCTCAGGCCATGTTAGACATCGTTAAAGCTCTAGGCTGGAACTATGTGTCCACACTAGCATCTGAGGGAAACTATGGAGAAAGTGGAGTCGAAGCCTTCATGCAGATCTCCAGAGAGGCTGGTATGTCCTGCCGTATCAGCAAACTTCTGTCTGTGAGGGTTACCTGTCTCTCTCTCAGTAAACCTGCTCGTCTCTCTGTCAGGGGGGGTGTGTATTGCTCAGTCAGTAAAGATTCCTCGTGAGCCAACGTCTGGTGAGTTTGATAAGATTATCAAACGTCTGATGGAGACGAGTAACGCTAGAGGAGTGATCATCTTTGCCAACGAGGACGACATCAAGTAAAAAGCAACTAAATGATCAGTTTCTTTCTCCTCATTCCAACTGATCAGCTTCTTCCTTGTGATAACATGACTCTTCCAACCCTGGTAGGCGAGTCCTCGAGGCAGCTCAGCGAGCTAATCTGACCGGTCATTTCCTGTTTGTGGGCTCAGATAGCTGGGGAGCAAAAAGTTCACCGATCACTGAGCTGGAAGATGTGGCTGAGGGCGCTGTCACCATCCTGCCAAAACGGGCTTCGATAGATGGTAAATGAGAACAGTCTGCAAACAGCCACCAAACCAGCCTGAGACCAACCTGAAAACAACCGCGTTGTGTTTGTGTTTTAGGCTTCGACCAGTATTTCACGTCCCGCTCTCTACAGAACAACCGCAGAAACATTTGGTTTGCAGAGTTCTGGGAGGATGACTTCAGGTGTAAACTTACTCGTCCTGGGATCAAATTGGACCCAGACAAGAAGAAATGCACTGGTACTTCAATTTTACAGTGATGTAATAACAAAAGTCATGTAAAGGCAGTTGACAATATATGGTTTTAGGCCCTGCACAATATAACAACACAACTGTACAGACCTCTATATAAAACCCAAACCAACTGAGCAGGAAACTCTCCTTTAACACCAGAAACCTCCAACAGAGAGGAAAGAACAAGTGACAGATCCCAGCGACAGTGATGGATGATGGAAGGGAAGAAGTGTCAACTGTGATCGGTTCTATCATTTTTGGCATTTTGTGTTTCCGCAGTTTTACTAATGTATAAAGCTGCCACATAGCTCACTGATATTTTTTTACGTAGGAATAACAGCAGAAAGCTGTGATGCTTTATTCTGAATGTACGTAACATTAGAACAGAGCTCAGCTGGTGATTTCAGCTTGGAAGCTGCTGCCTCAGTTTAAGCTTAAGTCTGACTCACAAATACGGCCCAGACTTCGCTTACTCTGTACTGAGAAATGTCCAGAGTGTCGTATGATAGTGAGCATTGATTCAAGCAAGTCTGTGGGACTCCACCCTTATTTATCACAGTCTCCCCCTGCAGGTAACGAGCGAATTGGCCGGGACTCATCCTACGAGCAGGAAGGTAAAGTTCAGTTTGTGATCGATGCGGTTTACGCTGTTGCTCACGCTCTGCACAACATGCACCAGGATCTGTGTCCAGGAAGCTTTGGCGTCTGCAGCAACATGGACCCAGTGGAAGGACGCTTGCTCCTCAACTACATCAGAGCTGTCAACTTCAATGGTAAGAGATCCTGAACTGAAAACAAGAGTTCTTCACATTCCGTCCTCTGGGCACCTCGGCACCCTGAACCGGCTGCTGATCACTATAAGGGAAGGCCCCCAGTTCGGCCTAAGAGGGAGGCGAAGGTCTAATGAACGGAACCTTTTTTACAATTTGAAGCTGAAAGACTAGAAAAACACACAAAACACCATGTTTTCTGTAGAAAGGCAGATAAAAACACAACCGACTAATCAAGAGGAGAACTGTCTGCATTGCATTTTGCCCCGATTCATCAGTTTATTGTGTTCTCTCTCTACTGTTGCTATGAAAATGCACTTAAAATTAAATTGTATTTATGGCTTGGGTATCACAATTTATTGATTGGCTTTTCAATTCCTCACTTTTATAATTTGAATTCTTGATCTCAGTCCTGAATGGCTGGTTCAGGTCTCAGCAGCAGCTGTTGTTTCTTAGACTTCTTGTCTCAGACCATGCGAGATAACAGGTTAATGCACTTTATGTGTTTCCGTGAGGACTCATACGTGTGAATAATTAAATCAAACAGCTGCTGATTCATTGAAACCAGTTTGATCAAACAGATCAAAATCAATCATGTTAAACATTATGAAATTCAAATGACTGATTCGGTGGGTTTCAATCTTCAGCAGTATAAGACTGCAGATGAATTCTTTGAATGTTTTCTAATTTTCATAAATGCAGCAGAAAACAGCAGCTGGAGGTTTGGAGTCCTGAGAACTGAGGTGGTTAGGCCTTACATGAAACCACATTTCAACCCAATGGTTTTATGACTATTTGTTCTGAGTGTTCTGATCGATTTCAGGCTTTTGGGTTTGCTAGACCACAGTTTTTATCACTTTTCGATCTTATCACATGGCTGAAACTGTCCGTGATGTGCAGACGATGCGGAAACTGAATTTGTTACTTAAGCATAACTTCACCTCTGAGCCTAACTTTCCGCCTGTTTGCGGTGCCTGTACTGATGCTCTTTGTTGACAGGTCTGGTAAGACCGTCTTCCACTGACCCTGAGAAAACCCTCAGTGCTCTGAGCTGCCATCAGACTCCAAGGGCTCCATCACTCAGCAAACTCACATTACACAAACTGATTAACCCAATTATCTGATCAACCTGTGCATAATGATAATAATAATAATAATCATTTATTATTTCTTACGGGATTATATGTAAAATTATTTCTGTACTACTGTAGCTTTCACAAAAGTAGTTGACTGAACCAGATGTTTGTTCACCAGGTGAAATCTGAACTTCATCAGCTTACAACCATGAGGTGGAGGCTGATTTAGACCTTGCATCTTGTAAATAAGCTGCAGCACCTTGATGTGTAACTATTTTTATTCAGAAACCTGTGAAAGGACCACAGGAAGAATCAGAAGAGCCCTTTTCCTTTTTCACCCTTTATTTGTCCCTCAGTGTAGTGTCTGTCTGTGTTCAACAGGAAGCGCAGGTACCAGTGTTGTGTTCAATGAGAATGGAGACGCTCCTGGTCGCTATGATATCTTCCAGTTTCAGATGACCAATCACAGCCACCCTGGTTATCGCATCATTGGCCAGTGGACCAATAACCTGAGACTCAATGTAAGTAGCTGACTGGACAGAGCAGACGTCTTTTAAGGTTTTCCTTTAATCTAATGTTTCGCTGGGTCTCTCTCCTCCTGTCTGTCTCTCTGGTCCGATCCGTCTTTGTATTTGTTCCTGTCTCGGTCAGGTGGATGAGATGCAGTGGTCAGGAGGAGACAAATCAGTCCCAGACTCCATCTGTAGTTTTCCCTGTAAACCAGGAGAGAGGAAGAAGATGGTGAAGGGTGTTGCTTGCTGCTGGCACTGTGAGGTAACTTTAAGCAGCCATGCAGATGACATCCATGGTCAAACCTATGGACACATACAGAACCAGACTTGCACTACTGGCATTCAGAGCCACATTTCCACATATACAGAGAACCATACAGAAACTGCACAGACAAGATCTACTTCAAACCTACGTTTGAAGGTGAATGTGGCTCTGTGGGTCCAATACCTTCCAGAATTCCAGAAGACCTTTGTTTTTACTGGAGATGCTGTGAAAGTGTTGCTGTAGACGTGTAGGATCCAGTCCACATTTTTTCAGTTCTGTCTCTTTGAAATGGGTCACAGACAGTCTTTCACATTTACCTGTATCCCCCTCTTTGACCTGTCTACAGCTCTGTGACGGGTATCAGTACCAGCTGGATGAGTTCGCCTGTGAGACGTGTCCTTCGGACATGCGGCCCACCCACAACAGAACCACCTGTCGCCCAACGCCAATAATTACACTTGAATGGAACTCCCCCTGGGCCCTAGTGCCCACCTGCCTTTCCATGCTTGGCATCCTAGCGACCAGCACTGTAGTGATGACCTTTATCCGTTTCAACGATACACCCATTGTCAGGGCATCAGGGCGGGAACTAAGCTACGTCCTCCTGACAGGTGAGTCCTCCTAACATGCGAATCAAGCGGTAAAGATCTAACTGATACATTCATGTACACATATATGGATGTATGTGTGTATATATATGTACATACATGCGGCCGTGGTTAATGCCCAGATAAACAAAACACCAGATGCTGATTTTATTTTTGTTTTTTCAATTGGCACTTTGCACTTTTATGTTTATGTTTTTAGATATGTACATTTTCTTTTTTGTATATAATGTGTAACATATTTAACTTTTTTTGTAACTATTGTAACTTTTTTATTTTTGGGTCACCAGAATTTCCCCACTGCGGGATAAATAAAGTCTTATCTTATCTTATCTTGTTACCAACTTCTTTTGGCATCGCTACCAGTTCCCTCTCAGATTATTAATTATATCCCCATATTATGGGATGTTACCAGTGACCCTGCTCCTACTGGCCGGGATGGGACAGAGCTGTGTGTGTTCTGCCTGTGAAAACACAGTTGGAACCAAACTGGGTGGTCAACTTACTGTAACTAAAGTTTTTCCACAACTGATGAACACTGTTTTCATATATTACAATTATTAATTCTGTTAAATTACAAAGCATAAAATGCAATGCAGCAATTTGTTTGTTTGTGAATTTAAAGGACTTCATCCTGTCCAGCAGCTATTCCAGACTAATCATGGTATCACCTGTTTCTCCACAGGTATCTTCCTGATCTACCTGATGACTTTCTTGATGATCGCGGAGCCAGGTGTGATGGTTTGTGCTTTGCGGCGTCTCCTGCTGGGCCTCGGCATGGCCATCACCTACTCTGCCATGTTGACTAAAACCAACCGCATCTATCGCATCTTTGAACGGGGCAAACGGTCGGTGACTCCACCCAAATTCATCAGCCCTGCTTCCCAGCTCGTAATCACCTTCATTCTCATCTCTGTCCAGGTGAGAGCACAGGTGCCAAATGATCTGCAGCAGTTGATCACATGACTCAGGTTAACTCTGTGTGCGTACATCAGGTGCTCGGCGTCTTTGTGTCATTTGCTGTTGTCCCTCCTCACACCATCATCGACTATGAAGAGCTCCGCCCCCCAAACCCCGACCTTGCCAGAGGAATTCTAAAGTGTGACATGTCTGACCTGTCAATCATCTGCTGCCTGAGCTACAGCATTGTGCTCATGGTAAATAGCTAATGTTATATTGATCTAATCTATCTGTGTTGATCTGTTATTGTGCTACTAGGTAACGTTGGTTCTGTTGCTAGGTAACATGCACAGTATATGCAGTGAAGAGTCGCGGCGTCCCACAGACTTTCAATGAAGCAAAGCCAATCGGCTTCACCATGTACACCACCTGCATCGTCTGGCTCGCGTTTCTGCCAATCTTTTTTGGTACAGCCCAGTCCACTGAGAAGGTACAACAAAAACAAGACCATAATCATCCAGAACCAGTACAAGATGGCCTCATCCAAACCTCAAACTATAAATTAGATGCCTTTGATATGACATTTATTCAGGAGATATTACCAACACGATGTGTATAAAAGTCTAAAAGAGACGCGTCACTATCTACATGGTTCTAATTGGACATGTTTTATCAGCCGACTTATATCTGATGCTGGTTTGAGCCTCACTTTAAAGCACTTTTCAAAGCACATTGGAGCAATGTACGAATCACCCTCAGTAAAAGAAAAGGTGATTTTCACAGCATTTTTTACACAAAAACAAAGCATACAAAACATTCACAGTACTGTCAAATATGAGCTTCTGTCTGGCTGCATATGGTGCCTTGACCTGTGCAGGAATCAATGGAAGTCTATCGTTCAGCAGAAAAGCACCTGAAAAGCACAAACCAAAGTATTCAGTTACTGTGTCAGTTTTTGTCCTGGCCAGTTTTCAAAATGCTTCCGCTCGACCACAATTTCTTTCTTAAACAGAATTGAACGAGTTCTTTCTTGTGTGTATTCTCAAGCTATCAAGCCCTTAAAAGAGCTTGTAAGGTGTCAGGGCGAGGGAAGAGCACGTTAAAGGGCTTCAACAGCTTCTTAGGCAAGAGCATCAAATGTTCCAGTGGAAGTTCTGATGGGACTTCAGGAAATTCTGTCTGTGTCTCTACAGATGTTTATCCAAACAGCCACTTTGACCGTGTCCATGTCTCTCAGCGCATCTGTGTCTCTGGGGATGCTCTACCTGCCCAAGGTTTACATCATCGTTTTCCACCCAGAGCAGAATGTTCAGAAGAGGAAGAGGAGCTTCAAGGTCTCCTTTCAGTTTCCTGTTGTCATGATTTCTCTGTTGCCTGACTGTTGATGTGTTGCTTGACTGTTTCTTTAATGCTCTGTTGTAGGCTGTGGTCCAAGTTGCCAAAGTGTCTCAGAAATCATTAACTGAGAAGCAGAATGGAGAAATGAAGATCGAACCAGACAGAATGCAGTAAAACTGCAGGGCTGCTGCCGGTTTCAGGTATTGAGATCTACACTGGAAATAGGCAAAGATATTTGGTACTAATCTGTTTATCAGACAGTCTAAGCATAGATCCTGTCATCTGGAAGCTGTTGCAGATATTTTGGGGGACTCTAATGAATTTTTCAGCTGCCGATCAAAGATTTATGTGAACAGCTGAGCTTCTGGTGCTGAGCAACATTGAGTAGCTCAAAGGATGGGGGTTAATGTTCCTGTATGTTCAATGAAAACACAATTGAAAGCTCTCCTCTGTTGTCTTCTTGTCTGTTAGGCTGCTGCCCTGCTCCCCCACCACTGGAGCCGTCAATCACATTAGTAATTAATGAAATTCTAAGGTAATTACTCAATTAAATTAAAAGAAAGTTTGACACAGGATCCGTCCAGTTGGAGGACATCGAAGAGACGCTGGGGAGAGTCAAGTCTGAAGAGTCGAACGTGTTGCATCAAAGCAGATCAACAGCAGAAGGATTGAGACTCTGTACTTTTCCTCTGCCTGTGTAATAACCGCTGCTGGTTATTTCTTACTCATTTCTGACTTTGTTTTAACACCAATATTATTGTTGTCTGACCAATTCCTGTGCAGATTCAAGACAGAACACGTGTACATTTAGTTCCATTGCAAATAATATTTCATAATGTTTGTTTTTTGCAGTGTAGAGAGAAAATGCTTTGAGACATGTAAACATTAAATATTGACTAATTTCCCACGGTTTTCCAAAGACTCTGAGCCGCATGTTAGTCCATGTTTAAGAAATAAACGGTATCGATGTAGTCCGTTCAATTCGGTTTTATTTCTATAGAGCTGACGCCACATAGAGCAGCTTTGAGTCGCTGCAGTTTATTCTTAATATCAAATGTCCAGTTCTTCAACAGCTGCCATTAAAGAGTTGGGCGGGTACTAATACCACTAATATTCAATATTCGGTTCGTTAACTGTTGGTATGAAAGTGCAACAAACCAGACAAAAGATGTGTAATAACAAAGAAGACGACCAATAATTACACACAAGTATCGCTGCGTTGTTCATTCCACCGGACGTCAAGTCCGCACAGTCCACAGCGGATCTGAACCTGATCCGGATCCGGTTTGTCTGTCGGATCCAATATGGCGGCGTCCGCAGCTTCACGTGAGCTCTTCCGTGACGGGGTGAGAGCGGTTCTTCATACCTGGCCGGTTCTGCAGGCGAGTACCACAAACCCGATTTGGCCAAGACCAGAGGAACCGGTACCGGCACCTCAGAGACAAGCTCATGGGTAACGCTAACAGCTAGCATCGAGCTAACCGTAGTGTGAGTCCGAGATCAGATCAGCTGCTGGGCCATGCCGCGGTCCCGGTACCAGTCTCGGTTGTGTTTTCCGTCCGCTACTTTAAACCAGAGTCGCACCGCGTTTTGTTGCTGCTTTCACCGGGACATGAGCCACGAGGCGGATTCACTTTAGTCCGTTCCTCGCTGGTTTTTCTGGTCTTAGGTCTGACGCTGACCCAGATAAAACCCGGTAGAGTCTTACTACCACAGTAGATGTGTTGTCATAGAAATGGCATCTAGTTAATCCAATTTTACAGTGAGGTTTAAGACCTGACACAACTAAACCCAACACATCCACATCTGAGTCGCTTCACGTAGTTATTACTACCTGAGCCCGAAAGAACCAGTTCCAGACCAGTGAAAGAACTAACCCTTCTCTGCAGATCGCGGTGGATAATGGGTTCGGGGGCCTGTACGGGCAGCAGAAAGCTGAATGGATGGTGGATGTTGTTCAACAGTATTTTCAGGACAACGGTACGTAACCATGACAACCTGTTTACAGGGTCAGTTGTTTGTAATGATATATAACACCTTTCAATGTTTATACAGTTCCAATATGTTGCGAATTCACTGAGTACTGTAATATTGTGATCTGCACATAAATAAATGTACAACGAAAGCATGAACACAGAGACAGACTGTAAGAACTGTTACCCCGAGCCCAGAACTACTTCACGTCTGCATTTGGAGTCCGGTACGGTTCAGTGTTTGAGTTCCGTAGCAGCGGAACGTGTGACGTCATCACAATCTAGAAACGCAGACTCTCAATGTGTGTGTTGTCAGCCGACCTGCAGCAGTGTGAGGTTGAGGATTTCATCGCTGAACTGATGGATCAGGAGTTCAACACAGTGGTGGAAGATGGGAGCCTGCCTCAGGTTATACACACAAAGACACGTTTCTATGCAAATGATTCAAGTGGATCTCTTCCGTAGCTACAGGTTCCTTGTTTCTGTGTTGTTACCATTTAACAATGGCATTTAATTACCAAGACAATTATTCCAAATAATCAGGTGGTCTGTGCTACACATCTTACTCAGTCAGGGGTTTTTCTACCTTCCTGGTCTGTGCACAGGTGACATGACTTAAACGATGAGACAATAATACAGGCTCAGATGACGGTGGGTCTCAGTACTGTTACTGTGTCCTGTGATTATTAATATACTAAACTGCTAAAAACACGCCTTTGAATTTTCACTTAAAAATCTGCTGACGTTTTCGAGCTGGAGACCAAAAACAACAAGATGCTGTGATGCAGGAAGAAAGAGAAGCTTCAAACTAGTCTAACTTATGTTATTTAAACTTATGTTGATGGGAAATGAGCAGAGCTGGATGAGTTGTGAAGGCAGATTATGGACTGACAGCGCTTTCAGTCCAATAATGGGTCCTGTCATCTGTAGAAGTTCTCCAATGACAGAGGACAGAAGCTGTTGCACCAAAAAGTATCCCATGTAATTTTGATGCTGGTTCTGTGGCAATCGTCATATCACAGATAACAGAAGAGATTCAACAGCTGCAAACTAAAATGTCAGATAAACATGTTTATCCGACCCTCGTACTACTTATTGCATATTGTTTTTTGGCATCTGGCACAGATTCATAACTACCTGCTAACAAGAACACATGCTCATAGTGCACAGAGGTTTATAGGTGCCAAACAATGCAACTGCAGGCAATGAACTTTGAACAGTGGCAGCACCAACACTATGCAGGGAATGGACGTGCTTCACGCTCAGTCTGCTTCAATTGTATCCAGGTGTCTGCAAATCTGGTCCAAGTGTTCAGTCAGTGGCAGCAGGGGGCCCTGCAGCAGCTGCAACATACCGTCAACACACTGACACAGAAGAACCACCAGAGGGCAAAGGTCACCGCCCCACCCCCAGAGTCTGATGATGACACTTCAGAGGAAACACAGGTGCATCTCACCCGTCTTTGTCTGCCTGATGTAGACACACTTTACCTTTCTACGTCTCTGCAACATGCTTGTGTTGTTCTGATATAACTGAACCTGTTTTTGTTGAAATAAATGACAATTAAAATGTTTCCTTTTGGCACTTTGCACTTTATGTTTAGATATGTACATGTTCTTTTTCTGTATATAATGTGTAACAAATTTTACTCTTTTTTTTTTTTGTTTTTTTGTAATTATTGTAACTTTTTTCTGACTGTCTCTCTGCTGCTGCTGGGTCACCAGAATTTCCCCACTGCGGCATAAATAAAGTTCTATCTATCTATCGATCTAGGTGATGGAATGTGAAGCTACCAGTCCATCTGTCAGCAGGACAAATCCTCCTTCGCAGGAAGAGGAGGACGGGTGGACGGTGGTGAGGAAGCGGAAGTGAAGAGAAAGCTGAGGAACGGATTAAACTGTAGAACTGAAAGACTGATCTCTGGCCTTAGGAGTAGACACTGACTCAAGAGATGCTTTTATTCAGCATGTGATCTGTTGGAACCCAGTGTAAACTAAACTACAGTCACTGTTTTTTATATTAAACCTGATAAAGATAGTTTCCTGTGTGATGTCATACAAAAAATACCACATTCACTCAGCGTGTTACAAACAAAACAGTACTAATACCATTGACACAAAAGCTTCAGCAAATGTTGTCTTTGTGTGAAAGTTCCGTCCAGGTCCAGGCAGTGTTTAGCTATAAAGTGCTGCGCTGGGTGGCCTAGTCCAGATTGGAAACAACTGCCTGTAAACTGAGGAGAGGGCTCCGTGGTCTGGTACCGATGCAGGAGGACGGACCAGGCGTCTCTTGCTGGGACTCCCCGAACGCCTCGGTTCTGCAAGGGTTCGTTTCCAAGGACAGTCCAGGAGTGTTTTCTCATTGCTCCTCTCACAACTAGACCAAGTGACAAAAACAGCCTCTGCAAACCTGCTCTAGCATCACAAACCAGTGGCTACTGAACAGAAGTTCCCCTTAATATTCCTCTGAACTGCGCTATGATGTTAACCGGCCGCTGGAATCTGACGCCAACTGCTGCTTCGTCTCACAACAGCGAGTCAAGTAGTTGTAGTTCCCGTGATTTCCAAGATTTATTTTGAAAGTTCAGCATAAGCGGATGTTGTACGCCGTCAGCGTTGTCTGTGACGTCACTGAAGCGCGACGGATTTGCCACACGTGAGAGACGCAGTTGTTGGCACATTTGTAAATGTATTAAAGGTAAGATTTACTCACATTTTCCTACCATATTACGGTGAGTGCGAGTGGTTTATTGCGAAACTATCTGAACGTGACCGGTAGAATAAAATAACATATCTCTATTTATATATCTAAACGTTTTTACATCGCAGCCTTCCGTCACGTTGGTTCTCTCACGGGCAAATCGTCATAGTCGACAACTTCACAAAAACAATGCTTAGACCTGCAGCTCCATCAGTCTCCTGTGTTTACTCTGTGGACTGGATTGAATGGGTGTGTTAAGCACACATGTCTATATGTGAATCTATATTGAGAATCTGTGAGTAAAAGTTAAAATTGAAATAATTACAAGGCAAAGCAAATATAGGGGACCTGTCAAAACTTTTGATATACACTTAAAACGTTGCAGTTTAGCAGCACAAAGTTAAATCCACCAAACACCCGCTAAGGTTGTTTCAAATCCAATGAAATGTCTTTATTGTTATTGTACAATGTACCAGTAGTAATTGAATTTTCCCAACGTGGGATCAATACAGGATTGTCTTATGTGACCAGTGTGAGATATGTCTTCAGATGTTAAACGATATGACTACAGGGCGAAGTGAACTGTGCAACGGCGCTGTAAGAAAATGAAGCGGCCTAATTTTTGTTATTGGTGGGCATTTGGTTGCTCATGTACTTCGTGTGAAGCTTGACCCGTTTTTTTCTCTTCTAGTATGAATAGAAGGCGTTTTCGGGTGCAAGGTAGAAGAGAGTGTGCACTGTAGTGTTTTTCTCAATGCTAGCATGTATTAAACTGACAGTTCATCATAGAGGCCTCCTCCAACTTTTCGGTGACAAGTCTATGATTTTTTTTCCAGGACACATTATTACAGTACAACAAGCGTTATTTTACGCCTGAATGAATGTTTTGCTGTGCGTTTGCAACCATGCAGCTATGTGATCTAGTTAAAGTAACTAATTTCAACCTCAGGATCAAGTAAATCATGCGAGAAAGCTTAAAACATTGCTCCAAAACTGTTATTCTGCAGCTTGTTGTAATTTATATGTTGTGCAAAAGCATTTGACGACAGATTAAAGATTAGAATTTACAGTCATATGTGTAAACACTGTAAGACTGTCGTGAATAATTCGTTCAACATTTGCTTGTCAGAAAGTTGATAATTCTACTGTATGTTTATTACTGAGGTCACATTTGGCTCTGGAAGCGCACAGGACACTTTATTTTAGGGGGTGATTAGCAAACATCACAGACACAGACTCCAGGTCTTTGTTCAGGATCATTTACGTGTTTGTTTTAAGCTGCCGTTCTGTTGGAACAACAATAGCTCTCTTTTAACCTGGCTTTTTCAGAAATGCAGAAAACAGAAGAAGAGGGCGCGAAGGCTATAGCTCAGGTAGACGGAGGGGAGGAGGGAGAAGCTCCAGACAGAGGGGGTGATGAAGATCTGAGAAACCAAGATGGACCTGATGGTGGTGATGAAACTACTGCTGGGAAGAAGTCAAGCAGACCAAAACTCAGTTCCTGTCATGATCAAAAGTGTGTTCCTGGAATCATATACCTGGGTCACATTCCTCCGAGACTCCGCCCCAAACACCTGAGGAACATGCTGTCAGCTTACGGAGAGATCGGGCGCATATTCCTACAACCTGAAGGTACTGCTATTTCCACACACAAAGTACAGAGTAAAGCAGATTTTGTCTTTACTGACAAAAAAACAGGAAGAATGGATTCTTGAAATGTAGTCAGGTCCTGGGGGGAAGGTGAAATCAACACATTTCAAGAAGTGGAGCCCATGGATCTTTATGGCAGTGGAAATTAAATGAATTTCATCCATCAAATGTTTCAGAATGTTTAATATTGGATACAGGTGTAACTTTCCCTCAAGTCACATGAGTTTTTAATTCTCAACAAAGAGTCTGTGTTACAGTTTAGGTTCTTTTCTGTCAGGAAGGATCGGCTGAACACTTGCCTTGTTTTGTTTACAGACATATGAAACTGGTTAAGGTTTCAGGCTCTTATAATTCGGCTGCTGGTGTTCAAACTGAAATAAATTTCTAATGTCTTGTGGTGTCAGATCAACAGCTGAGAAAGAGGAAGGGGAAGACCAGTCTAAAGAGGTGTGACTTCACTGAAGGATGGGTGGAGTTCAGAGATAAACGAGTGGCAAAACGAGTGGCGGCATCATTACACAATACGCAGATGGGAACGAGGAAACGCCAGCACTTTTTCTCTGACCTGTGGAACATCAAGGTTTTACCCGTGTCCCCGTCTGTCTCTCTACTGGTGCTTGTCTGTGTCGTTAGACTCTTAAATTGTCTTTTAAATGTCACTGTGTGAGAACCAAAATGATTGTGTCTCTCCAGACTGACTGTACCTATGTGTCTGCAGTACCTGCACAGATTCCATTGGACTCACCTGAACGAACGGCTAGCATATGAGCAGACGGTTCTGCAGCAGAGACTCAGGACTGAAGTTTCTCAGGCAAAGAGAGAAACAAACTTTTACCTGAACAATGTGGATAAGAGCGCTCACCTAGACAAACTGAGGAAGAAGAGACAGAGAAATGGACAACAGGTAAACTCTGAACCTGGATCTGAGCATAGAGCCTCTTCGAAAAAAAACTCATCTGTTCATTGTGAAAATGTATGTCTTCAGGTGGAGGACAGGATGTGGGATTTCACTCAGCGACAAACAGAGGATGAGATTCAGATGAAGAAGAAGAAAAAGGTCTCGGTTTCCCAGAAGCATCTGGACAAGGCCCGTCGCATACAGCAAAAGAGCCAATCAAATGTCTCGCTGCTGGCCAAGATTTTCAATTCCAACCAGTCAGATTGAGCAAGGACGTGTCTGATTGACTGTTGGAGAGGACTGTGTTGGTGGTTGTCATGGATACAGCAGAGCAGGGACATGCTTGCCTTCACCAGCCACACAGGCTGACTTCTTAAAACATTTAGTTTCCTTACACCGTTTTGATCTCTTGTTTTAACAAGCTCCATCTTAATTTACCTGTAATAAAGATTAAACAATTTTCTGATGTGACCTGTTGACCTACAGTTGGTTGTTAGGGTCATTAATAGCCCTGCACTAGTTAATGCTGTGAATACAGATGGAGCAGAGCTGGTTGAAGTAGTTCATGTGCAGTCAAGTAGTGTAGTTATAGTTTGGTAGTTCAGGTGAATTTGTTCTGGTCCGTGCTGGCGCCTGAAGAATCTGGGGACGTCTGTAGGTCCCCACATGCGACGCGTTTGATGTCCATAGCTTCTTGTCCAAGTCCAGCTCTGACGTTAAAACTATCGGATCAATCTTTCAATTTAGGAAGCAGCGACCGAGCGGAAGCTTGTTAATGTTTGTGGCTTGTTTCTGCTTTGTGTACGGTGAACGGTCCAGTCTGTGCTTGTGCTCTACGTTGTGCATTGATAAGCTTAGTGTGTATTTCAGGTCGTGGCCTTAATTTCCCGGGGACACTAAGAGAAATCGTGTCCGATGAAATAGGTGTGATGCGCCGCTTATTGTCATAACTGCAGCATTTTTAGTGTGAACTCATCGGCGTCACTGCGTTACTACCAAATACAAAATAAGCGCCTGTGACGTCACTTCCGGCGCGCTGGGTGTCCGTCAGCGCTCATCGCTGCGCACGGCAGCTGAGCGGCAACATGGCTGCAGATTACTGGGAGCAGCGAAGATCCGAGACCGTTCCACACTGAACCGGGCCACAAATAAGCGGGTCCAGAGCGGCGACAAGCCTCCAGGTGAGTAATTCAACGCCGAGAAACATTTTTATGTAAGAGTGACGGAGCCGCAGCTTCAGACATTAACCAGCTCCGCCTCCGCCGCTATTTATAATCGAACACTGCAGCAAATAGACGAGTCCCGTCTGAATACACTACTACTGCCAAAGTAACCCGGACACAGCGCCACCAATACTAAAACACGTCAAGGCTGATACGAAACGTAGACCGCACCGCAAGTACAGGTACACGAACACCTGTGACATCACGTGGGAGGGCGGGGTCAGCACCAGACGGGAAGTTCAAACCGAGATGGTTTTCCAGCTTTTGGCGCAGACTTTCCGCGACTGGACGCACTGTGTTCGGTTTCATACAGGTTTTGTGGCGCTTTGTTTACAGCAGGTGGCCAAAATCCCATTTCCCACTGCCTGAGGTGTAGAAACGCTGCGGTTATGAATATTGCTGCTCATATTATTGATGATTATTGTTATCTTCATTATTGGACGATGGGGGGTTAGAAGGTAATATTCAGACCAACATTCAGACGTCGCTCTTAGTGGCCACAACGGGCTGATCAGTACAGACAATGAGACTCGGAGACAAGTTTTCTATTTACATTACTACCTCGTGAGCAATGTTGCAAAAATATTGACAAATTTTGACCTGCTGCAGGTTCTTTTTGTGCAGACATGTTTGTTCCTAAAGAGACCTATTAATAGGTGAGAAATTGATATCAACTAACCAAATCATCACACTTTCGATTTGGTTGAATAAATACATTAACTTCCACTATAAAAAACATAAAACAAGGTGGGTTTAAATCTAATTTAATGGGCTAATTGCGAACTGTATATTTTCCTGTGTAATATTACTCACTAATGCTCACATCTAAAGCTTTTATTGTGAAGGCTACATCTGTTTAGTACAAGTTTTCTGTAACTGTGTATTTTAAATATGATGACTCCTCTGGAAAACTACTTATCAAATCTTTCTTGATTACCTCTATTGTCTGCCAGGCTTTTTCCCTTTCTTCAATTGTAGCATCCATTTTAGTATTTTAAAATATTCAGTGTTTCACCTCTATAATAAGCTCCTGTTCTGTATGTTTAGTCCATGTTTAATCAGTGACTTGGTAGATAATTGGTACATGTGGTCTGTTAAACAACACCGATCTCTGCTATCTAGACGAGACTGGACGTAGCTGCTCCTTCTTATCCTCACTTGGCAAATGTGCAGCGAAATGAGCCAGGATGAGTTTAGTACAATAGGTCAAGTATCGACGTTTCACGGATCCTGGAGGTTGTAATTGTACGTCTATACCCCCAGCCTTTAACCTGCTGTGTTTACCTGTCCAGGGGCGGTGTCCAGGCTGGCTGCCCCGCCCCCTTTAGCACCACGCCCCCCTCTGCCCCCCCGACCGCCTCTGATGGAGAGGATGCGAAAGATCAAACGGCAGCTGTCACTCACTCTGGGCAGGGGGGGTACTGGTGGAGGAGACAGGACACTTAGTGATACTATCAACCAGGACGTGACATCACACAGTGACTCAGGTGAGATCTGCAGGTAGATTACAGTCTTCATCTTACTCCTCCAGTCGATTGGATCTTTGGAACAGTATGGTTTTACAGCAGTCTGTGATGCTGCGTCTGTAACTTTGTCACAAAGCGACAAAGCATCGATCGTTTTTATTTTCCTTGTTCAAGCTCCTCTCCCCCTTTAGTCTGTAATTGTAATTGGTTATCAGTCAACCTTTAGTTTTAATTTGAGATCTTAATTTCCTCCTTTTGTTTCCACAGAGGTGTCCCTTCGTTCTTCTTCTGCTGGTTTAAAGGTTCGAGGCTCGTCTTCTTCAGTTCAGTCTCTGCTTCAGTCATATGGCAACAGAAAATCTCGAGGCCTCGGACGCAGTCTGAGCTCCTATCTAAACCACAACAGGCTGGGTACTGCTTTTACTCACACACAGTCCGTAGTACTGCTACTATAGACCTGAACCAGAACAGACCGGGTACATAGGTTCCTCTGGTTAACAGACAGACCTTCGTGGACCCTAAGTACACGCAAATACATGGATGTGTCTTTGTACTCACGCATGCTGTTAGACCGACTGTAGTAGTACTGCAGTACCGCCGCTGTGTGTAACAGTATAAAACTGTGACTTTCAGAGATTGTCCCTGAGGATGTGAGGATGAGTTCAGATGGAGAAAGTGATCCGGCTTCTTCTTCCGATGATGTCCAGAGTCCAGTTCGAGTCAGACTCAGGAACAAAAAGATTTCCACTGAGGTGCACAAATGTATAAACTGTACACAAAGTAACAAGCACATTTTTGGAACTACTGACACAGTTAAATGCAATTTGGATTAAAGAAATAAAAGCAAAACCTGGCCCTCAGACACGCACTAAAACCTGAGTGATGCTTCCTGCATCTGTAGCCTGGTGATGTTATGAACTTGTGCATCACTGGTGATGCTTACAGAACATTTGCTCAATATGTTTTTGGATAAATAAGTACTATCTACCTACTATGTTAAATATTATGAGTTCACATTTTGGGAGACCCCAAAGAAACAGTGTTAGGTTAACATTAACTGTAAAATATTTGAATTTGTTTCCTGTTTTGTGTCAGGATATTAACAAACGTCTCTCATTACCTGCCGACATCCGTCTGCCTGACGACTACCTGGAGAAGTTTAATGTAATTGGTCCGGCTCTTTTTGAGCAGCCAATCAGCAGGCGGTTGCGCAGAGTATCTCTGGTACGTCCACTGGCCTCTGCTGAGATTCAGTTGTATTTCAATTGTATTGAAATGTGTGGTTTTTATGAACTGTCTCCTCTCTGCGTCTGTAGTCAGAGATTGGCTTTGGCAAACTAGAGACCTATGTCAAACTGGACAAACTGGGAGAGGTGAGTACAAAGCAGTGCAGCACTATTGATCCATTCTTTTAGGAGCACGGGTCTGTTTTCCTCTTCAGTACTGCGAGGAATCAGCCTAATAGTAATTTTATTTCTGTTGGCGACTAACCTTAACCCAATTCACATACTTTCCTCAGTGGACCTTTCAAGCTCCATCAGCTTGTTCCACTATTAGAACCTTCACCAGGATCAAGAAAAGTCCAAAATATCACGCTTCTTTAAAAAGCTCAGGTTCACCGGGAAATTGGTCACAGCTACAAAGAGTCTTTTACTAGGCCACTAACAAAGGGTGGAATCATTCAGTCTCTTGTGAAATCATTTGATTTCTGTGGAACAGTCCTACAAAGCCAAGAAATCGATTCTCTTGCGGTTTTGTCTACAGGGGACCTATGCTACAGTCTATAAAGGTCGAAGTAAACTCACTGAAAACCTTGTGGCTCTGAAGGAAATTCGACTGGAACATGAAGAAGGAGCTCCGTGCACAGCCATCAGAGAAGGTATTATAATATTATCACCTACAGCAGAGGTGCCCACACTTCAACGCGTTCATGTCAAAATGATCAACCTACTATAAAAATGCAAAACGTATTCATTTATAAATATATTGCTCTTCTTTATTTGTATAATATATGTTGCATTACTGCATGAACCCATATTGAATCAACCTCAGCATCATAAAGGCAGCACATGAATGAAGCGACTGGCTCCAGTAAAACAACGTCTTGAAAGCGTTTGTCAAACTCTGACACATTTCTCATCTAGTGTCCAGCTGTTCACACGTCTTCCGTTGCGTCTCCAGATCTGACGCAGGTTTTGGAAGTTGCCCAAATCCTGTCGCTGCATTTTTCGTCTGAAAGAATGAACTGAGCTGATCACACTGATCACGTCTTTGTCTTTTCCTTGCAGCTCTACGTTAAGGTCCTTCAACATGTTGCTCAGATCGGTTAAAATGCTGAGTCTAGCAGCCACTGGTCATCATTTAGTTGGTTGTATTCTGCATGTTTAGCTACACGGAAAAACTCCTTAATCTCCTGATAGAGCTCGAATCTCCCTCGACTAAGCTCAGTGTGTAGCAACAACTCAGAGCGGTAGCGGAGCAATCAGACTCCTCCAGACGCACGAAGTCGCCATGTCGAGATCTGCTGGGGACCCTTGACTCATGTGCACTGGGTCTTGAAGTATTCACTTCAGTGTCCATGTTTTCACTGAATTAACTATAGTCTTTGCAAATTTAAGACGTTCTTGTAAGTAATAAAAAAGAGTAATGCTCACAGTGGACTGTAAACACTGTCTAGCACCGCAGTGGAAATCTCTCATGGTACATAAAGTTTGGAGCTTATGAACAAACACAACAGTTTCTGAAAGTCAGCACCGACCTCTGTCCATATCTCAGCAGACTATGCACCTTCTACGTTAAGCACACATACGACACACTTACACAGTGTCAAGCTGAACTCCAGATTACATTCACTCAGCCATAATGTCATAAACACATTATAATAAACATTAAACAGTATTATTGTTATGTTTACCTTCTTTCACAGTGTCTCTGCTAAAGGATCTGAAACACGCCAACATCGTCACGCTCCATGACATCATCCACACGCCCAAATCACTCACACTGGTGTTTGAGTACCTGGTAAGACGTGCACATCTGCGAGTCTCCCATAACCCAGACAGAATGAACCCTGTATTTCGAAACAAGTCTTTTGGTTTGGTTTCAGGACAAAGATCTAAAACAATACCTGGACGACTGTGGAAACACAATCCATATGAGCAATGTCAAAGTAAGAAAATATCGATGAATGTGTTCCTGTCACATCTGTTTGTTTCACATTTACAAACCTGGTAAATGCTAAATGTTCTGCATTCTAGCGCTTGACACTGAGTCTCATTCACACATTCACACACCGGTGGCAGCTTGGGTTTCAGTTTCTTGCCCAAGGACACTTCACATGACTGGGGAGGCCAGGAATCGAACCACCGATCCTACGATTGGTGGGCGACAGCTCTGAGCCGCTGCCGCATTTGACAGGCGATAAACACAAATCCTGCCTTTAGGATTTCAACACTGAAAGTAGTGTCACTAGCAAACATGCTGTAAGGAGTTTAGTCTGTTACTGTTTCATTAGTTCAGTCTGCCTACTGTATTTATGTGGATGTATTTTGATCTGTGATGCCCGAACAACAAAATTCTTCCCTCTTTAGTCGGCGTTTGTCCAGTTTTCCAGTAAAATGTTTTTCCCCAGCTCTTTCTTTTCCAGTTGCTGCGAGGTTTGTCTTATTGTCATCGCAGGAAAGTTCTCCATCGAGACCTGAAGCCCCAAAACCTGCTGATCAATGAACGAGGTGAACTGAAGTTGGCCGACTTTGGTGAGTCTGTCTGTTTCAGTACACATATTAATACTGATGTGGACATGTAACATGTTGCATGTTATCTGTCGGAAGGATCCCAAATTCATGCGAATTAACGTCTGCTGTAACATATCTTGACACAAAGTAAAAACTAATCAGCTAAAGAGGATTCCTCTTTAGATACGTGTGGCCAGTTGTGTAGTTACAGGTTTTTGTCATACTAATTGTGTCATTTAGTTGGAAACACAGTCATGATGTCATTCAGGTGTGTGTTTCAGGTCTGGCTCGAGCAAAGTCGATCCCCACGAAAACATACTCCAACGAGGTGGTGACGCTGTGGTACCGGCCCCCTGACATCTTGCTGGGCAGCACAGACTACTCCACCCACATTGACATGTGGTCAGTACCTGGACCTGGACTTGCTGTAGTATCCTCCAGTAATAAGCTTGTGGTGTATTCAGAGGTCTGCCTGCCTTTCAGGGGTGTTGGTTGTATCTTCTATGAGATGACGACAGGACGACCCCTGTTTCCCGGTTCCACAGTTGAAGAGGAACTTCACTTCATCTTCAAACTGCTTGGTGAGAACCACTCAGCTTCTCTTTCACCCTTAGCCGTTCAGACTATGAAGTTATTTTAGAACCAGGTGAGTGACTTCTATCGGTGGCCATTGTACTTTGTTTTGGGTTTCACCTTCCATCCAGTTCTCAGTGACAGGTTTTAAACTCTATGGATTAGTAGGTCCGTACTTCAGTGGTCACCTGTGGGTGGTTAGAACTGGTTCTCTAGCATTCATGACCTAAATGACAAATTCTAATTCACAAACACTGTGAAACATGCAAGGTCCCTATTTGTTCCATGTGAAATACTGGTCAAATAAAGGTTATTTGACTTCTGTGTGCCTTCGATATGAATGAAGTGAAGACACCAGTGAGGTTAGCAGATGTAAGTGTGTGTATTGTGTGGGCTCAAGTATTCAGCTCAGAGGAAGCTAATACTTGACTTCACAGCATTTAAACTTGACTTTGTGAGCACATGAAACGTTGAGTATGTCCTACTCGTGTGTAACCATATGTCCGACCATTGAACTTGCGTAACCTCTGCCTATATTGTGTCTATTAAGTGCATACTTAAAAGTTTTGATGCATGTATAGTTATGTACTTTATGTAGTAATTTCCGTATGTCTGCTACAGGGACTCCAACAGAGCAGAGCTGGCCTGGGATCAGTTCTAATGAAGAGTTTGTGACGTACAATTACCCTCAGTACAGAGCAGAGACACTAAGTAACCACACTCCCAGGTGAACACAGCACTACACCACCGCACTACTGATATGGACAGAGCAGCACCATGACTGTAATCCATACATCAGTGTTTTAGTATCAGGGTCAACCCTCTGCTGCCTGGTCCTACTGAACTTCACAGGCTTGTAGGGAAATGGAAGCTACAGAATTGAACCATTTAAATAGTTTAACATGTGTGCGCTCACTTTACGTATGTGTTATTAATGCATAAAATAACTAGCGTATGTGTTGCTTTCAGGCTTAGTAGTGAAGGTGTGGAGTTGCTGTCAAAGTTCTTGCAGGTCAGTAAATGTGAAGAAAAGTGTCCTGTGACATGTCAAATTTTTGTCATAAGATAAGGTTGATTGTTAGCGACATGTCTTATTACAAGAGATGTATTATTATAAGGTTAGTTCTATACTAACTCTGACAAATCTAACACCGTCGGCCCCGCTACAGCATGGCCTTAGTCTTCAGTGTGTCTCGTACAGGGCTAAAGGGGAGCGTCAATGAATGTGGTGGTTCGGTTGGTGCATACCGTTGTCAGTGTGTGGTGTTTTTACCTAAAACTTGTTCTGTGTTTTGTTACGCTAACGCCCACAGTTATCGATATATGACCCAGAAGGTGTAACCTATGGGTCGAGTATCCTGCAGTGACCATGGTTTTTAGCCACCACACAAGCTGACTGTCCACTGTGTATTATGCGTATGATAATAAATATCAGTATAAACAAAGATTTATTCAAAGCTCATTATATTCAGTTTGAAGGGAGGAAGAGGATCTCAGCCGATGAGTCCATGAAGCATTGTTACTTCAGTAACCTTGGAAACAGAGTGATGTCACTTACGGACAGTAAGTGAACACAGACTTTGATCCCTGTGTGAGTTACCCCTGTGATGTCACTGCATACTGTCACGTCACTGTGTTTGTTGTGTCAGCAACGTCCATCTTCAGTTTGCCAGAGATTCACCTGGAAAAGGAAACTGCAAGACCCACAGCAGCATCAGATGCAGACAACACACAAACACCTGATCCAGGTCAGCAGAATGTTCTGGACTCACCCGGTGCATGTTTTAATTTTTTTTCTGGAAGCCGATCAGTCATATTTCGTTCGTTTAACAGTCAGATGATGAGGGGTGGGGACAATGTTCCCCGTAATTTTTCATGTCTGAGCAAACACTGACTCCCTTAGTCGCCAGTGAGCAACATCACACGTGCGAACTGTGGTCACGCCAGTATCCCATTGGTCCAAGTTACGCGGTTTATTAGAAGAATTACAGCTGTGATTTTTCTTAGATTACTTTTAATTAAGTGATTGAGTCCACTTACAGTTAAAAAGACCTGCGTAGTCTAGACTATGTAACCCTGAACCTAAAACATGAACCGAGCCAACTATAAACTCCGATGTTGAATGTGTCAAGTCAAGCTCCTGCTGTCACTGGATCAGAGTCCTGCTTCTGTAAAATATAGAATTACAGGATTTTTATTAGCATTTCTACTTCTCATAGTAATAGTTTCACAATTTCTCCTTCTGTTCACACATCCTCCGACAGATGTTCCATCGAAAAAGAACTGCATCTTGTTTTTACTTTGACTTGAGTGGATGAGCTGCTGCCTGTTCGGTTCACCATTATTATGAGGCCTAGCGTCATTTGCGTCTTTTAACTCCGCGGCCGTTTTGCTGGCGGCACGTGAGGATTCTGTGATTTATGCCGATTAGCTGCGTCAAGTCAAGTCTTACTTTATTGTCGTTTCTGCCACATGTACAGTGTTTACATATATAGAAATGAAATTGGGTCAGTCTCAGACCCATGGTGCCTACATTTAACACAATAATGAAGCCTAAAAGAAAACTATATCAAATATACAATATAAAATAAAATACTGTAGGAAAGGTTAAGCAAAATAAAGTAAAACAAAGTAAGTGCAACCGACAAAGTGAACATACAGTGCAGGTAAAAGGATTATAGTGCAAAGAGAGCTTATGTAGACTGTAGAGGTAGTCAAATGATTATCAGTAAATACGTTGTGTGAACCGCATCATATCATCCACTGACCAGTCATGTGTCACTCACAGAGTCACATTGAGAAATGGTGCAGAATAAATAGTTATGTCTTTATTTTCTTTGCAGTTCAGGTTGGGTTATTATTTTGAGCAATGCTCTGTTTTAGGGAACGTTGGGTGGGGAGCTTTGTGCTTTTGGCACAATCTGAGGCTGTACAGCAGTTAGTTTCATAAAGGTAACTGTCACTGTATAGTCCAACACACATCTGTCAAGTTCCTCCGTAGTTTGTGTTAAGGGGACATATGCACAACGTACAAAGAGCATCACTCTGCGTATTTACACACACTTCTGAGGTGCAACGATCGCACAACATTAAAACGTTGTGATGTGCATTTAATATGAAAGTTGAAAGTAATACTATATTTTATTATACAACACTATGCACTTATTCAACTCTGAAGTGTTAATTGTCAAATTATTTCTTCCCAGGAAACAGTCCCAGTGTAAGGCGAAGTTTGCTCTTCTGACATCGGGAGCTGCATTTCTGACACAAGTGAGGGGTGGGGACAACAAAGGGAAAGAGGACAGAACCCATAGAAATAAAGAAATCAACTGAATTGTGACTAGACATGTTTGTGATGAAGGAGTTGATGCAATAATGAATGACTCAGAGGACAGCACTGCACTGTCTTCCATTTTTACAGCACAGGCTAAAATCAAAGTGGATCGTGAGGACGCCTGGATGTGTTTGCACATCTGTCTGCAGCAGTTCTGTTGGATACAAACTGTGGTTCACCATCACAGGGAAAATCGGACCTTTTAGTCCTCATCATGATGACATGACAGATCCTAATTTGGGCTGATGACATCATAGGTGAAGGACGTTTGAGGCTGTTGTTGTGTTGAGGAAAAAACATCTTGTTACTGTGCAGTTAAACATCGACTTACAAAGTTAACGTATTACTAAAAGTAATTTAACTTATATGTTGCTATAATCTGTTCAACATGTCATCCTCTGTCTTCAACCCCCAGAAATACTAAATAATAAGTAGATGAACAATGTGGTTATTTGAAAAGCAAAATGTTCTTTTTGGCTCAGGAAGAAAGTCTTCACACATTTTGTAACCTTAGTAGAAAGTGGAATTAAAAGAGAATGTGAACATAATCAGGAGAGAACAACATTAATTCTGTTGTACATGTTACAAAGATTAATTTTTTTTTAATATTTATTATATTGCCATAGTATGTTACTACATTTGCACCAGATTAGTGTTATTCATCATGAAGTGGCTTGCACGAAAAAACATGTTTACTCTCTGAGAAGTCTGAAGATTTGAACTGTCTTTTGTGAAAGTGGCAACTGCTGTTCTGCATGTGTATCATCTCCTAATACTGTTATTATATGTATAGATATACTACAAACATACACAGTAATACTCTGCAGTAAACAGCTGTAAATCCTAAGAGCTGCTTTCTTCTTAAGTGCTGTTTTTCACACAATGTTATTGTAATGTGATTTATCAAGGGATTTAGTTTTTATAAATTCTTAAACCTCTTTCTGCTCAGATTCAGGAAAGGTTTATGTGAAACCACCAGATCCACCATTACTGAACCGCATCACTTCATAGCATGGTCTCGGACTCCGATGGGAATATCAATTCAGCAAAAACTTGTGGGTTTTGATTTGTTTCTGCATAGATTCACAGGAGTCAACGAGGTTCTTGTCAGACAATAGTCGTTTGATATTTGACTGTTGCCAATCAGGTCGTGTCTGTGTAAAACCCTGAATCTTAATTAGAAAATGACTTAGAGCTTCCTGATTAATCTCACCTGCTCAGGTAACAGTGGGTGGAGCTTATTAGCACAGTTTTGGGAAACATCAAAGTTTTGGCAAAGTATTTTTGCCCCTACATGCAAATGAGTGTCTTGTGATGGGTTGAATGCTTTATTCTTCCAGGCTTAGGTGAACGGTTGTTTTTAACAAACTGCTAATGTGAATTTTTTTTTTTTTTTTTTTTTTTTTTTTTTTTGTCGCTGTGAAGAAATTTTAGCAATAGAGAAATAGTCTTCAGAGGAAGAAGTAATAACTGATCAGTGTTAATGTATTTGAATCATATGACTTTTAATCTTCTTGTTTGTATATGAGGGAAGAAAAACACCAAAACTCATTTACCTCCTTTAGCTTTGTTTAATCAGTGGACGAACACAGTAAAATACATGTAATGACACATCAGCAGGAACGTGGCATAGCCAACACATCTGTTGGTAGTGATTCTGTTTTATATTTATAATGATTTTGGTCTATGTGCAGAAGTTACACTAAAATGTTTTCTCTGATGATCTTCATATAATATATAACATTTGAATTAAATCCACTTGTGGTAAAAGTAGAAGGTGTGACAGTGGAGGAGGGTTAATCATGAGTGTTTATGAATGACTGTTGAATGTAATTCTAATCTATTGAGTCGATCAGTAGTTTAAACCAGGTTTACGGTAATAATTTATAGTCATTGATTGTTAGTGATGATTATCATCTGCATGCTGCAGTATTGATTTGTTCATCAGCTGCTGCTCAGTTGCAGACAAAACGGCATCAACATCCGAACCCCAAACTCAGACATGTTCACAGAATAATGTCTCTTTGTGACTAAGGGCATCAAGTGATCTCCTCATTGTTCTTTGCGAATGAATGAATAAATAAATTAATCAGCCAATTATTTGACAGGATCATTGATATGTTGGTTTGTCTTGTGGCAATGTGTCTGTGAACTGATCCTGGATCAGCAGCTGGTTCATTCTCAGGTTTATTCAATATAAAGTCAGAATGCGTAGTTCAGGAACAGGAAATCCAGGACAGGAAGCCACGCAGGTCATAATAATTTGGGATTTTCAATATTGAGTGTTGTGATGGCTAAAGTGTGTTTGCCTGTTGTATTTCAGATTGTCAGTGCTGATCCTGATGCTGTTTCCTCTGCTTCTGTAAATTAACTACTGCATAGTTTTGGATAAACCAAAGTTATCTGCAATATACTGCAATGCATGATGGGATTCTTCCAGAGAACCTCTATGCTGTTTATTTTTCCCTTATTCTTCCATTTGCCCAAGAACTGCA
Organism: Macropodus opercularis; assembly: GCA_030770545.1. Taxonomy (NCBI): domain Eukaryota; kingdom Metazoa; phylum Chordata; class Actinopteri; order Anabantiformes; family Osphronemidae; genus Macropodus; species Macropodus opercularis. The sequence goes on from CM061095.1 coordinate 18,088,134, forward strand.
CTGTAATGTATCAGACATAACTGAAATAGCGTACTTGAAATATCACTGCAAGTATGGAAATAAAGTATATCTTGTTATTGTGTACAGTGATGTACATGTATTTATGGTATATACATTAAAAGTCTTTACGTCTTGTCAGTATTGCATGTTTATTACATGTTTTTCAGAGGTGCTCCATGTGTCTTTTAGTCTGTGAAGGTTCTCATTCATCCAGGTGAAGTTGTCTGAAGGTTGAGTCATGGCAACTGGACTTCTTCCTCATTATCCCCCAGTTAGGTTTCACTTAACACGGGGGTAATCATGGGTAATATGCAAATTTTAGGGGCGTGGTTGGACTTCCGGGTTAGGGGTTAGGGGTATTATTTCTATCTCAATGACACTCCCCGCCCTTCGTCTTGCGACTAGGCAGTTTGGTATGGAGAGCCAAGGGGTAAGGCACGGGCCGTCGCTTGTCACTCATGTTCCCCGATACTGAGTTACTTTCAGGAGAGTTGTAGGGGTTTGGAAGAGCTCACTGCGATTCCGAGAAGGCACAGATTGGTATTCCCATGTCCATGCACTTCCGGGTTGCTGGTGTCTTCCAATCTTAGGTAGGTTCTTTGGTTTGAGCGAGTTGAGATTAGTTTTGAATATAGAGTGGAGCAAACCCCGCTATTCTGAGAGGGCACGGATTGGTAATTCCGTACACATGCACCTCTGGGTTGCAGGTTTGTCCTTAAGTTTTAGGCTAAAGTTTTTTCAGCTCTTGGACTGGTTATTTTGTTGTTAGGCATTAAAGCTAACTGGTTAAGTTTAGGTTAAGTGTTTTAGACTGTCAATCTGATTTTTAGGGTTAGGCACTAAGGTCTAATGGTTAGGGTAAGGAGAGAGCTCAGGTAGGGTTTAGTTGTAAATAGTGTCGACGGTTAGGGTTAGGCATAGGGACACTAAGGTTAGGGTTAGTAGAAGGCTATGGTTAGGGTTAGGGTTAGGGTTAGGTGTATGAGTTTTTTCTCAATGACTCCCCCCACTCTAGTCCTTTAGAGTAGAGCAGTTTGGTGTGGAGAGCCAAGGGCAAGGCACGGGCCGACGCTTGTCACTCATGTTCCTCGATACTTGAGTTACTCTTGTGTTTTGCAGATTCCTTTATATGGTCAAAGCGTCCTCTGCAGCCCCCAGGAGGCCGTGAGACAGGGTTAGGGTTAGGGTTAGGGTTAGGGTTAGGGGTTAGGGTTAGGGGGGTTAGGGTTAGGGTTAGGGTTAGGGTTAGGGGTTAGGGGTTAGGGTTAGGGTTAGGTGTATGAGTTTTTTCTCAATGACTCCCCCCACTCTAGTCCTTTAGAGTAGAGCAGTTTGGTGTGGAGAGCCAAGGGCAAGGCACGGGCCGACGCTTGTCACTCATGTTCCTCGATACTTGAGTTACTCTTGTGTTTTGCAGATTCCTTTATATGGTCAAAGCGTCCTCTGCAGCCCCCAGGAGGCCGTGAGACAGCTGCAAAGGGTGAGCTTTGCCATTTTTTTGGATTTGGTCCTCCTCGTTTGATTGCTTTTGGTCTTAGAGACATTTTCAAGTTCTCCGTTTGGGATTTCAATCGTTAGGTTTAGGCATAGGGATCCCACGGTTAGGTTTAGGGGAATGCCCAGGTGAGGGATAAGGGTTAAATGAGTCGTTATAGTCCTAGTTTGGGGACTGACGGTTAGGTTTTAGGCATGAGGGCCCTATGGTTAGGGTTAGTAGGAAGCCAAGGTTGAGGTTAAGCTGTTGCTAATGTGCCAGGTTGGGTTTAGGCATTGAGTTCTACTTGTTAGGTTTAGGATAAGTCCCATGTTAGGGTTTAGACAGTTTGGTCTAAGTTAGTTTGAACTAAATTGTGAGGACATATCATCAGTAGTGTACCTTAGGTTCATCGGGCGTTTCGGCCATTTACCACTAGACACCCTCCCCTAAGGGCGGCCCCCTGGGGTGATCAAGTCCCAGGGTATGTCCTCTTAGCCAATTGGTTTGTTTTAGAAGTGGCACATTAAATTTAGCGTAATCAAGGTTTGAATTGATAGTTAATTTAGATTGATCAGAGTGAATTGGTTAAGTTAAGAAGGTCAATAGTTCAGAATTAAAGTTAAAATGAGTTTCTAGGTGTAAAGAGTTTAAGTTTTTCTGTCTAGGAGGATTTAGATTCTAAGAGGTCAAAAGGTCAGGTAGGATGAATTAATATTAAGGCCAGATTTGAACTAATTTTAGTTTTCTCTCTGTCCAGTTGTTCCAGGTGGAGTCCTCTTCTTCAGGAGAGTTGAGATTTCCTGTCCAGGAGGATTTGAATTCCGGGGGTCAAAAGGTCAGGTAAGGATTTGGATTAAATTTAATGTAGGGTTAATATTAAAGACCAGATTTGAACTAATTTCTGTTTTTTCTGTCCAATTGTTCCAGGTGGAGTCCTCTTCTTCCAGTGGGGGTTCCTCCGTCAGTCTTCTCGTGTGGTGCAGCATGTGCTGTGCATGAGCGGAGCTATCCTCCATAGAAGACTCGGCCACGTTTAAGGTCCTTGACGCCGTGGACCACCACATCCCGCGTGCTGTCCTAGTGGACCCGGGAGGGCCGTCTACTTACCCCTTGTTCAGGTTGAGATTGGTTGTTGGCACCGTTAGGTTACTCCAATCTGCCCAGACAAGGTTGAGAGGTGGGTCTCGTCTTCTTCGGTCTTGCCGTTAACGGGAGCGGGACCGGCACTCGGGGAGCTCCGGGACAAGCTGTCGCCCGCCCGGCTCGACCCGAACGTCGGCTCGCTCCCTCCCCTGAGCACCTCCCCGGTGGAGACGGCGCTCATTCTACGGTGGCTAGGGGAAAAGGGCCACCCGGGGCAGCGCCCCGAGCGGATAACCCTATCCCCGTCCCCGAGCGCTCCCTCTGGAGAACTACCAGGTTCAGCAAGCGTTGCTTCACCATCATTCCCCAGTGGAAGGCGCCCATGCTAGCAGGGTCTAGAGTAACCACCCAGGGGGAGTATTCCTGGTGGTGGAGCGTACCTCCAGCTAGTCTGGAAGCCCCCACGCTTCGACCAGGCTCCCCCCTATGCTAACCTGTCTGCCTACCCCAAGCTGGCTAAGGAATGGTGCTCTGGAGTCGCTGCGGGTCCCTCGTAGAACTCCCTCTGGGGGTCTCTGTGTTGAAGCTCTCAAAAGAGCTCAGAGACAGTTCTTCAGAGTCAATCTGGCAGTCTCTGGGGATCTTCAGCGCGGAGGCCGAGGTTCTCCCGGGTGTACTTGGGGGGCGATTTTCGGGGGGTCTCCATGTTTTGAAGCAGCGTTTTCGGTTATGGTGTCAATTTTTGCAGATGCATCATGGGTAATATGCAAATTTTTAGGGGCGTGGTTGGACTTCCGGGTTAGAATTGGCGTTAGGGTTAGGGTTAGCGTTCTCAGCTAGGGTTAGGGTTAGAGTTTTTAGGTCTGTTTTCTGAAAGCTAAGGGCTAATTTGTTGAGTTTAGCATTGTATTAGCTGCCCCAGTCCATTGGTGTATCGTAGGTCTGATGGGTCGCCGGTCAGGGCTAGACCAGAACCGAGTTCTAGGTCTTGGGTCATTTGGACACCTAGGGTGAGGCACCTAATGATTATTGGATTTAAGTTGAGCTAATTGAATTTAAACTAGACTGGACTGATGTGGTTGTCCAAGTTCCCAGGGTTCGGTGTCCTTTTCCGTTATTTCCTCTTCATCCTTGTAGGTCTTGGTGCCACACCACGAGGAGCAGAATCGGAAAGGAGTTCCGCAGGGAAAGGAAGTGGGTGTACATCGTTATACTAACACCACAACCCCGCCGGATTAGGCGCTACCTGCATCCCTCCTCCCTCTTCCGTCCCGTGGGGGGAAGTGGGAGGTTGGAGGAGAAAAAAAGAGAAAAATAGGGGGTGAGTTCCTTAGGTGTCTTTTTCCATGGCTTTCTTCTGTTTTTAGGTTTCCCGGGCCCTCACCACGAGGAGCAGAATCGGAAAGGAGTTCCGCAGGGAAAGGAAGTGGGTGTACATCGTTATACTAACACCACAACCCCGCCGGATTAGGCGCCACCTGCATCCCTCCTCCCTCTTCCGTCCCGTGGGGGGAAGTGGGAGGTTGGAGGAGAAAAAAGAAAAAGTGAGTCCATTAGGTGTGTTTTCCTGGATCTTCTGTCTTTAGGTTTCCCGGGCCCTCACCACGAGGAGCAGAATCGGAAAGGAGTTCCGCAGGGAAAGGAAGTGGGTGTACATCGTTATACTAACACCACAACCCCGCCGGATTAGGCGCCACCTGCATCCCTCCCCCCTCTTCCGTCCCGTGGGGGGAAGTGGGAGGTTGGAGGAAAAAATCCATGTGTCTTCTGTTTTTTAGGTTTTTCAGGCCCTCGCCACGAGGAGCAGAATCGGAAAGGAGTTCCGCAGGGATAGGAAGTGGGTGTACATCGTTATACTAACACCACAACCCCGCCGGATTAGGCGCCACCTGCATCCCTCCTCCCTCTTCCGTCCCGTGGGGGGAAGATGGAGGTTGGAGGTACTTGTGAGTAACTCTTTTTTAGTTTTCAGAGGAACAGGTTGTCCGATGGCTCTGGCTGGGTTAGGTGTATGAGTTTTTTCTCAATGACTCCCCCCACTCTAGTCCTTTAGAGTAGAGCAGTTTGGTGTGGAGAGCCAAGGGCAAGGCACGGGCCGACGCTTGTCACTCATGTTCCTCGATACTTGAGTTACTCTTGTGTTTTGCAGATTCCTTTATATGGTCAAAGCGTCCTCTGCAGCCCCCAGGAGGCCGTGAGACAGCTGCAAAGGGTGAGCTTTGCCATTTTTTTGGATTTGGTCCTCCTCGTTTGATTGCTTTTGGTCTTAGAGACATTTTCAAGTTCTCCGTTTGGGATTTCAATCGTTAGGTTTAGGCATAGGGATCCCACGGTTAGGTTTAGGGGAATGCCCAGGTGAGGGATAAGGGTTAAATGAGTCGTTATAGTCCTAGTTTGGGGACTGACGGTTAGGTTTTAGGCATGAGGGCCCTATGGTTAGGGTTAGTAGGAAGCCAAGGTTGAGGTTAAGCTGTTGCTAATGTGCCAGGTTGGGTTTAGGCATTGAGTTCTACTTGTTAGGTTTAGGATAAGTCCCATGTTAGGGTTTAGACAGTTTGGTCTAAGTTAGTTTGAACTAAATTGTGAGGACATATCATCAGTAGTGTACCTTAGGGTTAGGGTTAGGGTTAGGGTTAGGGGGTTAGGGTTAGGGGGTTAGGGTTAGGGTTAGGGTTAGGGGTTAGGGTTAGGGGTTAGGGTTAGGGTTAGGGTTAGGGGTTAGGGTTAGGGTTAGGGTTAGGGTTAGGGGTATTATTTCTATCTCAATGACACTCCCCGCCCTTCGTCTTGCGACTAGGCAGTTTGGTATGGAGAGCCAAGGGGTAAGGCACGGGCCGTCGCTTGTCACTCATGTTCCCCGATACTGAGTTACTTTCAGGAGAGTTGTAGGAGTTTGGAAGAGCTCACTGCGATTCCGAGAAGGCACAGATTGGTATTCCCATGTCCATGCACTTCCGGGTTGCTGGTGTCTTCCAATCTTAGGTAGGTTCTTTGGTTTGAGCGAGTTGAGATTAGTTTTGAATATAGAGTGGAGCAAACCCCGCTATTCTGAGAGGGCACGGATTGGTAATTCCGTACACATGCACCTCTGGGTTGCAGGTTTGTCCTTAAGTTTTAGGCTAAAGTTTTTTCAGCTCTTGGACTGGTTATTTTGTTGTTAGGCATTAAAGCTAACTGGTTAAGTTTAGGTTAAGTGTTTTAGACTGTCAATCTGATTTTTAGGGGTAGGCACTAAGGTCTAATGGTTAGGGTAAGGAGAGAGCTCAGGTAGGGTTTAGTTGTAAATAGTGTCGACGGTTAGGGTTAGGCATAGGGACACTAAGGTTAGGGTTAGTAGAAGGCTATGGTTGAGGTTAGATAGAAACTGCAGTAATTTAAACTTAGGGTTAGGCATTAAAGAGTAATTGCTAGATTGAGGTTGAATATTTGTTTTATTTTTGGTTGTTGTTCTGTTTAAAACTAAATTGTGAGGACATATCATCAGTAGTGTACCTTAGGTTCATCGGGCGTTTCGGCCATTTACCACTAGACACCCTCCCCTAAGGGCGGCCCCCTGGGGTGATCAAGTCCCAGGGTATGTCCTCTTAGCCAATTGGTTTGTTTTAGAAGTGGCACATTAAATTTAGCGTAATCAAGGTTTGAATTGATAGTTAATTTAGATTGATCAGAGTGAATTGGTTAAGTTAAGAAGGTCAATAGGTCAGAATTAAGGTTAAATTGAGTTTCTAGGTGTAAAGAGTTTAAGTTTTTCTGTCTAGGAGGATTTGGATTCTAAGAGGTCAAAAGGTCAGGTAGGATGAATTAATATTAAGGCCAGATTTGAACTAATTTTAGTTTTCTCTCTGTCCAGTTGTTCCAGGTGGAGTCCTCTTCTTCAGGAGAGTTGAGATTTCCTGTCCAGGAGGATTTGGATTCCGGGGGTCAAAAGGTCAGGTAAGGATTTGGATTGAAATCAATTTAGGGTTAATATTAAAGACCAGATTTGAACTAATTTCTGTTTTTTCTGTCCAATTGTTCCAGGTGGAGTCCTCTTCTTCCAGTGGGGGTTCCTCCGTCAGTCTTCACGTGTGGTGCAGCATGTGCTGTGCATGAGCGGAGCTATCCTCCATAGAAGACTCGGCCACGTTTAAGGTCCTTGACGGCGTGGACCACCACATCCCGCGTGCTGTCCTAGTGGACCCGGGAGGGCCGTCTACTTACCCCTTGTTCAGGTTGAGATTGGTTGTTGGCACCGTTAGGTTACTCCAATCTGCCCAGACAAGGTTGAGAGGTGGGTCTCGTCTTCTTCGGTCTTGCCGTTAACGGGAGCGGGACCGGCACTCGGGGAGCTCCGGGACAAGCTGTCGCCCGCCCGGCTCGACCCGAGCGTCGGCTCGCTCCCTCCCCTGAGCACTTCCCCGGTGGAGACGGCGCTCATTCTACGGTGGCTAGGGGAAAAGGGCCACCCGGGGCAGCGCCCCGAGCGGATAACCCTATCCTCGTCCCCGAGCGCTCCCTCTGGAGAACTACCAGGTTCAGCAAGCGTTGCTTCACCATCATTCCCCGGTGGAAGGCGCCCATGCTAGCAGGGTCTAGAGTAACCACCCAGGGGGAGTATTCCTGGTGGTGGAGCGTACCTCCAGCTAGTCTGGAAGCCCCCACGCTTCGACCAGGCTCCCCCCTATGCTAACCTGTCTGCCTACCCCAAGCTGGCTAAGGAATGGTGCTCTGGAGTCGCTGCGGGTCCCTCGTAGAACTCCCTCTGGGGGTCTCTGGTGTTGAAGCTCTCAAAAGAGCTCAGAGACAGTTCTTCAGAGTCGATCTGACAGTCTCTGGGGATCTTCAGCGCGGAGGCCGAGGTTCTCCCGGGTGCACTTGGGGGGCGATTTTCGGGGGGTCTCCATGTTTTGAAGCAGCGTTTTCGGTTATGGTGTCAATTTTGGTAAGTGCATCATGGGTAATATGCAAATTTTGGGGGCGTGGTTGGACTTCCGGGTTACGGTTGGCGTTAGGGTTAGGGTTAGCGTTCTCAGCTAGGGTTAGGGTTAGCGTTCAGAGGCTGATTTTTCGTCCTGAGCTCACTTGTTGTGTATTAGGTGCTCCATTCCAGTGGTCTCCATGGGTCTATTGGGTCGCCAGTCAAGGCTGGACCAGAGCCGAGCTCTAGGTCCGAGGTTATTAAAAACCCTAGTTGGGGCACCTAATGAGTCTGGATTGGTCTTTGATGGGCCAAGAGCTGATTTGGCTATAGGGTTGGTTAAAAAGTTTGGTCCACAGGGAACAGAAAATGGAGCGGAGTTCTACAGGGAAGGAAGCGGAGCACATGGTTATGCCGAGCCGCGACCCCGCCGGGTTAGGCGTGCCCTCGTATCCCTCCTCCCACTTCCGTCCCGTGGGGGGAAGCGGGAGGGGGACGTAAGGTAAGTGGTTGTTGTTGTTTACTGTCCTGTTTTGGTTTCTAAAGTTTGTCAAATTTGGTCCACAGGGAGCAGAAGACGGAGCGGAGTTCTACAGGGAAGGAAGCGGAGCACATGGTTATGCCGAGCCGCGACCCCGCCGGGTTAGGCGTGCCCTCGTATCCCTCCTCCCACTTCCGTCCCGTGGGGGGAAGCGGGAGGGGGACGTAAGGTAAGTGGTTGTTGTTGTTTACTGTCCTGTTTTGGTTTCTAAAGTTGGTCAAATTTGGTCCACAGGGAGCAGAAGACGGAGCGGAGTTCTACAGGGAAGGAAGCGGAGCACATGGTTATGCCGAGCCGCGACCCCGCCGGGTTAGGCGTGCCCTCGTATCCCTCCTCCCACTTCCGTCCCGTGGGGGGAAGCGGGAGGGGGACGATAAGTGATTGTTTTTTCTTCAGGTAAGATTTTCAGGTAGGTTTTCAAAGCTTTTTGTTTGGAGGAAGGATGTTGGAGGCAGTAACTCTTTTCAGTTATTCGAGGGAACAGGTTGTCCGGGGCTCAGGCGGGTTAGGGGTATTATTTCTATCTCAATGACACTCCCCGCCCTTCGTCTTGCGACTAGGCAGTTTGGTATGGAGAGCCAAGGGGTAAGGCACGGGCCGTCGCTTGTCACTCATGTTCCCCGATACTGAGTTACTTTCAGGAGAGTTGTAGGAGTTTGGAAGAGCTCACTGCGATTCCGAGAAGGCACAGATTGGTATTCCCATGTCCATGCACTTCCGGGTTGCTGGTGTCTTCCAATCTTAGGTAGGTTCTTTGGTTTGAGCGAGTTGAGATTAGTTTTGAATATAGAGTGGAGCAAACCCCGCTATTCTGAGAGGGCACGGATTGGTAATTCCGTACACATGCACCTCTGGGTTGCAGGTTTGTCCTTAAGTTTTAGGCTAAAGTTTTTTCAGCTCTTGGACTGGTTATTTTGTTGTTAGGCATTAAAGCTAACTGGTTAAGTTTAGGTTAAGTGTTTTAGACTGTCAATCTGATTTTTAGGGGTAGGCACTAAGGTCTAATGGTTAGGGTAAGGAGAGAGCTCAGGTAGGGTTTAGTTGTAAATAGTGTCGACGGTTAGGGTTAGGCATAGGGACACTAAGGTTAGGGTTAGTAGAAGGCTATGGTTGAGGTTAGATAGAAACTGCAGTAATTTAAACTTAGGGTTAGGCATTAAAGAGTAATTGCTAGATTGAGGTTGAATATTTGTTTTATTTTTGGTTGTTGTTCTGTTTAAAACTAAATTGTGAGGACATATCATCAGTAGTGTACCTTAGGTTCATCGGGCGTTTCGGCCATTTACCACTAGACACCCTCCCCTAAGGGCGGCCCCCTGGGGTGATCAAGTCCCAGGGTATGTCCTCTTAGCCAATTGGTTTGTTTTAGAAGTGGCACATTAAATTTAGCGTAATCAAGGTTTGAATTGATAGTTAATTTAGATTGATCAGAGTGAATTGGTTAAGTTAAGAAGGTCAATAGGTCAGAATTAAGGTTAAATTGAGTTTCTAGGTGTAAAGAGTTTAAGTTTTTCTGTCTAGGAGGATTTGGATTCTAAGAGGTCAAAAGGTCAGGTAGGATGAATTAATATTAAGGCCAGATTTGAACTAATTTTAGTTTTCTCTCTGTCCAGTTGTTCCAGGTGGAGTCCTCTTCTTCAGGAGAGTTGAGATTTCCTGTCCAGGAGGATTTGGATTCCGGGGGTCAAAAGGTCAGGTAAGGATTTGGATTGAAATCAATTTAGGGTTAATATTAAAGACCAGATTTGAACTAATTTCTGTTTTTTCTGTCCAATTGTTCCAGGTGGAGTCCTCTTCTTCCAGTGGGGGTTCCTCCGTCAGTCTTCACGTGTGGTGCAGCATGTGCTGTGCATGAGCGGAGCTATCCTCCATAGAAGACTCGGCCACGTTTAAGGTCCTTGACGGCGTGGACCACCACATCCCGCGTGCTGTCCTAGTGGACCCGGGAGGGCCGTCTACTTACCCCTTGTTCAGGTTGAGATTGGTTGTTGGCACCGTTAGGTTACTCCAATCTGCCCAGACAAGGTTGAGAGGTGGGTCTCGTCTTCTTCGGTCTTGCCGTTAACGGGAGCGGGACCGGCACTCGGGGAGCTCCGGGACAAGCTGTCGCCCGCCCGGCTCGACCCGAGCGTCGGCTCGCTCCCTCCCCTGAGCACTTCCCCGGTGGAGACGGCGCTCATTCTACGGTGGCTAGGGGAAAAGGGCCACCCGGGGCAGCGCCCCGAGCGGATAACCCTATCCTCGTCCCCGAGCGCTCCCTCTGGAGAACTACCAGGTTCAGCAAGCGTTGCTTCACCATCATTCCCCGGTGGAAGGCGCCCATGCTAGCAGGGTCTAGAGTAACCACCCAGGGGGAGTATTCCTGGTGGTGGAGCGTACCTCCAGCTAGTCTGGAAGCCCCCACGCTTCGACCAGGCTCCCCCCTATGCTAACCTGTCTGCCTACCCCAAGCTGGCTAAGGAATGGTGCTCTGGAGTCGCTGCGGGTCCCTCGTAGAACTCCCTCTGGGGGTCTCTGGTGTTGAAGCTCTCAAAAGAGCTCAGAGACAGTTCTTCAGAGTCGATCTGACAGTCTCTGGGGATCTTCAGCGCGGAGGCCGAGGTTCTCCCGGGTGCACTTGGGGGGCGATTTTCGGGGGGTCTCCATGTTTTGAAGCAGCGTTTTCGGTTATGGTGTCAATTTTGGTAAGTGCATCATGGGTAATATGCAAATTTTGGGGGCGTGGTTGGACTTCCGGGTTACGGTTGGCGTTAGGGTTAGGGTTAGCGTTCTCAGCTAGGGTTAGGGTTAGCGTTCAGAGGCTGATTTTTCGTCCTGAGCTCACTTGTTGTGTATTAGGTGCTCCATTCCAGTGGTCTCCATGGGTCTATTGGGTCGCCAGTCAAGGCTGGACCAGAGCCGAGCTCTAGGTCCGAGGTTATTAAAAACCCTAGTTGGGGCACCTAATGAGTCTGGATTGGTCTTTGATGGGCCAAGAGCTGATTTGGCTATAGGGTTGGTTAAAAAGTTTGGTCCACAGGGAACAGAAAATGGAGCGGAGTTCTACAGGGAAGGAAGCGGAGCACATGGTTATGCCGAGCCGCGACCCCGTCGGGTTAGGCGTGCCCTCGTATCCCTCCTCCCACTTCCGTCCCGTGGGGGGAAGCGGGAGGGGGACGTAAGGTAAGTGGTTGTTGTTGTTTACTGTCCTGTTTTGGTTTCTAAAGTTTGTCAAATTTGGTCCACAGGGAGCAGAAGACGGAGCGGAGTTCTACAGGGAAGGAAGCGGAGCACATGGTTATGCCGAGCCGCGACCCCGCCGGGTTAGGCGTGCCCTCGTATCCCTCCTCCCACTTCCGTCCCGTGGGGGGAAGCGGGAGGGGGACGTAAGGTAAGTGGTTGTTGTTGTTTACTGTCCTGTTTTGGTTTCTAAAGTTGGTCAAATTTGGTCCACAGGGAGCAGAAGACGGAGCGGAGTTCTACAGGGAAGGAAGCGGAGCACATGGTTATGCCGAGCCGCGACCCCGCCGGGTTAGGCGTGCCCTCGTATCCCTCCTCCCACTTCCGTCCCGTGGGGGGAAGCGGGAGGGGGACGATAAGTGATTGTTTTTTCTTCAGGTAAGATTTTCAGGTAGGTTTTCAAAGCTTTTTGTTTGGAGGAAGGATGTTGGAGGCAGTAACTCTTTTCAGTTATTCGAGGGAACAGGTTGTCCGGGGCTCAGGCGGGTTAGGGGTATTATTTCTATCTCAATGACACTCCCCGCCCTTCGTCTTGCGACTAGGCAGTTTGGTATGGAGAGCCAAGGGGTAAGGCACGGGCCGTCGCTTGTCACTCATGTTCCCCGATACTGAGTTACTTTCAGGAGAGTTGTAGGAGTTTGGAAGAGCTCACTGCGATTCCGAGAAGGCACAGATTGGTATTCCCATGTCCATGCACTTCCGGGTTGCTGGTGTCTTCCAATCTTAGGTAGGTTCTTTGGTTTGAGCGAGTTGAGATTAGTTTTGAATATAGAGTGGAGCAAACCCCGCTATTCTGAGAGGGCACGGATTGGTAATTCCGTACACATGCACCTCTGGGTTGCAGGTTTGTCCTTAAGTTTTAGGCTAAAGTTTTTTCAGCTCTTGGACTGGTTATTTTGTTGTTAGGCATTAAAGCTAACTGGTTAAGTTTAGGTTAAGTGTTTTAGACTGTCAATCTGATTTTTAGGGGTAGGCACTAAGGTCTAATGGTTAGGGTAAGGAGAGAGCTCAGGTAGGGTTTAGTTGTAAATAGTGTCGACGGTTAGGGTTAGGCATAGGGACACTAAGGTTAGGGTTAGTAGAAGGCTATGGTTGAGGTTAGATAGAAACTGCAGTAATTTAAACTTAGGGTTAGGCATTAAAGAGTAATTGCTAGATTGAGGTTGAATATTTGTTTTATTTTTGGTTGTTGTTCTGTTTAAAACTAAATTGTGAGGACATATCATCAGTAGTGTACCTTAGGTTCATCGGGCGTTTCGGCCATTTACCACTAGACACCCTCCCCTAAGGGCGGCCCCCTGGGGTGATCAAGTCCCAGGGTATGTCCTCTTAGCCAATTGGTTTGTTTTAGAAGTGGCACATTAAATTTAGCGTAATCAAGGTTTGAATTGATAGTTAATTTAGATTGATCAGAGTGAATTGGTTAAGTTAAGAAGGTCAATAGGTCAGAATTAAGGTTAAATTGAGTTTCTAGGTGTAAAGAGTTTAAGTTTTTCTGTCTAGGAGGATTTGGATTCTAAGAGGTCAAAAGGTCAGGTAGGATGAATTAATATTAAGGCCAGATTTGAACTAATTTTAGTTTTCTCTCTGTCCAGTTGTTCCAGGTGGAGTCCTCTTCTTCAGGAGAGTTGAGATTTCCTGTCCAGGAGGATTTGGATTCCGGGGGTCAAAAGGTCAGGTAAGGATTTGGATTGAAATCAATTTAGGGTTAATATTAAAGACCAGATTTGAACTAATTTCTGTTTTTTCTGTCCAATTGTTCCAGGTGGAGTCCTCTTCTTCCAGTGGGGGTTCCTCCGTCAGTCTTCACGTGTGGTGCAGCATGTGCTGTGCATGAGCGGAGCTATCCTCCATAGAAGACTCGGCCACGTTTAAGGTCCTTGACGGCGTGGACCACCACATCCCGCGTGCTGTCCTAGTGGACCCGGGAGGGCCGTCTACTTACCCCTTGTTCAGGTTGAGATTGGTTGTTGGCACCGTTAGGTTACTCCAATCTGCCCAGACAAGGTTGAGAGGTGGGTCTCGTCTTCTTCGGTCTTGCCGTTAACGGGAGCGGGACCGGCACTCGGGGAGCTCCGGGACAAGCTGTCGCCCGCCCGGCTCGACCCGAGCGTCGGCTCGCTCCCTCCCCTGAGCACTTCCCCGGTGGAGACGGCGCTCATTCTACGGTGGCTAGGGGAAAAGGGCCACCCGGGGCAGCGCCCCGAGCGGATAACCCTATCCTCGTCCCCGAGCGCTCCCTCTGGAGAACTACCAGGTTCAGCAAGCGTTGCTTCACCATCATTCCCCGGTGGAAGGCGCCCATGCTAGCAGGGTCTAGAGTAACCACCCAGGGGGAGTATTCCTGGTGGTGGAGCGTACCTCCAGCTAGTCTGGAAGCCCCCACGCTTCGACCAGGCTCCCCCCTATGCTAACCTGTCTGCCTACCCCAAGCTGGCTAAGGAATGGTGCTCTGGAGTCGCTGCGGGTCCCTCGTAGAACTCCCTCTGGGGGTCTCTGGTGTTGAAGCTCTCAAAAGAGCTCAGAGACAGTTCTTCAGAGTCGATCTGACAGTCTCTGGGGATCTTCAGCGCGGAGGCCGAGGTTCTCCCGGGTGCACTTGGGGGGCGATTTTCGGGGGGTCTCCATGTTTTGAAGCAGCGTTTTCGGTTATGGTGTCAATTTTGGTAAGTGCATCATGGGTAATATGCAAATTTTGGGGGCGTGGTTGGACTTCCGGGTTACGGTTGGCGTTAGGGTTAGGGTTAGCGTTCTCAGCTAGGGTTAGGGTTAGCGTTCAGAGGCTGATTTTTCGTCCTGAGCTCACTTGTTGTGTATTAGGTGCTCCATTCCAGTGGTCTCCATGGGTCTATTGGGTCGCCAGTCAAGGCTGGACCAGAGCCGAGCTCTAGGTCCGAGGTTATTAAAAACCCTAGTTGGGGCACCTAATGAGTCTGGATTGGTCTTTGATGGGCCAAGAGCTGATTTGGCTATAGGGTTGGTTAAAAAGTTTGGTCCACAGGGAACAGAAAATGGAGCGGAGTTCTACAGGGAAGGAAGCGGAGCACATGGTTATGCCGAGCCGCGACCCCGCCGGGTTAGGCGTGCCCTCGTATCCCTCCTCCCACTTCCGTCCCGTGGGGGGAAGCGGGAGGGGGACGTAAGGTAAGTGGTTGTTGTTGTTTACTGTCCTGTTTTGGTTTCTAAAGTTTGTCAAATTTGGTCCACAGGGAGCAGAAGACGGAGCGGAGTTCTACAGGGAAGGAAGCGGAGCACATGGTTATGCCGAGCCGCGACCCCGCCGGGTTAGGCGTGCCCTCGTATCCCTCCTCCCACTTCCGTCCCGTGGGGGGAAGCGGGAGGGGGACGTAAGGTAAGTGGTTGTTGTTGTTTACTGTCCTGTTTTGGTTTCTAAAGTTGGTCAAATTTGGTCCACAGGGAGCAGAAGACGGAGCGGAGTTCTACAGGGAAGGAAGCGGAGCACATGGTTATGCCGAGCCGCGACCCCGCCGGGTTAGGCGTGCCCTCGTATCCCTCCTCCCACTTCCGTCCCGTGGGGGGAAGCGGGAGGGGGACGATAAGTGATTGTTTTTTCTTCAGGTAAGATTTTCAGGTAGGTTTTCAAAGCTTTTTGTTTGGAGGAAGGATGTTGGAGGCAGTAACTCTTTTCAGTTATTCGAGGGAACAGGTTGTCCGGGGCTCAGGCGGGTTAGGGGTATTATTTCTATCTCAATGACACTCCCCGCCCTTCGTCTTGCGACTAGGCAGTTTGGTATGGAGAGCCAAGGGGTAAGGCACGGGCCGTCGCTTGTCACTCATGTTCCCCGATACTGAGTTACTTTCAGGAGAGTTGTAGGAGTTTGGAAGAGCTCACTGCGATTCCGAGAAGGCACAGATTGGTATTCCCATGTCCATGCACTTCCGGGTTGCTGGTGTCTTCCAATCTTAGGTAGGTTCTTTGGTTTGAGCGAGTTGAGATTAGTTTTGAATATAGAGTGGAGCAAACCCCGCTATTCTGAGAGGGCACGGATTGGTAATTCCGTACACATGCACCTCTGGGTTGCAGGTTTGTCCTTAAGTTTTAGGCTAAAGTTTTTTCAGCTCTTGGACTGGTTATTTTGTTGTTAGGCATTAAAGCTAACTGGTTAAGTTTAGGTTAAGTGTTTTAGACTGTCAATCTGATTTTTAGGGGTAGGCACTAAGGTCTAATGGTTAGGGTAAGGAGAGAGCTCAGGTAGGGTTTAGTTGTAAATAGTGTCGACGGTTAGGGTTAGGCATAGGGACACTAAGGTTAGGGTTAGTAGAAGGCTATGGTTGAGGTTAGATAGAAACTGCAGTAATTTAAACTTAGGGTTAGGCATTAAAGAGTAATTGCTAGATTGAGGTTGAATATTTGTTTTATTTTTGGTTGTTGTTCTGTTTAAAACTAAATTGTGAGGACATATCATCAGTAGTGTACCTTAGGTTCATCGGGCGTTTCGGCCATTTACCACTAGACACCCTCCCCTAAGGGCGGCCCCCTGGGGTGATCAAGTCCCAGGGTATGTCCTCTTAGCCAATTGGTTTGTTTTAGAAGTGGCACATTAAATTTAGCGTAATCAAGGTTTGAATTGATAGTTAATTTAGATTGATCAGAGTGAATTGGTTAAGTTAAGAAGGTCAATAGGTCAGAATTAAGGTTAAATTGAGTTTCTAGGTGTAAAGAGTTTAAGTTTTTCTGTCTAGGAGGATTTGGATTCTAAGAGGTCAAAAGGTCAGGTAGGATGAATTAATATTAAGGCCAGATTTGAACTAATTTTAGTTTTCTCTCTGTCCAGTTGTTCCAGGTGGAGTCCTCTTCTTCAGGAGAGTTGAGATTTCCTGTCCAGGAGGATTTGGATTCCGGGGGTCAAAAGGTCAGGTAAGGATTTGGATTGAAATCAATTTAGGGTTAATATTAAAGACCAGATTTGAACTAATTTCTGTTTTTTCTGTCCAATTGTTCCAGGTGGAGTCCTCTTCTTCCAGTGGGGGTTCCTCCGTCAGTCTTCACGTGTGGTGCAGCATGTGCTGTGCATGAGCGGAGCTATCCTCCATAGAAGACTCGGCCACGTTTAAGGTCCTTGACGGCGTGGACCACCACATCCCGCGTGCTGTCCTAGTGGACCCGGGAGGGCCGTCTACTTACCCCTTGTTCAGGTTGAGATTGGTTGTTGGCACCGTTAGGTTACTCCAATCTGCCCAGACAAGGTTGAGAGGTGGGTCTCGTCTTCTTCGGTCTTGCCGTTAACGGGAGCGGGACCGGCACTCGGGGAGCTCCGGGACAAGCTGTCGCCCGCCCGGCTCGACCCGAGCGTCGGCTCGCTCCCTCCCCTGAGCACTTCCCCGGTGGAGACGGCGCTCATTCTACGGTGGCTAGGGGAAAAGGGCCACCCGGGGCAGCGCCCCGAGCGGATAACCCTATCCTCGTCCCCGAGCGCTCCCTCTGGAGAACTACCAGGTTCAGCAAGCGTTGCTTCACCATCATTCCCCGGTGGAAGGCGCCCATGCTAGCAGGGTCTAGAGTAACCACCCAGGGGGAGTATTCCTGGTGGTGGAGCGTACCTCCAGCTAGTCTGGAAGCCCCCACGCTTCGACCAGGCTCCCCCCTATGCTAACCTGTCTGCCTACCCCAAGCTGGCTAAGGAATGGTGCTCTGGAGTCGCTGCGGGTCCCTCGTAGAACTCCCTCTGGGGGTCTCTGGTGTTGAAGCTCTCAAAAGAGCTCAGAGACAGTTCTTCAGAGTCGATCTGACAGTCTCTGGGGATCTTCAGCGCGGAGGCCGAGGTTCTCCCGGGTGCACTTGGGGGGCGATTTTCGGGGGGTCTCCATGTTTTGAAGCAGCGTTTTCGGTTATGGTGTCAATTTTGGTAAGTGCATCATGGGTAATATGCAAATTTTGGGGGCGTGGTTGGACTTCCGGGTTACGGTTGGCGTTAGGGTTAGGGTTAGCGTTCTCAGCTAGGGTTAGGGTTAGCGTTCAGAGGCTGATTTTTCGTCCTGAGCTCACTTGTTGTGTATTAGGTGCTCCATTCCAGTGGTCTCCATGGGTCTATTGGGTCGCCAGTCAAGGCTGGACCAGAGCCGAGCTCTAGGTCCGAGGTTATTAAAAACCCTAGTTGGGGCACCTAATGAGTCTGGATTGGTCTTTGATGGGCCAAGAGCTGATTTGGCTATAGGGTTGGTTAAAAAGTTTGGTCCACAGGGAACAGAAAATGGAGCGGAGTTCTACAGGGAAGGAAGCGGAGCACATGGTTATGCCGAGCCGCGACCCCGCCGGGTTAGGCGTGCCCTCGTATCCCTCCTCCCACTTCCGTCCCGTGGGGGGAAGCGGGAGGGGGACGTAAGGTAAGTGGTTGTTGTTGTTTACTGTCCTGTTTTGGTTTCTAAAGTTTGTCAAATTTGGTCCACAGGGAGCAGAAGACGGAGCGGAGTTCTACAGGGAAGGAAGCGGAGCACATGGTTATGCCGAGCCGCGACCCCGCCGGGTTAGGCGTGCCCTCGTATCCCTCCTCCCACTTCCGTCCCGTGGGGGGAAGCGGGAGGGGGACGTAAGGTAAGTGGTTGTTGTTGTTTACTGTCCTGTTTTGGTTTCTAAAGTTGGTCAAATTTGGTCCACAGGGAGCAGAAGACGGAGCGGAGTTCTACAGGGAAGGAAGCGGAGCACATGGTTATGCCGAGCCGCGACCCCGCCGGGTTAGGCGTGCCCTCGTATCCCTCCTCCCACTTCCGTCCCGTGGGGGGAAGCGGGAGGGGGACGATAAGTGATTGTTTTTTCTTCAGGTAAGATTTTCAGGTAGGTTTTCAAAGCTTTTTGTTTGGAGGAAGGATGTTGGAGGCAGTAACTCTTTTCAGTTATTCGAGGGAACAGGTTGTCCGGGGCTCAGGCGGGTTAGGGGTATTATTTCTATCTCAATGACACTCCCCGCCCTTCGTCTTGCGACTAGGCAGTTTGGTATGGAGAGCCAAGGGGTAAGGCACGGGCCGTCGCTTGTCACTCATGTTCCCCGATACTGAGTTACTTTCAGGAGAGTTGTAGGAGTTTGGAAGAGCTCACTGCGATTCCGAGAAGGCACAGATTGGTATTCCCATGTCCATGCACTTCCGGGTTGCTGGTGTCTTCCAATCTTAGGTAGGTTCTTTGGTTTGAGCGAGTTGAGATTAGTTTTGAATATAGAGTGGAGCAAACCCCGCTATTCTGAGAGGGCACGGATTGGTAATTCCGTACACATGCACCTCTGGGTTGCAGGTTTGTCCTTAAGTTTTAGGCTAAAGTTTTTTCAGCTCTTGGACTGGTTATTTTGTTGTTAGGCATTAAAGCTAACTGGTTAAGTTTAGGTTAAGTGTTTTAGACTGTCAATCTGATTTTTAGGGGTAGGCACTAAGGTCTAATGGTTAGGGTAAGGAGAGAGCTCAGGTAGGGTTTAGTTGTAAATAGTGTCGACGGTTAGGGTTAGGCATAGGGACACTAAGGTTAGGGTTAGTAGAAGGCTATGGTTGAGGTTAGATAGAAACTGCAGTAATTTAAACTTAGGGTTAGGCATTAAAGAGTAATTGCTAGATTGAGGTTGAATATTTGTTTTATTTTTGGTTGTTGTTCTGTTTAAAACTAAATTGTGAGGACATATCATCAGTAGTGTACCTTAGGTTCATCGGGCGTTTCGGCCATTTACCACTAGACACCCTCCCCTAAGGGCGGCCCCCTGGGGTGATCAAGTCCCAGGGTATGTCCTCTTAGCCAATTGGTTTGTTTTAGAAGTGGCACATTAAATTTAGCGTAATCAAGGTTTGAATTGATAGTTAATTTAGATTGATCAGAGTGAATTGGTTAAGTTAAGAAGGTCAATAGGTCAGAATTAAGGTTAAATTGAGTTTCTAGGTGTAAAGAGTTTAAGTTTTTCTGTCTAGGAGGATTTGGATTCTAAGAGGTCAAAAGGTCAGGTAGGATGAATTAATATTAAGGCCAGATTTGAACTAATTTTAGTTTTCTCTCTGTCCAGTTGTTCCAGGTGGAGTCCTCTTCTTCAGGAGAGTTGAGATTTCCTGTCCAGGAGGATTTGGATTCCGGGGGTCAAAAGGTCAGGTAAGGATTTGGATTGAAATCAATTTAGGGTTAATATTAAAGACCAGATTTGAACTAATTTCTGTTTTTTCTGTCCAATTGTTCCAGGTGGAGTCCTCTTCTTCCAGTGGGGGTTCCTCCGTCAGTCTTCACGTGTGGTGCAGCATGTGCTGTGCATGAGCGGAGCTATCCTCCATAGAAGACTCGGCCACGTTTAAGGTCCTTGACGGCGTGGACCACCACATCCCGCGTGCTGTCCTAGTGGACCCGGGAGGGCCGTCTACTTACCCCTTGTTCAGGTTGAGATTGGTTGTTGGCACCGTTAGGTTACTCCAATCTGCCCAGACAAGGTTGAGAGGTGGGTCTCGTCTTCTTCGGTCTTGCCGTTAACGGGAGCGGGACCGGCACTCGGGGAGCTCCGGGACAAGCTGTCGCCCGCCCGGCTCGACCCGAGCGTCGGCTCGCTCCCTCCCCTGAGCACTTCCCCGGTGGAGACGGCGCTCATTCTACGGTGGCTAGGGGAAAAGGGCCACCCGGGGCAGCGCCCCGAGCGGATAACCCTATCCTCGTCCCCGAGCGCTCCCTCTGGAGAACTACCAGGTTCAGCAAGCGTTGCTTCACCATCATTCCCCGGTGGAAGGCGCCCATGCTAGCAGGGTCTAGAGTAACCACCCAGGGGGAGTATTCCTGGTGGTGGAGCGTACCTCCAGCTAGTCTGGAAGCCCCCACGCTTCGACCAGGCTCCCCCCTATGCTAACCTGTCTGCCTACCCCAAGCTGGCTAAGGAATGGTGCTCTGGAGTCGCTGCGGGTCCCTCGTAGAACTCCCTCTGGGGGTCTCTGGTGTTGAAGCTCTCAAAAGAGCTCAGAGACAGTTCTTCAGAGTCGATCTGACAGTCTCTGGGGATCTTCAGCGCGGAGGCCGAGGTTCTCCCGGGTGCACTTGGGGGGCGATTTTCGGGGGGTCTCCATGTTTTGAAGCAGCGTTTTCGGTTATGG
Organism: Macropodus opercularis; assembly: GCA_030770545.1. Classification (NCBI taxonomy): domain Eukaryota; kingdom Metazoa; phylum Chordata; class Actinopteri; order Anabantiformes; family Osphronemidae; genus Macropodus; species Macropodus opercularis. The sequence continues at coordinate 18,108,408 of CM061095.1, forward strand.
TGTCAATTTTGGTAAGTGCATCATGGGTAATATGCAAATTTTGGGGGCGTGGTTGGACTTCCGGGTTACGGTTGGCGTTAGGGTTAGGGTTAGCGTTCTCAGCTAGGGTTAGGGTTAGCGTTCAGAGGCTGATTTTTCGTCCTGAGCTCACTTGTTGTGTATTAGGTGCTCCATTCCAGTGGTCTCCATGGGTCTATTGGGTCGCCAGTCAAGGCTGGACCAGAGCCGAGCTCTAGGTCCGAGGTTATTAAAAACCCTAGTTGGGGCACCTAATGAGTCTGGATTGGTCTTTGATGGGCCAAGAGCTGATTTGGCTATAGGGTTGGTTAAAAAGTTTGGTCCACAGGGAACAGAAAATGGAGCGGAGTTCTACAGGGAAGGAAGCGGAGCACATGGTTATGCCGAGCCGCGACCCCGCCGGGTTAGGCGTGCCCTCGTATCCCTCCTCCCACTTCCGTCCCGTGGGGGGAAGCGGGAGGGGGACGTAAGGTAAGTGGTTGTTGTTGTTTACTGTCCTGTTTTGGTTTCTAAAGTTTGTCAAATTTGGTCCACAGGGAGCAGAAGACGGAGCGGAGTTCTACAGGGAAGGAAGCGGAGCACATGGTTATGCCGAGCCGCGACCCCGCCGGGTTAGGCGTGCCCTCGTATCCCTCCTCCCACTTCCGTCCCGTGGGGGGAAGCGGGAGGGGGACGTAAGGTAAGTGGTTGTTGTTGTTTACTGTCCTGTTTTGGTTTCTAAAGTTGGTCAAATTTGGTCCACAGGGAGCAGAAGACGGAGCGGAGTTCTACAGGGAAGGAAGCGGAGCACATGGTTATGCCGAGCCGCGACCCCGCCGGGTTAGGCGTGCCCTCGTATCCCTCCTCCCACTTCCGTCCCGTGGGGGGAAGCGGGAGGGGGACGATAAGTGATTGTTTTTTCTTCAGGTAAGATTTTCAGGTAGGTTTTCAAAGCTTTTTGTTTGGAGGAAGGATGTTGGAGGCAGTAACTCTTTTCAGTTATTCGAGGGAACAGGTTGTCCGGGGCTCAGGCGGGTTAGGGGTATTATTTCTATCTCAATGACACTCCCCGCCCTTCGTCTTGCGACTAGGCAGTTTGGTATGGAGAGCCAAGGGGTAAGGCACGGGCCGTCGCTTGTCACTCATGTTCCCCGATACTGAGTTACTTTCAGGAGAGTTGTAGGAGTTTGGAAGAGCTCACTGCGATTCCGAGAAGGCACAGATTGGTATTCCCATGTCCATGCACTTCCGGGTTGCTGGTGTCTTCCAATCTTAGGTAGGTTCTTTGGTTTGAGCGAGTTGAGATTAGTTTTGAATATAGAGTGGAGCAAACCCCGCTATTCTGAGAGGGCACGGATTGGTAATTCCGTACACATGCACCTCTGGGTTGCAGGTTTGTCCTTAAGTTTTAGGCTAAAGTTTTTTCAGCTCTTGGACTGGTTATTTTGTTGTTAGGCATTAAAGCTAACTGGTTAAGTTTAGGTTAAGTGTTTTAGACTGTCAATCTGATTTTTAGGGGTAGGCACTAAGGTCTAATGGTTAGGGTAAGGAGAGAGCTCAGGTAGGGTTTAGTTGTAAATAGTGTCGACGGTTAGGGTTAGGCATAGGGACACTAAGGTTAGGGTTAGTAGAAGGCTATGGTTGAGGTTAGATAGAAACTGCAGTAATTTAAACTTAGGGTTAGGCATTAAAGAGTAATTGCTAGATTGAGGTTGAATATTTGTTTTATTTTTGGTTGTTGTTCTGTTTAAAACTAAATTGTGAGGACATATCATCAGTAGTGTACCTTAGGTTCATCGGGCGTTTCGGCCATTTACCACTAGACACCCTCCCCTAAGGGCGGCCCCCTGGGGTGATCAAGTCCCAGGGTATGTCCTCTTAGCCAATTGGTTTGTTTTAGAAGTGGCACATTAAATTTAGCGTAATCAAGGTTTGAATTGATAGTTAATTTAGATTGATCAGAGTGAATTGGTTAAGTTAAGAAGGTCAATAGGTCAGAATTAAGGTTAAATTGAGTTTCTAGGTGTAAAGAGTTTAAGTTTTTCTGTCTAGGAGGATTTGGATTCTAAGAGGTCAAAAGGTCAGGTAGGATGAATTAATATTAAGGCCAGATTTGAACTAATTTTAGTTTTCTCTCTGTCCAGTTGTTCCAGGTGGAGTCCTCTTCTTCAGGAGAGTTGAGATTTCCTGTCCAGGAGGATTTGGATTCCGGGGGTCAAAAGGTCAGGTAAGGATTTGGATTGAAATCAATTTAGGGTTAATATTAAAGACCAGATTTGAACTAATTTCTGTTTTTTCTGTCCAATTGTTCCAGGTGGAGTCCTCTTCTTCCAGTGGGGGTTCCTCCGTCAGTCTTCACGTGTGGTGCAGCATGTGCTGTGCATGAGCGGAGCTATCCTCCATAGAAGACTCGGCCACGTTTAAGGTCCTTGACGGCGTGGACCACCACATCCCGCGTGCTGTCCTAGTGGACCCGGGAGGGCCGTCTACTTACCCCTTGTTCAGGTTGAGATTGGTTGTTGGCACCGTTAGGTTACTCCAATCTGCCCAGACAAGGTTGAGAGGTGGGTCTCGTCTTCTTCGGTCTTGCCGTTAACGGGAGCGGGACCGGCACTCGGGGAGCTCCGGGACAAGCTGTCGCCCGCCCGGCTCGACCCGAGCGTCGGCTCGCTCCCTCCCCTGAGCACTTCCCCGGTGGAGACGGCGCTCATTCTACGGTGGCTAGGGGAAAAGGGCCACCCGGGGCAGCGCCCCGAGCGGATAACCCTATCCTCGTCCCCGAGCGCTCCCTCTGGAGAACTACCAGGTTCAGCAAGCGTTGCTTCACCATCATTCCCCGGTGGAAGGCGCCCATGCTAGCAGGGTCTAGAGTAACCACCCAGGGGGAGTATTCCTGGTGGTGGAGCGTACCTCCAGCTAGTCTGGAAGCCCCCACGCTTCGACCAGGCTCCCCCCTATGCTAACCTGTCTGCCTACCCCAAGCTGGCTAAGGAATGGTGCTCTGGAGTCGCTGCGGGTCCCTCGTAGAACTCCCTCTGGGGGTCTCTGGTGTTGAAGCTCTCAAAAGAGCTCAGAGACAGTTCTTCAGAGTCGATCTGACAGTCTCTGGGGATCTTCAGCGCGGAGGCCGAGGTTCTCCCGGGTGCACTTGGGGGGCGATTTTCGGGGGGTCTCCATGTTTTGAAGCAGCGTTTTCGGTTATGGTGTCAATTTTGGTAAGTGCATCATGGGTAATATGCAAATTTTGGGGGCGTGGTTGGACTTCCGGGTTACGGTTGGCGTTAGGGTTAGGGTTAGCGTTCTCAGCTAGGGTTAGGGTTAGCGTTCAGAGGCTGATTTTTCGTCCTGAGCTCACTTGTTGTGTATTAGGTGCTCCATTCCAGTGGTCTCCATGGGTCTATTGGGTCGCCAGTCAAGGCTGGACCAGAGCCGAGCTCTAGGTCCGAGGTTATTAAAAACCCTAGTTGGGGCACCTAATGAGTCTGGATTGGTCTTTGATGGGCCAAGAGCTGATTTGGCTATAGGGTTGGTTAAAAAGTTTGGTCCACAGGGAACAGAAAATGGAGCGGAGTTCTACAGGGAAGGAAGCGGAGCACATGGTTATGCCGAGCCGCGACCCCGCCGGGTTAGGCGTGCCCTCGTATCCCTCCTCCCACTTCCGTCCCGTGGGGGGAAGCGGGAGGGGGACGTAAGGTAAGTGGTTGTTGTTGTTTACTGTCCTGTTTTGGTTTCTAAAGTTTGTCAAATTTGGTCCACAGGGAGCAGAAGACGGAGCGGAGTTCTACAGGGAAGGAAGCGGAGCACATGGTTATGCCGAGCCGCGACCCCGCCGGGTTAGGCGTGCCCTCGTATCCCTCCTCCCACTTCCGTCCCGTGGGGGGAAGCGGGAGGGGGACGTAAGGTAAGTGGTTGTTGTTGTTTACTGTCCTGTTTTGGTTTCTAAAGTTGGTCAAATTTGGTCCACAGGGAGCAGAAGACGGAGCGGAGTTCTACAGGGAAGGAAGCGGAGCACATGGTTATGCCGAGCCGCGACCCCGCCGGGTTAGGCGTGCCCTCGTATCCCTCCTCCCACTTCCGTCCCGTGGGGGGAAGCGGGAGGGGGACGATAAGTGATTGTTTTTTCTTCAGGTAAGATTTTCAGGTAGGTTTTCAAAGCTTTTTGTTTGGAGGAAGGATGTTGGAGGCAGTAACTCTTTTCAGTTATTCGAGGGAACAGGTTGTCCGGGGCTCAGGCGGGTTAGGGGTATTATTTCTATCTCAATGACACTCCCCGCCCTTCGTCTTGCGACTAGGCAGTTTGGTATGGAGAGCCAAGGGGTAAGGCACGGGCCGTCGCTTGTCACTCATGTTCCCCGATACTGAGTTACTTTCAGGAGAGTTGTAGGAGTTTGGAAGAGCTCACTGCGATTCCGAGAAGGCACAGATTGGTATTCCCATGTCCATGCACTTCCGGGTTGCTGGTGTCTTCCAATCTTAGGTAGGTTCTTTGGTTTGAGCGAGTTGAGATTAGTTTTGAATATAGAGTGGAGCAAACCCCGCTATTCTGAGAGGGCACGGATTGGTAATTCCGTACACATGCACCTCTGGGTTGCAGGTTTGTCCTTAAGTTTTAGGCTAAAGTTTTTTCAGCTCTTGGACTGGTTATTTTGTTGTTAGGCATTAAAGCTAACTGGTTAAGTTTAGGTTAAGTGTTTTAGACTGTCAATCTGATTTTTAGGGGTAGGCACTAAGGTCTAATGGTTAGGGTAAGGAGAGAGCTCAGGTAGGGTTTAGTTGTAAATAGTGTCGACGGTTAGGGTTAGGCATAGGGACACTAAGGTTAGGGTTAGTAGAAGGCTATGGTTGAGGTTAGATAGAAACTGCAGTAATTTAAACTTAGGGTTAGGCATTAAAGAGTAATTGCTAGATTGAGGTTGAATATTTGTTTTATTTTTGGTTGTTGTTCTGTTTAAAACTAAATTGTGAGGACATATCATCAGTAGTGTACCTTAGGTTCATCGGGCGTTTCGGCCATTTACCACTAGACACCCTCCCCTAAGGGCGGCCCCCTGGGGTGATCAAGTCCCAGGGTATGTCCTCTTAGCCAATTGGTTTGTTTTAGAAGTGGCACATTAAATTTAGCGTAATCAAGGTTTGAATTGATAGTTAATTTAGATTGATCAGAGTGAATTGGTTAAGTTAAGAAGGTCAATAGGTCAGAATTAAGGTTAAATTGAGTTTCTAGGTGTAAAGAGTTTAAGTTTTTCTGTCTAGGAGGATTTGGATTCTAAGAGGTCAAAAGGTCAGGTAGGATGAATTAATATTAAGGCCAGATTTGAACTAATTTTAGTTTTCTCTCTGTCCAGTTGTTCCAGGTGGAGTCCTCTTCTTCAGGAGAGTTGAGATTTCCTGTCCAGGAGGATTTGGATTCCGGGGGTCAAAAGGTCAGGTAAGGATTTGGATTGAAATCAATTTAGGGTTAATATTAAAGACCAGATTTGAACTAATTTCTGTTTTTTCTGTCCAATTGTTCCAGGTGGAGTCCTCTTCTTCCAGTGGGGGTTCCTCCGTCAGTCTTCACGTGTGGTGCAGCATGTGCTGTGCATGAGCGGAGCTATCCTCCATAGAAGACTCGGCCACGTTTAAGGTCCTTGACGGCGTGGACCACCACATCCCGCGTGCTGTCCTAGTGGACCCGGGAGGGCCGTCTACTTACCCCTTGTTCAGGTTGAGATTGGTTGTTGGCACCGTTAGGTTACTCCAATCTGCCCAGACAAGGTTGAGAGGTGGGTCTCGTCTTCTTCGGTCTTGCCGTTAACGGGAGCGGGACCGGCACTCGGGGAGCTCCGGGACAAGCTGTCGCCCGCCCGGCTCGACCCGAGCGTCGGCTCGCTCCCTCCCCTGAGCACTTCCCCGGTGGAGACGGCGCTCATTCTACGGTGGCTAGGGGAAAAGGGCCACCCGGGGCAGCGCCCCGAGCGGATAACCCTATCCTCGTCCCCGAGCGCTCCCTCTGGAGAACTACCAGGTTCAGCAAGCGTTGCTTCACCATCATTCCCCGGTGGAAGGCGCCCATGCTAGCAGGGTCTAGAGTAACCACCCAGGGGGAGTATTCCTGGTGGTGGAGCGTACCTCCAGCTAGTCTGGAAGCCCCCACGCTTCGACCAGGCTCCCCCCTATGCTAACCTGTCTGCCTACCCCAAGCTGGCTAAGGAATGGTGCTCTGGAGTCGCTGCGGGTCCCTCGTAGAACTCCCTCTGGGGGTCTCTGGTGTTGAAGCTCTCAAAAGAGCTCAGAGACAGTTCTTCAGAGTCGATCTGACAGTCTCTGGGGATCTTCAGCGCGGAGGCCGAGGTTCTCCCGGGTGCACTTGGGGGGCGATTTTCGGGGGGTCTCCATGTTTTGAAGCAGCGTTTTCGGTTATGGTGTCAATTTTGGTAAGTGCATCATGGGTAATATGCAAATTTTGGGGGCGTGGTTGGACTTCCGGGTTACGGTTGGCGTTAGGGTTAGGGTTAGCGTTCTCAGCTAGGGTTAGGGTTAGCGTTCAGAGGCTGATTTTTCGTCCTGAGCTCACTTGTTGTGTATTAGGTGCTCCATTCCAGTGGTCTCCATGGGTCTATTGGGTCGCCAGTCAAGGCTGGACCAGAGCCGAGCTCTAGGTCCGAGGTTATTAAAAACCCTAGTTGGGGCACCTAATGAGTCTGGATTGGTCTTTGATGGGCCAAGAGCTGATTTGGCTATAGGGTTGGTTAAAAAGTTTGGTCCACAGGGAACAGAAAATGGAGCGGAGTTCTACAGGGAAGGAAGCGGAGCACATGGTTATGCCGAGCCGCGACCCCGCCGGGTTAGGCGTGCCCTCGTATCCCTCCTCCCACTTCCGTCCCGTGGGGGGAAGCGGGAGGGGGACGTAAGGTAAGTGGTTGTTGTTGTTTACTGTCCTGTTTTGGTTTCTAAAGTTTGTCAAATTTGGTCCACAGGGAGCAGAAGACGGAGCGGAGTTCTACAGGGAAGGAAGCGGAGCACATGGTTATGCCGAGCCGCGACCCCGCCGGGTTAGGCGTGCCCTCGTATCCCTCCTCCCACTTCCGTCCCGTGGGGGGAAGCGGGAGGGGGACGTAAGGTAAGTGGTTGTTGTTGTTTACTGTCCTGTTTTGGTTTCTAAAGTTGGTCAAATTTGGTCCACAGGGAGCAGAAGACGGAGCGGAGTTCTACAGGGAAGGAAG